>JAGXJF010005465.1:0-429987 GCA_019208055.1 Stipa capillata | reverse complement strand
CCCCATAATTAGTATTGTCGGAATAATACTCCGACAAATCTCATCTTGTTTCTCACAACTTTTCCACCTTTGTCTTGTTTGTTGCGGAAGACTCACTTGGTGCCGATCATGTTTTGACTTGGTCTTTCCACAAGTGTCCAAACTTGATTGCACTCAAAGTTATTGGGCTTCTCATGCATCATATTTATCCAATCTAGATCATCTAGAACATCTTCAACCTTGTAGGTTCCAAAGAAGAGACAAAAGATTAATCCTCACAAAAATTGGCAACACGAGATCGAGTTTGAGTTCCTTTACACATATCACCAATTATTTGATGCATAGCCAAGGAAAAATCCCTCATCACATTTGGGAGCAAATTTAGAAAGTCTTCATTTTTTGTTAAGGATATAGCATTTGCTCCCAAGACATGGAAGTAGGAGACATTGGGTTTGTTCTTGGTTAGTAGCTCATATAGCGTCTTCTTCAATGGCCGATGAAGATACAAGCGATTGATGGCATGGCATGCGGTGTTGACGGCTTCCGCCTAAAAGGTGGTTGGGGGTCTTATATTCAGCAAGCATCGTCCTCGTCATCTCGATGAGCATGCGGTTCTTCCTCTCCACAACCTCATTTTGTTGAGGTGCATAGCCAGAGGAGAACTCATGCTTGATTCCTTCTTCATCAAGAAACTCCTTGATGTTGGTGTTCTTGAATTTGGTTCCGTCGTCGCTTCTCACGTTCTTGATCTTCAACTTGGACTCATTTTGCGCCCTTCTTGAAAACTTCTTGAAGATCTTATGTGTTTCCCCTGGTCATGCAAGAAGAATACCCAATGTAGCAACAGAAGTCATTAACAATTACGAATCCATAGGAGTTACCTCCTATGCTCACATAGGTGACATGACCAAATATCTATATGAAGTAGCTCGAGTGGCTTGGTTGTTGTCATGATGTCCTTCATCGGATGTGGACTCTCGACTTGGTTTCCCGCTTGACATGCGCTACACAAGCGGTTCTTGTCAAATGTCACGTCTTTGATGCCGGTGATGTGCTCTCCCTTGAGCAATCTGTCAAGATTTTGCATCCCGACGTGAGCCAATCTCCGATGCCAAAGCCAACCTAGAGACAACTTAGCTGACAAACATGCATGTTTGTATACAAGAATCATTAGATGAAAAGTCAACTAAATAGAGATTACCCTTTCGGAAGGCCCTAAAAACTAAAGAGTTGTCATCACCCTTAGTTAGTAGTACTCTATCCTTAGAGAATTTACAATTAAGGTTAAGGTCACAAAGTTGCGAAACAGACAATAAATTCTAAAAGGAGTACATTGGAAATGAAGAGATCATTTTAGATTGCGATTTTACCTAACCCCATTACATTTTCTTTTGAATTGTTGTCGAAAGTGATATTCTTATGTAGTGACCCATGGCTATCAAAAGATGCGAACATTTATTTTTCCTCCAGTCACGTGATTGGTGCATTCACTATCTAGCACCCAACATTTTCCATCAGAGGTGTAATCCTAAAAAATAGGTAGGTTTGTTTAGGTACCCATACCTTCTTAGATCCTTGGGTGTTAGATACAAGAGAATTGGGCACCCACATAGCACTCCTCCTAACATGATCACCATTCCTAGGACCAATATGTTTAGCAAATGTTTTACCATCCTTGTCCTTGCTAAGCACATATGAAGCATCAAAAGTACCAACAAACATACGTTAGAGTGGCCCCTTTTAGCCGTATGACCCCCAAACATGGAAGCTTAGTCTTGCTTCCCTTTCTTTGCATGAACTTGGTCTTTGGGTATTATCGAGGGGTCAATGCCTTCCCATTGTGATTGAATCTTGAGTAAGCCATGTTGGAGTTGAGCCTTCAACCTAGCATTCTCAGTCAAGATGGTTGCTTTACAAGATATGTGGTTAGACGTAGAAACAATACTATCAAGAGCAAGTGTGGGTGTGTCCTTAGATGAATCAATGTATTTTGGACATGGCATATCTACACCCACTTGAGACAAGTTGGATTGCTTGTCAATGAGATCAAGATTCTTAGACTTGAGAATGTCATGATTGATCTTAGGAGTTTCATAATCATCTTTCCTTTTGATTTTCTTAAGATTAAGACTCTCATAAGATGTCTTAAGCTCCTCAAATGACTTCTCAAGCATACATTGGAAGACTTTAACCTCTTTGTACTTGCAGGTTAAGGACTCATTCTTCTTCTCATGGACGAGCAAGTCCTCTTGCCTCTCAAGAATAGCAATAAGAGAATCATAGCTAGGCAAGTCCAACTCATCAATATCATCATCACTATCATCATATTTGGTGGGTTTAGTGGATGTAACTACCTTTGATCCCTTTGCCATGAGACAATGAGGTGTCTCTTTGTCGCTTCAACAGTCAAAGAGGGACTTCGCGGGTCTTGTGTTAGCCATGGCGAAACCGGCAACTCCATCTTCATTGGAGTTAGAATTCGAGCTTGTATCCTCGGAGTCCCACTCTTCGCCGATGTGAACTTGAGCCTTGTGCTTGTTGTCCTTGATGAACTTGTCCTTCCCATACAGCTCCTTCTTCTTGTGGTCCTTATTCCTTTCTATCCTTCTTGTCCTTTTTTTTCAGAAAATTTTTGATGAAGTGTCCCATCTTGCCACACTCGAAGCACGCCCTCTTGGTGAGACCCTTCTTGATGAACTTGTTGCTCTTCTCCTTGTTGAAGAACTTGTTGGCACTGCCCTTCTTGAACATCTTGAAAATCTTCTCAGGAACAAGGGGATGTCCTCGTCATCAAGTTCTTCTTCTTCCTCTTTGTCGCTTCACTCCTCTTCAAGAACATGCTTGGACTTCAAAGCAATATTTTTCTCATGGCTTGAGTTTGAGACCACAAGCTCATCCTTGTCTTGAATTATCATCTCATGAGCAATGATTCTCCCGAGCACCTTGGTGGGAGTCAAGGTCTTGAAGTTGCTTTTTTCACGAAGAAGCGTCACCAAGTACTCATACTTGAGTGTGAGCGCTCGGAGCATCTTCTTGACGACGAAGTGATCATTGATCACTGTGCTCTCGAGACCCTTCAGCTCATTCACAATGTGATTGAGACATATGAACATTTTATTCACACCCTCATTCTCTCACATTATGAAGCCATTAAGTTTGCTTGTGAGGACATCAAGCTTGGACTCCTTGACGGATGAAGTTCCTTCATGTATCTCCATGAGAGTGTCCCATGTAGCCTTGGCGTTTCGAGGGTGTTCACCCGGTTAAACTCATCCGGACTCAGCCCATTGAAGATAGCATTGGTTGCTTGTGCGTTGAGATGGATATTCTGGTAGTCATTCTCATTTGGCTCCTCCTCACTACAAAATCATAAGCAACAATTTTCCATATCCTTGGATCAATGACCATCAGATGCATCTTCATTTTGTGTTTCCAACTAGCATAGTTAGTACCATCAAAATATGGACCTCTCCCCACATGCATCACCTCACTAGAAGATATCCTAACTCTCTAGGTGGTGAAACCTAAGAAAAGAGAGAACCTTACTCTTATACTAATTGGAAAGATCTAGGCTATCGACTAGAGGGGGGGTGAATAGGTGATTACCAAAACTATGAAAAAATCAAATGCTATGCACATTAATAGGCAAGATGTGCAGGAACAAACAAAAATATAAGAGAGAAGAATAGCACAAACATAAGGAGACAAGGATTTGTTGTCGAAGTACTAGTAGGCATGATGTGCAGGAACAAACAATTACGTAAGAGAGAAGAATAGCATAAACATAAGAAGACAAGGATTTGTTGTCGAAGTTTAAGCCTTTGGCATGGCTCTACGTCTCCGTTGAGAAATTTTGATCCAATGATCGAAGCCAACACAAAAACATGCTCTTCCCTCAAGAGGTTTGCCTATGCGAAGCCTCCCTCTTCTTATGGCAGCTCTTCACCATGCGGTAGGTGAGCTCCAAACCCTTATAATTAAGCTTGAAGGGCTCTTCACACTTATTCTTGAAGGCTCCCAATGGCTCCTAGCTGTCCAGGAGATGTCAAATCTCCAAGTGTAACGAACTTTGATCAAGACGGCTAGAGATGAACTCTTGCTAGGTGCTCAATCTAAAGCTCAATCTCTTTCTCTCAAAAAATTCCTTAGAAAGATTAGATCTAAGACTTGAGGAATTAGGCTTGAGGCTTAGGAGAGGAGGAGATGAAGGAATCCAAGAGCTCTCAGTGAAAAGAGGCTCTGGGGTATATATAGCCACCCCTCAAAAACTAACCGTTGTGCAAAAGGTGAAAAAGTTGGACCTTCCAACTTCAATCTTGGAGGTTCTGACATTTGAAACCAATGACTATTGTGATGTCAAGTAACAAAACTCGAAACATCCAGAAAAATCCCGGAGGTTTTGACTTTCGGTGCACAGTGGACAAAGCACATGTTGGAGGTTTCGACATGGAACTTAGACCATCCAGGAAAGAGGGTTGCCTTAGCAACACAACTCTAGAACAAACTTTTGGGGCTCCTACATGTACTCGAAACTTCCGAGATTTAAAAACACTTAGAGAGATTTCGCAGAACAGAAAGTCAAACACTCCGAGATTTCAAAGAGAAACCCATCACAAAGACTTGAAGCATCCAGGAAACTTCCAGCGGCTCCAACTTTTGAACACATGGGACCTAGACAGTTACAAAATTGAAACTCAGAGGGTCTGCAAACAAACTTAGATGTTCTGGGATTTCAAAGGAGAGTCCAGAGCCAAGATTTGGAGCATCCAGACTACTTTCGGTTGCACCGAGATTGGAGCACATTGGACTTGAAGACATTAGAACCTGATGACAGACAGAGCAACTCGGAGGCTCTGAGTTCTTTGGTTCTACACATAGAATTGGATCTTCAAAGCTTTAGGATAAATCTCGGGGGTTTTGACTTTTTCTAAAAAAGTGTGTAGAAGGGTTTCAAAGGCCTCTTTGGATTGGAATTGATTCTTATTTGAGCATTTAGCAAGGAACTCTCACCAGCTACGGAATCTTAGTCCACCTTAATAGTATGGCTTGTCCTAAACTCAATGTGATTCAATGAATCACCAAAAGAACTAGATGAATGTCCTTAATCTTTCATTTCTTCAAGCCTTCCATTCATTAGAACTTTTTAGGCGTCACCAAAGTTGGCTAAAGCACTCCTTCATGGAACTAATAACTTGATCACACTTGATGCACATATTAGTTCCTTAATCATTTTGTCATTAACCACTAAAACTCACTTAGGGGACCTAGATTCACTTTCATTGGGCCCTAGAGAACAAGCGTTAGGCATAGCAATAATAAACGACAAACAATCAAAGCAACATCAAAGTAAACGCAATCTGAAATTATAATAAATATCATCAAAATATCTCTCCACAATTCACCAATCCCCGTCTATCTCATATGCCTACGGTGGACTACTCAATCACAGTAAAAGGATGAAAAAAACAAGTGTCATCATGAGATTACAGCAAGATAGAATAGTAATAACTCCCCTAAATCAATAAGTGATGATCTCCAATCATGGGTGATGAAGAAACAGTCGTCGATTCGGCGAAGAAGCAGTGACAGATCTGGATTCCGGTGGATGCAAAGGTGTTGCATAGATACGAACAGGGTGGCGGCAGAGTACCGTCTCGAAAATCTCTCTTCTGGAAGTCACGTGTCAGGAGGAATAAGTAGTCAAAAAGGTGTGGGAGGTCGATGCCCTAGGGCTCCATGTGGCAGACTGGGGCGGCAGGGCCTACCGCAGCCCCCTGCCATGTTGGCCTTGTGGGCCCAACCTAGCGGCCTCCTTTCTCTAGTAGTAGTTGTTTTTCTGCAAATTTTTGAAGTTTCTACATGAACTAAACAAAATATGGTTTAACAGCGATAATCAGTAGATAATGTAACGATATCCAGAAAATTGATAAATAAACATTATGAAAAGCATGGGAAATTTGATACGTATTCGATGCATTAGTTACGCATGGTCCTCTTTTTGAGCCCAGTCTGCTGGAGTGGTTTATCTACTCAGAGAGAAATATTTGGTAAGCTAGTCCTGCTCCGTACAGTTCAGTAATTGGGAGCATAGACTCTCCTAGAATGAACTGTCTAACTGGCTTCATGAATGGGCGATCTTCATTATCGATCTTCTTCCTTTTGCCCTTGCGCTATTTTTGCTCTTCATAGGCTGCTTTTGATATATTGCCTTCACCAGAGATGGGATCGAATGCTGAGTTAGCACAGTGTTCTCCAGTTGGGGCATAGTGGTAGGTTGCGAAAATGGCGGTGCCGCTATCTCTTTCTAAGTAGGCGGCTGAGAAGGTAGCTCGATTGGAGTAGCTGGGAGCTTAGTATCTAGCTCCATTGAAGAAGGGAGATGAGGAGTGACTGTTGGCCTACAAGTGCACATGATCTATTGTTGCGTTTTTTATGAGAAAGAGTGTCGAACCCACATGGATGTGGTGATTGTTCTCACTTGGTCCAAATATGAAATCACACTTAAACATAATAAAAGTTGAGGTTGATATGCACAACTACCTTTCTCAAATAGTTGTGAACCTCTAGGATGCAATAAAAAATTAAAAGAAGCGATTGCTTGAACTAGGAAATAAAATATATTTTCAGACTAAAAATAAACAAATACTATAAGTACTAAAAAGGTGTTCAAATGGCAAAAATTGAGGCATGAACTATATATGTTCAATAGTAGCAATTCTCAAGCAAGTTATATAGATTATGCAACATAAAAGTACCTACAACAAATTTAGAAGAAATAAATGAGAAATTAGTATTATTAGCAAACCACCAATTTGAGGCATACATTAAGGCATGAGTCAGAACAATACTAATAAATTCTCTATCGAAATACAGAAGAGAACTACGTACATGGTTGGCTGCTCTAACCCATCCTGCATGCTTATTGACAAATTGCATCATTGAGTGCCATGAATGGCCTATTCACGGCACAATGAAGTAAAACTATTAAAAACATAGGATGCATAAAATTAATTCCAGGCAAATTATTGATTACTCTGAAGATGAATGGTAATCATATATAACCATTGATGGTGCCAAAGATGAATGTTCATTACACATAAATAAAAAATACTACATGGCTACTACTATACACCTCGTAGTCTCGATAGACTACTCACACATCATGCAATTCATCAAAGCAAAAAATAGATTGATTTCATACTTGAAGGTACCAAGATATAAACCCATCCTGAAGGTTTTGATGAATTAGATTAAGTACAAGGAGGTTCTAATCTACAAAGGCTTGCTATGGATGATGAAGTATGGGTGGTGGTGATGATGGAGATGAAAATTGTGGTTGCCAGCTACCTCTGCCTTCTTTGTCTCGAATGCTCCTCTCTCTGTTTTGACATGAAGACTTCTGTATATGTAGATGAAACTCCGCGGGGGTTCCTTCGGGGGCAATACATATCTACTTGCGAAAGGGCAATGGTGGTAGACCCTTGGTGGGGCTAGGCGGCAAAAGGAAGCAGACTAGGGTGTTGCCCTAGAGTTTTCGATGAGAAAGAGTGCGAACCCACAAGGAAGCAGTGATTGATCTCACATGGTCCAAATTGGAAATCACATTTAAAAATAGTAAAAGTGAAGGTTGAGAGGCAATACTATCTTTCTCAAATAGATGTGAACCTCGGGGATGCAATGGAAAATTAAATTGAGCAATTACTTGGAATAGAATACTAGAACTATTTTCAGAATAAATAAGAAAGAGAAAAAATACTAAAAGTGCTAAGAAAACTGTTCTAACGGCTAAACATGAGGTACAAGGCATGCATGTTCACTATTAGCAATTCCCAAGAAAATAATTATAATTCTTCAGCATAAAAGTACCAACTATGAATTTGCAAGAAAGAAATGAAAGGCTAATTGCTAGCAATAGATGGCCATTAAGCTACCCTTTGTCCATCCACCAATTTGAGGCATGCATTAAGGCACGAGCCAGAACAATATTAATAGTTTCACTAACGAAATACACAAGAGGACCACACGATTGGCCACTCTACCCCATCCCCCATGCTTACCAACAAACGCATCGCTAAGTGCTTGCTTGGCTAACTCAAGACACACAATCAAATACAACTATTAAAGACGTAGCATGCAATAGATTAATCACAATAAGAACAGGAAGTAAATCCTTTGTTAGTTTGCTTACTGGCAATTCTTAAATGGGAATATAATGTTTCAAGTAAATTAGAGAGTAATAGAATATCACAATGAAACTTTCGACGCTCACCTACTAGAGGCAAGTTGTAAGTACAAAGCTTAATGTACCGAAGTGTAAAAATTCCTAGTCTGTCGCTTTACAGTTTTATTATGAGCACCGTTTGTTATGACATCAACCACAACAATATGTGTAATCTCATCATTCTGGTCACCCGAAAATAATGTGGGGGTAGGAAGGACTCGATCAAAGAAAATAGGAAGTCGCTTGCAAATACAAAGTGATCTCTAGGCCCGCATGATGTCCAATTATTGATACTGCAAGAGTAGTAAAGATTACCATATAAATGCATAGTAAAACTGTATGACAAGAAGGTTGTGAGAGTCCGAACTTAACTTCCAGACCCCCTCTGTGCATCATTATCAGTCTAGGATCAAACTGATGAACACCGTTGAAATGATAACATTGCCTTGTCAAATTTATTATAACATAGTCTTGACTATAGAAGCCACATGGCTTTAAACAGAGTTCTTGGTCACATGACCATTACAAAAGGTAAAGTAGTAGAAAAGAAAGTGATAAACTGGTAGGCTCCATCTAAGCCACATGCAGTCAACTAAGTTAATGCGACCTCACTCCTCGGGATCATCGTAGTAGTAGTTGACATCAGCTTCTTCAGCCGAGTAGTCATCTGTCCACCATAATAACGAAACATGTCAATGAGTACTTCGTGTACTCAGTGTGCCCCCTCGTAGGGAAACACCTAAACCAATGTATATGATACTGCAAAGGAAGGTTGTATGGCTATTTTGCAAAAAATCATTTTGGGGTTATAAATACTACGATAATTTCAAAGGCGGCTTTGATATAAAGAATGTTTTTCTTTCAGTGGCTTCACAGCAATGTGAGGGTCCACGGCCAACATATACGAGTAAGGCATCTAGCCTAAACTCGACCATAGGTTCTAATCAACTATTCACATTTCCAGAATTGGGGTAGACGGAAATAGCAAGGGGGAGAAAGACAGGTCATTTTCATCAAGAATGAGTTATGTGACATCCGTGACTGTGGATACGGCAAATCTATTAGTTTGAGACTCTGCAGAGTTGTACACTTACCCACATGACACAATCTTATCTTGTTGCCACTAGCCGTCACCAGCGTAGTACACACCCATAGGTGTACCGGCAGGGAGATCGTGATGAGATCTTTTAGCTAATCTCCTCCTGATGCGATATGCCTATTGGATCTGACACGGAGTTAAGAGTACGTCTCCACCGTCCGGCCTCCCATCTGTGCTGAGATCCTCGTAGCTACGTCCACCCTTCTACGATACGGTGATGCCAACAGCAAAACTCGACTAACCTACTTGACCAAGCCAGTGCCCATATAGCATGTGGTCGTACTATTTTCACACTTCTCAAAATCATGACTTCGGCCTTATTTGATACGGATGACCAATGGCTTCCTCAACTCGTGGGGAATGACCATTTGCTTGTTGAACTCATCATTCAATTGTTGCTCGCACCTTTTAGATGGCAAGTTTCACCCAGAATAGAATAGAAAGAATAGAGACAGAGAGGAAACAAAAATGGGCATCCGGCCCTAGCTCAGCGAGCTCAACAGAGTTTCAATAAAAATACCGAAGATCGCTTTTCTAAGGAGAAAAGTCAAAACATTCTAGGAAATAATTAAGCATGGCTAAGCATCATCTCTACTCTATTATAAAATATTAAATAATCTACTCAGGGTAACAGGTAAAAGGTGACAAGCGGATAAAGGTACATGTGTATCAATTAAAACGCTAGCTACAGGAATAAAACAACATGCATATTTATAAAAGATGTAGGATCAACATGATCAAGAAAGAGGGGGCATGCCTTCGTTGTCGAGCTACTGATCTTCGAAGTCGGGTCTGGTGTCGTCGGAGTCACTCCCTAATCATCGTAACGAAAAATAAAGTGAACAAAATAAGTAACCACTTCAAAAAAAATTCAACTGCAAAAGAGAGGCGGGAACTGATGACGGACAAAATGTGTCAAAGATCAGATTAGGGTTTTAACCCTAAGATAGTCCTTAATTTGGGGTGTCCTAAAGAGGGGTTGTAACCATATAATAATGTGACATCCCAAAGTGTTAACCCTAATGTTATAAGTGTTTTCATAGAATTAAAAAACCCAGCTCTCCTCATATCATGCATGCATACAGGTTATTTGAAAACAACACCAATCAAAAACCCTAAAATTTGACCTGAGAAAATTCCAAAAGCTTTCAAGTTATAAACAGCCCCTGCGAATTTCCTTTGCACCCAACACCTAATTTTGAAATCCCGAAGAACATATGCAGTCAATTATGCATTTGCAAATGAAAAAAAAGGAAGTTAATATCTAGACCTCGTATGGACGATCGGATCCAGTAGTTGTTTTCGGGGCATTGAGATGTAAAAATGGAGTACTGTTTTGTGCAATTCAGACACCAGATGGTCGGGTCAGGGTTTGTCCACACTCCGAGGGCTGAGATCAATCGAGAAATAATAACAATAAAACAAAAAATTAATTAATTACTTAAATAAATGGAAAAGAAAACCTAAAAACCTAAAGGGCCAGGGGGCCACTCAGGCCAACCCAGCCTGTGCACCCGCACGCCCCCGCCTCCTCAGGAAAACCCCGCTGCCGCTCCCCTCGGTGGGCTCGCCACCTTTGGCGATTGCCGCTGGCGACCGCCTCTGCCGCCCTGCCTCCAGCCCGGTGCTCCTCCCTCCTCAACCTGCACCGTCTCCCTATCCTCTGCCTCGTGCAACGGCTACAGCCCGCCTCTGCGGCCGAGGCAACCGCCGCCTTAGTATCGCTGGTAAACACCGCCTGCGGCAGCCGACGCCTCTCGTCTAACCGTGCCGCTGCCTCAGCCCCCTCCCCTCCATGTTGTTGCTCCCCTGCCAGCTCGGACATGCCTCCTCCCCTGCCGAGGCTCGCCTACACCGCCTCTCCTCTTGCATCTTGTCGCCGCCCTCACCGGCATCGTTGCGGTGGCCGGTGAGTCCCCTGCAGCCACCGCTGCCCTACACCACCTCCCCCACGACGTGCATGCCCTCCGCCGGCCTCACGGCAGTGGCCGGTGAGCCACTACCGATGCCCCGTTGGCCTACCCTCCCCGTCAATGGTGGTGGCCAGCGAGCCACCACTGGCCTCCCCCGCTGCCGTCGGCCTCTTCCCGAGGGCCTCCTCCCATGGGTGCCGCCCCATCCGGTCTCCTATTCCACTGGACCATCTCCCGCACTCCGAGCTCCCTGCCGCCTTCGCCACTGCCACGCTCCACTCCTGCTGCCCGCACGGCACCGCCCTTCGCCTCCCGCTGCCGTGCCTCACTCTGTTGCCACCTGTCGTTGCTGCAAGCTGCCGGCTGCAACTGCCACTGCTGGCCCCACTCCTCGCGGCCTCGCCGCCTGCACGCTGCCCTGGCTGCCACATTACTTGCCGTCGCAACCATCGCCTTCGATGCTGCTTTCCCGGGATGAAGATGATGGAGGTAGAAGGCGAGCCGCTGCCCTAGCAAGATGGAGGAAGAGGAAATAGAAGAAGGAGATGATGCCGTGCCAAGATGAAGCTGATCCGTGGCATCCTTTCCATTGTTGAAGAATTGTTCACACCTTCGCGTTAAGGGTAATGCCCTAATATGCTTGTTTATGGTGTATGTCTTGTGCATGTGATAGCTACGACACTTTCTGCAATTCTTAGTTTTTAGGGCTGCAGTTTTCCGAGGCCGTTTAGATGTCCTCCTTGGGGTTAACCGGAGATAAGCTCAACAGATCAAGTGTAGGCCTTGGTGATAGCTCCGTTTCGAGTACTTATTTGTTCATTTCTGATAAGCCAATTGAGAGATACAACTAGCTCCGTTTCGAGTACTTATTTATTCATTTCTGATAAGCCAATTGAGAGATACAACTATAACCGTTCTGCTGTCCAGATTTTGTTTAATGCAAAATATGCAACCTTATTTAATCATAATGGCTACGGGAATGGTGAAATTAAATCATTAATGGTATGTAGGAAATGTGCGTACATGTTGAATCTTCAAATTTCATTTGAGTTTATTTGCATCCCACTTTAATCTGTAAGTACTTAACTTGCGCTTTTACAAATGTTACATATACCTCATGCAAGTTATTACCTTCCCAATCTAAAATTAAGATGATAGGATAGCTAATTGAGCTGTTAACCTTAACCACGCAATTGTCGTATCAACACATTAGCCGAATAACGGAAGCATGGACACATCCATGTTCTAGTTCCATCCATGATTGAAGTTGAACCTCAACTAAAACTAAACCAAAGGTAGAATAAACCATACATGACTATGCTAGTTCTGTTCTTGCTAATCCACCTTAATTGCATTTTGCACATCATGCAAACCTTTCTTCTAGTTGATCACCCATGTTAACGATATAACACCACTTAAACTAAAACTAAAATGTGGACTTAATCATAGTATGCTTAGTTTAAATTCTACAGTTCTCCTTACCGTAGTTGCACGTAATGCATCTTGTCATGTCCACCATAGCATCTTAGACTTTCTTTTCTCTTCTAGATGTAATTACTTCTTACTGGTGTTCAGATCCTTGGATTTCTTCCTAGTTGAATTCCGCTCCTTTGCACATCTTCACCAAGCTCCTAGGCAAGCAATGCTACTTGTTGAAATTCCAATAGCTTTATTAATTAAATGGATGTTAAATTACTGCATCTGTTTGTTTAATTGTTGACTAGGGTTGTTCAATTGTTAAATTGACTTTAATTCAACTAGAACCCTAATTAAGTGAGCGAGAGCGATGTAGCACGGCTAGTTGGGCGGGCTGTGACACTGAAGGTCACAGCGGCATCCCAACAGGGCTCTACTTGTTAGCCGTGTCATGAGTGACGAGGTAGTGCGGCTAGTTGGGCGGGCTGTGACATTATTGTTGAGCTACCCCAACCTGATGTCAGGAAATTTTGGAGGTCACAATGGCGACCCAACAGGACACTCCCTTAACCGTGAGGGCTAGCCGTGAGAAGACCAAGGGTGTGGCCAGGTGGATGTCGCTCAGATGGGGCCTTGCAACCCCAATGTGAGGAACCCTGGGACACTCCATGGGGCAATCGAGCAACCAGTGGCTTTGTGTTGATTTGATTGATGATAACAAACCTGAACTTGGTTCGTATGGCTGTTAAATTGATTCCAGACTTGAACTTCGTATAGTCTATTAATGATGATTAGATCTGAACTAGGTTGGTATGATCTGTGTGCCTGAGACGGCGACGTCGGAGCTGGGTGGTACTGATCTATGGCTCCGGCACCTTGGGGATCTTCTTCTTGAGCTCTTCGATCTCATCGAACATCATCCTCTTCTTCCTCACCAAAGTGTCCGCCTCGTACTTTAGGTTGCCGGCACGGTTCTCTAGTGCCTGAACAAAGTAGCCATCAGGTCGATGGTCTCGTCCATCTCTCTGGCGGTGCTACGTCCTCGACGCATCATGAAATCGGGACTCCTCCTCGGGAAGAAGCAGTACAGTGTATCAGCCAGATCCTTGCGGTAGAAGTCAGCCACCGCAGCGAGAGCTTGCTGAGCCACCTGCTCAACAGCGTCTGCCCAGCTATTTCCAGCAACTGGGAACTCAATCAGTCTTCCCGCAGGTTCTTCACGGGGTGGAATCTTGACCATAAGTGACCAGCGAAACACCCTGGTGGGAAGGGGGTACTCATAGCCTGAAATGCTGATCTCCGAGAGGACCACCTGCTTCATCATCCCTCCAAGCAACTTGCCAAAGGCATTCTCCTCTTCAATGTTCGCTACGGTCCGGGCAACCATCTATAACACAAGTTTGAAAAGGAGAAGGAGAAGTAAGTAACATTTTCAAAATTGGTGTAAGAGGGAGAAGCGAGAGCAAAAGAGACTTAATAATTTTGCAAGTAGCATTTTAACAATATAGTCCTTAAGTCTGTCCATTCTAAGCTAAGGTCACGTTCCTAGGTCAATGCATGCTCTGATACCACTTCTTGTAGGAGTCCAGTTTCAACTACCATACCCCCTTGTGTACATCCTCTTCAGTCCAGAATCACGCTGACGGTACACAAGCGAAATGAATAACATTGCATGCATTCAAAGTTAAAACATAGTTTGAGTATGATATGCCACATGGCTTACAAAATACCATGTCTTAACGACATCATTACATTAGAGGAAACAGTGGAAACAAAAACAAAGCGGCTCTATCCATGCCACAGGCAATTGACGGAGGCCATGCGACCTACTCTTCGGGATCATCGTAGAAGAAATCTTCCTCCGCTCCTTCTTCAGCATACTCCTCTGCACACCACCACAACAAAAACATGCTCGATGAGTACTTTGCGTACTCAGCATGCCCCCTCGTAGGGAAACACCTAAACCAATCTACATGAGGCTTCAAAGGAAGGCTTATGGTTCGTTTTGCATAAAAGCAGTTTTAGTTGAAATATTAAAGTAGATTCGAAGGCATCATTTTGATATAAAACCAATTTTCATTATCAGGGGTATTTTCCAACATGTGTGGTCCACGACCAACACATACGAGCAAGGAACTCCTGCCTTAGCTCGTCCATAGGTTCCATTAGCAAAAAGGGTATAGGGAAATAGCAAGGGGAAGAGGGACATATCCTTTTCATCAAGAATGAGTCATGTGCTGTCCATAACCATGGACACGGCTAATCGATTAGTTTGACACTCTGCAGAGTTTATACACTTTACCCACATGACACAATCTCGTCCTGTTGCCATTGGCCGTCGCCAGCATAGTACACACCCATCGGTGTACCAGCAGGGAGATTGTGACGACGTCTGGGTCTAGCTCAGAGTTGAGAGTACGTCCCCACACTCCGGTCCTCCCATCTGTGCCGAGGGTCCTCGTAGCTATGTCCACCCCATCTGCGGTATGGCAACATCGGCACCAAAGGCTGACTAAACTACTTGACTAAGCCAGTGCCCACATAGCATGTGGTTGTACTGTTTTCACAATTCTCGGGTTCAAGACTTTGGCCTTATTCGATACGGACAACTAATGGCTTCTTCATCTCATGAAGAACAATCATTGCTCGCTCATCACATGATCCAGCTGTCACCCGCACCTTTTAGATGGTAAGTTTCACCCAGAGTAGAATAGGAAGAATGGAGAGAGAAGGAAACGTCAGGCATCCGGCCCTAGCTTAGCGATCAATAACAAGGGTCAAATTCAAGGATCATCGATCTGAAGTTCATTCCTCCGAAGAGGCAATTCAAAGCAACCTAAGGATATATTCAAGCATGGCTAAGCATTTCTCTACTCTATTCAGATTAAAAGCCTATTAATCTACTCAGGGTATCAATTAAACAGGCGATAATGGATAAAGGTAAAGATGTATCAATCGACATGCTAGCTCTGGAATAAAACAGCATGCATATTTGTAAACGACAAAATATAATGATTTTCAGAAATATAGGATCAAATATGATGAATAAAGAGGGGGCATGCCTTCGTGGTAGTATTCTTCTTCTTCAGCTACTCCGGTCACCAGGTCGGTCTCTTCACTCCCTAACGTCGTAATGCAACAAGAGCAAAACAAATAAATACCAACTCTAATAGAAATATCTCAGAAAGCAACACGAGAGAGAAGCACAACGAATGTAAGATATGGATGGAATGGAACGATGGCGCGATAGCGTCATCGCGACAAAGATAGAAGCAAGGTCTATCGCTAGAGAGTCCTTAGTATAGGTCTTCTAAGATTAGGCCATAACCATATATACATATATATCACATAATATATTATAAAATCATATTCACAATACAAGCATAGCTATTTTTATGCTAGCATTAAAATAAAACATGAGCATGACATAACCTAACATGTCTAATGGTCAATTGATTAACATTTCAAAGACTAATAAGGTCTGGTTACTGTTATACATTGTTCACAAATTAAATTAAAGCATAAGCAAATTATAGAATTACACATGCATTTCTACCATAGCAGTGACTAAGACTATAACCATAAAACTATTTCTTGCTATTAGCATAAACTAACTAAGCATGGATCATCTTAGGGTGTGCTAACAGTACCAAAACAGTACCAAAATTATTTAATAATAATAAATCTGAACATTATTTAATTAAACCAATTTCTATCATTTATAGTATAACAATTATATAGAAAATAATGATTAAAATTACTACATCATACAAATGGATTCACGTGATATAATATCAATCCCAGAGACATTTTATGATGAAAAGGTTCTGGAAATATATTTTAATTGATTAAAACTATTATTCCAAGCATGAAAACTACTCTAAAAGCATTGTAAAACATTACTTCATTATGGTAAAAGGGTTCCCATGACTAGAAACCATTCCTAGGACATAACATGATTTATTGGGTACTAGACATGTATTTTTAATGGTTAAAACAGATTTATAAAGGAACTATTGCAAAAAGAGGATTTAAATATATATTTTAAATTGGCCTAGAACACTTCCTGATTTTTCTAGCTCAAAAATTATAATAAAAAGGTTGTAAATTACATGGTAAATTAATTTAGGGTTCACTGATCCTAATCAAAAATTAGATATTAAAAAAAGACAGCATTTCTATTTTTAATACTTAAAACAAAGCTCATTTTAATTCTAGGAAAATCTACACTAGTCCAAAAATTATGAAATTTAACAGAGGAGTTCCTGCACATACTAGTGACCTATGAAAAATGAAATACTTCCAAAATAATCATGACAGCACGAACTATTTCAGATTCGGTCGAATTATACCCAAATTTGCGGTATATTCATATAGTACAAAAATTACCGCATGGATTTGAAATCCGGTTGCACTAATAGATTACTGGGGTCCTAAAGATCCATTTTAACACTAAGATCAAAGGTATGCCAAGGTTTAGATGGATTTGGGTGTGAGGCACATGTACAGTACAAGCTAGTCTAGTGTACAGCTACTGTACAAAGAGGAGTTGATCGATCAAGATTATTGGCTGCACAAATGGATGAAAAAGAGATGGAATTGGTTGGGGAAAACCCTTCTATAGGTTGATGGGGAGCCTACCACAGAGAGAGATTGGAGAGAGGTTCACCGAGCGCGAAGAAATCATGGAGAGAAGGAGTTCGCCGGGGTTATAGGAGAGCTCACGGTATCATCGTGTATGTCTTGAGTTAGTGGTAAGAGGGGGCTTTCCTTAGGTTTGGTAGTTCCCACTGTCGAGGGTAATTCTTTGCGTTGATCGTCAAGCTTATGGCAAGTGCATGACAACCCTTCTTGTTGTATGGTTGCCTATTATTGATTCTCCTTGTGTCCTTGGTTGATGTTTGTTTCAACATTCCTGAGCTCAAGTGCGATAAATATTTAAGCCAGTGTAGTCAGAACGGTCCCATGTTGGCTATCCTGGTAAGGTCGGTGAGAGACTGTCACATGCGGGCTAATCTGTTGTGCTTGAGCTTGGTTGGTGAGAATGATCATGATGACTAATCCATCATGCTCCAGAAATTCTTTGGCTTGGTATTCCTTTCTTTGCACGAAGTTGATGTTGATATGGGTGTTTACTTGAAAATTGTGATTGTTGTCTTAATGCTCTAAACTAAGTTGTGTATCCTTTACTCACTCTTGTTTTTCACTTCTGATATCTATTTGTTGTTAATATCTATTTTTGAAATATTGTTGTGCCTATTGGCGGGCCATTGCCATGGGAGGCTTGTAGTGCCTTGTTTCAGGTGCGAGTAAGTTTTTCTTGTTTGTTCTTTTTGACATGCTCTTACTAGTGATGAGCCTTGGTTGGTAAAATTTGCTCTTCAAGGTTGATAAAGTCAGCATTGGAAAGAAAAGATTTGATCACTCATGTTGTTTTCTTAAGACTATGAATAGTATGATAAGGAGATATCGTCTGATGGATTCAGTTATTAATTTTGCCTTGTTGGACTTATGAGAATATAGATAGATAAAGAGATTGGATTTGGTTACAAAGTATGATATGCTAGAGTGGAGGTTGATAGGAAGAACTGATCGATTTTAATTATTATCCTTTAGGATTAAAGTTGAGTTAACCTACAGATGTTCGAGTATCAATATCATGAGCTACGAATTAAAGTATGCCCAACGTATTTGAGTTATTGAATGGTTAATCTTGACGAGTTGGGCTTGCAATTAGATTTGGCTAATCGCTAAATATATAATGCATATTTTGGATTTGCTAATCCAATTTGGCATAAATAGGATGATATATTGATTCCAGATTGTTAGGTTATAAAATATGATAAGTTGTCTTGGTGGATATTCATTATGATGTCTTCTTCGTGAATAATTGGTGGATTTGTTTAATTTGTGAGGGGGTCTATTCCATGAATGATTGGTGATCTTAGATAAAGTATTATTATGGATCTTAGGAATAAATTTAGTAGATCAGTAAGATATGAAAGGTTGGTGGATTGGGTGAATTACTAGGTTGATGGAATTCTTATGATGATTTAGGTTCATAGCCGTGATCAATGAATTGGAGGATTATGTTACTTGTGTTTATCCGAAGACAGATAGAGGACGATAGATTAATTTCCTTAGATAACTCTGCTAACTTAGACCATCAGAGTAAAAGTGTTGTAGACCTGTGTGGGATCTTAACCAGTAGGGGTTTAATTATCGAGGTTCGCGTAGGATGATTATATCGATATATGAAGCTGAGTATCATGGTGATAATTGGAGTTGTAGGTATTAAGGTAGAGCTGATGGAGTAGGGCAATGATTGGATTTGATGATTTTCAGCATCACTAGTGAGTTTTAGGGAGTATAGTTTTTGTGTGGAATTTTGAAAATGAGTCTCACCTTACAGCCAAAATGTTGGTTTATTGGTATGTGTTGGTACCTAAATGCAATGAGATGAGTTGGATTTTATACATCCTTGATAAGAACGACCTTGCTTGATGACGTGAACGACCTTGCTAGATGACATGATTAGTGTGCTCTGCTTTATGTGCTCGGGTTTTCATTAGAGCAGTTGAGTTGACGAAGCAACGTTATGAGGCCTTATGTGGACCATAATCAAAGTGGGGAGTTGCCATCTCTATTCAATACATTGGAGCCGTGTTTTCACGTGTCTTCTATGTTTCTCTTGACATGTTCCTTGTTAGTCCACTCCATGCACTAGATGGTGATCATGTTCTAGAGCTAGAGTTCTGCAGTTCATTTTGTGTTGCACGCTGATGATTTCTACTCAACTCAGTACTTCTAATGCCAGCTTCACTGTCACCCATCATTCTGGAGTGGAAGCCTTCTGTTGACCTTGTCCTCTATCCATTATTTTCGCATCGATTTGTTGGACTTCATTCTTCTGATCTTTGTCATGTGGTTACGTATCGAGGGTATGGTGGACCTTTTGATGAGGTGTGTTGCTGATGATCTACATGTGGCTGGTTTAGCATCCCCCATGGTTTTGGAAAACAGGGATGAAGATCCCAATGAGGTTTCGTTGGTAAAGAGTCAATCTTTCAAAGTGAGCCTTCACCGCTCATAAGTTCGGTCGACCGAATCAACCCTTAGCCAACGAGTGCGGAGAACGAGTCACTTTTGGTTCTTTGGTGAGGTTCTATACCCTGTTGTTTGTCAATAAGTTTTCTATGGAGCATAAGCCATCTTAAGGTTCTCGAAGGTTCCTGTATATGTGTTTAGGGATGTATCGTGTTCTCGGTCCCTTAATTATTCTCGATTTTGGTATTCTATGATCATCCCTCTGGTGAGGATAGGAGCAGTGGCCAGAAGACTTGTTATCCGAGCAGTCAACCCATGGAAGTGTGGTTTTCATATGGTTTCATGTTTTTTCTGCAAAGTCCAGTAGTTCTATGGGTCGCTTCATTCACTAGCGAGGTTTTCTTGAGAATGGTGAGGAATGCTCATTTTCCTTTATGGGTAGAGGTGTTTGCTTAGTTTGGTCCCAAGAGTGTGAGCTTAGTGTAGAGTTTTGGTTTAGCCAAGCCCTTGTCTTGTAGTGTTTGACCGTTCATTCTGACATGTGCCCTTATCTTTTCTTTAGTAAGTAGTGTGATAGCCAGTAGAACCTAATAACTCTTCAAGAATTGTAGTGTAGTTTTTGTAGTGGTTTGGACTGATTTAATGGGAACTTACCTCAAACTTTTGTTCTTGCCCATGAAATCTTTTCACAATGCCAAGTGAGGATGTCCAAGTGTTAGGTTGTGTGATTCATTATCCACGTACGGAGTTATTATTTGGGTGCGGGATGGATTGTCCCCCATACCAGTTACTCTTACTATTCGCTCTTGTTACGTTGGAGTGGTGGATCCATGTGTACCTTGCCTTTAGATCCCAGAGAGACGACGGTTGTCAGCCACACCATAGGATGGTGTAGTATTACCCCTTACCAGAAGCGACATGTGTCTGCCTGCGTAGGAGTTGTGTTGAGAGTGAGCATTAGTCTTGCGCTTGGAGAACCTGAGTTTTGAGAGTTGTGCCCTAGTAATCCCCTTTAAACATTTTCGTAGAATCTCGCAGTTCTTCAGGAGTGGCATTCAGGTCGATTTTGACCATGAGTCTGAGAAGGGTTGAAGCGTCGAGTGCTTGTGTATCATCTATGACATTAGTTAGTTGCATGGGGTACCAAAACCTTGATTTTGACAGGGATATCGAATTGTGTCAAAATTCTAGGAATTTTGCAAAGTTCTTTGGGCACCAAGTAGGTTTTTTCACCCTCACACGGACAGACAGTCTAAGAGTATTATCATGACTTGGGAGGATATGTTGAGATCATATGTTCTTCTTGGAAAGGAAGTTGTGAGGATCATTTGTCGATCCTTGAGTTTGCTTATCATAACAGTTATCATCCTAGCATATGTTTACTACCCTCTGAGGCTTCATGTGGAAGTAGGTGCATGTCACCATATTGCTGGGATGCAGTGAGTGAGAAAGAAGTTTTGGGATCGGATCGAGTTCATCAGAATTTTGAGCATATGGCCGAGATCAGGCAGCATATGTTAGCAGCACGGAGTAGGCAAAAGAGCTATGATGACGTCAAAAAGCGAGGTTTGGAGTTTCAAGCGGGTGAACAAGTATTTCTCAAAGTATCTTCCATCAAAGGCATCGAGAGATTCAATACTAAAGGGAAGCTTATTCTGAGTTAGGTTGGACCCTTCTCAATAGTGGCACGAGTCGGGAAGTTGGCATGTTGTCCTGAGCTACTGGAGTCTACGAAGGGTGTGCATGATGTATTCCATATGTCGATGCTGCAGAAGTACCAACGAGGTCTAGAACATCATACAATCTTGGAGCTAGTGACCATTAAACAAAATTTGACATTGGAGGCTCATCTTGTGAGGATTTTGGTAGAATCTGAGCAGGTGTTGAGGCATAGGATGCTCAAGTACATGAAAGTTCTTTGGTTGCAACAGACAGAGCGTGAGGAAACTTTGGAGCTCCAATCGCATAAGCAGAAGAAGTATCTAAGAGCTGTTCACTCTGGTACTTACACTTCGTTTAAATTTATGTTGATCAGTTATCCGAGTAGCGACAGTGAAGAATTCGAGGGCAAATTCTGTTGAAGAGGGGAAGAATGTAATACCCCAAATTGAAAATATGGAATTAAGTGGAATAACCAATAAGAGGGCATTAAAGTCCAACTTATAGACCACAGAACGTATGGACAATTGGAGAACGAAGATGCGAGGGGCTTGTTGAGTTGATCGAAATAGAGTATAAGTTTGCCCACATCAGAGTTTGGATGGTGGAACTGTGGTTAAACAACGATCGAACACTGAGATTAATTGGAGTTAAGGTTTAATTTAGATTACAACTTGAGAAAGGGAAAGATAATGGCAAAGGCAGGGTTTGAACCCTAGACCTCATGCAGCATGGTGAGAGGCTCCACTACCGGGCTATGGATGGCTTTCTGATGTTTGGTAGCTCCCGGTGTTGAGGATAATTCTTTGGGTTGACCATCAAGCTTAAGACAAGTGCATGATGATCCCTCTTGTTGTATGGTTGCCTGTTATTATTCTTCTTGTGTTCTTAGTTGATGTCTAGTTTGACATTTCCGCACCCGAGTGTGATAAATGTTTAAGCCAGGGCAGTGAGAATAGTCCCATGTTGGCTATGCCGGTGAGGTTGGTGAGAGACTATCACATGTGGGCTACAGCGGGTAAGCGGCTGACTGTAAGAGCGATGCGATCATCTCTTGAGTTGATATCGGAATTCTCGAGCCCGGGACGATGCGTAACCCGCTGCCGCTATTTATTGTTTTATTTTTTTCCGTCTTGCTATTGGGGCGTGATTCGGTTGAGAAGAAGATTTTGCTGCCTTCTATTTAGATTTTAGAAATGTAACTCTAGCTGACAGATTTACCCCAACCTTGCATGTGCTTGGTATTCGGATAAGAAATCACATAATCTAACCCAACTTGCTATCACTTGGTCTTAGTGGCGTTTAGATTCAGAATGCTGATAATTTGTTATCCTGTATACAGAAAGTAGGATTATGATGTGACACTATTCCCATGTTTCATACTAGGTTTGAGGTTCAGTAGATCAGTACCTAATGGTTGTGAGGGAATTTTGACAGGTATCACTACGACGGAACCCCCCGGACCTTCTTTGAAGGATGGTACTTCAAGGTGTCCATTCCCGAACGCAGACAGAGCTTCTGTTTCATGTACTCTATCGAGAATCCATTGTTCCGTGATGGGATGAGTGCATTGGACTGGATGATATACGGTCCACGGTTTACCGGGGTGGGAGCGCAAATTCTTGGTGCGGATGACAAGTACATATGCCAGTTCTCCGAGAAATCAAACAACTTTTGGGGGAGTAACCTACTTGTTGTCTTGTTCAATCTGTCCTTTCTACATTTGTTCTCTCTTGCACAATTGCTCCTTTCCTATCACCTTCAACCCTTTAAAAACATTGTTGTTAGTGAGATTAAGTTCCTGCAATAAAATCATGGTGTGCAGAATAGGGTGCTTCCATCAAAGTTATAATCACTGGCAGTATCTGTATATTAATCGCTGTAGCTGTATTTTCATGCGGTGATATTTGTAGAATCGAAGTAACTAGTATTGTTCCTGATTTGTTCGAATGAAATGGGAATTTATGTTCACATTTACAGTTGAGATCTTATGGCTTAATTCTGGTGAAAATATAGACATGCAGCTGGAAAGCCCATCAATAATCAAAACTTCAAAATATTAGTTCTCTACCTTGCATAATTTGTTTTGATTAACTACTTATGGTCATTTTTTATTTATTTGCTGTGCTATGCTGATGACTCCACCTAATTAAGGGAATATTTGGCAATTCTAGTAAAAACTATTATGGCTCCAAAAAACAGGTTATCAATTACTACCTTCAGCCACGAAATAGTGATATTTTGGACATTGTCAGTCACCATAATGCAAGTTGGACCACTAACTTCTATTTTAATGTATTAGTCAAACCTAATAAAATTACAATATCACGGATGTTGGTTGTTGGAGACAGATATACCTGTACTATTCTCATACTAGCAATTTAAATGTTTACAAATACATAGTTTAACAGCACATATTCTCGGAAGTCATGTTTGTTTTGAATAGGGAGTATTTAATGCATCTAAAAATAGTAAAACAAAGCTGCAGATTAGGAAGCACAGTAATGCCAAAATAAGCCATAGTGTAAAATTTGGTTCCATCATATATTTTTCTGTTGGCTGACAATGATAATAGTTTTTCCTGTTTGTCTGGAACTTTAATATGCATCACTGTGCTGATTTCTCAATTAATAAGCTGCAATTCGATAGGTAGGCATGAACTAATGCTTGGACATACTTTCATTCCCAATAAAGACTCAACTCCCCCGGAAGGGGAGGTTCCCCCTCAGGTAGATGCTTTATGTGCTTTATGACTTCTCATGAAATGCAATAACTCGTTTAACATCTGAAGTTATTATTTTACTTAACATCACTCACTACTAAACAAGTCAAATGGCAAGCGCAGTACTGCTTCAAAACTATTTGACATCTAGAGAACGCATTCGAAAAGCTTATTTTTATTGTTTGATTTGTGGTGATAACTTGCTGTCATTCTTCTCTAGTCTAGCTATTTATTTATAGGAAAAATCTAAATATCGCACGTCCTCAATTTGGTCTTAACCAGCAATGCACTGTGCGCCATCGGATGTGAATTGTGCGGGACGGGATTGGATGTGGTGCAGGTAGCCTACCAATGTTTAGACAGCAAAATGACAAAACAACTAACCTCACCTCCACTAATTCCAAAATCTAAAAATTCAGAACATTTTATATCACAAACTGTCTATCTAATTCATGATCCATTTTCACCACTAGTTTGTTGCGACGAAAGCAGCAAAACTTGACCCATATGGGAATGTTTCGACAACCTTTTTTTCGGCCTCGTTAGTTATCATCTGATAATGTGTGAGTTATCACATTATCAATGATGAGTTATCAGGTTGTGGTTAGTGTAACATTAGATTATTGAACCTTGCTCCTTCCCTCTAAGTTATTTGATATTGTTTCTTGGACGGGTTCATTATTCCCGTCTGAGCTTAGAAATATAATGGAAAAAAGTTATGTTTCATATTTCCTAGACATGCTTAGAAATATGGAGGGAATACATTATTATGTGTCGATAACTAGAAAGAAACAATCAAATTAAATATACATCCACACTATTTACCAAAGACAGGAATATAAATATGTGGGAAGGACATTATTATGTGTTGATAACTGCATGAAAGGAATCTGATAGCTACACAGAAACAATCACATAACTATAGACATGCACCATTTTCTAAGACGGACTTAACTCTACACTAAACAATATAGTAGCTCGTGTATTACTACCTGATAACTGCTGGGTCAAGAGAAAAGTCGCGGAGACATACCCAAGGGGGTTCTAGTTTTGAAGCCCTCGTCATGAGGAACATGGTGGTGAAAATGGATTGTGATTTGGACGCATGGTTTAAAAGCAATATATTTTTAAATTTTGTACTTTTCAAAGTACACACGTAGAACCATGTAATAATTGAACACACACATACAATTATATAGTAATTGAAAGATAGTTGTGGTATGTGGGAGAAAAACATGTGATGGAAGTAGGAGACGAGTACAACCACACAAGCTAAACACGGTTTCCGACAAGAACATTATCCAGAGGTGCGGTTGGAACATCGCTGGATAAGTCTAACGAGCAACATTGCTTGGTAGCAATGTCCTTATTTATATATCAGATTCATCCATGTTCATCTAACTTGCTAGCTGATCCGCAAGGGCTTTTCGTGTAATCAATAAATTTTAGTGTCCATGCTGAAGCTTTATACTTGATCAATGTTTCATCTATTTTCCTTGTTCTGGCATAGAGTTGTAATAGCTGCATATGAAATGTGATTTAACTCCTACTTTAATTCTGTTGTTGCTTGCCATTCAATGTTGCCCGGAAATAAGTGGTTTACTTGTGTAGAAGCGCATCTTGTTGTGACATCCCTTGTCAATATTGTAAACTACTTCTGTAGTTAAGTATTTCTAGTGAAAATGTTTCTCGAAAAGAAAGATATCCAAAATGAATGTATGTATGCTTTGATTTTTTTGCTCAGATTACTAGTCTTTGATTGAATAATGATTAAGGAATGTGAATTTTCTATCCTTCTGCCTACACCTGAGTTTTCTACTGATTCATAGTTTCTCTACCTAAAATCTTATGAGCTGTAAATATTTTCTTCATATGTTCAACAATTATTTATGCTTTATAATATAGGAATTTTCTAATCGCGTTTTGGAAGGCTACCAAGTCACCCCAATTTGGCATCAGGGCTTCATACGTGATGATGGAAGGCATGTTACATCCCATGTTTATGAAAGAACCGTGCTTTAACTAGGAAAAATTCCATTTTACTCACCTGAAGTATCACAATTGTCCACTCAAGCCCCCGACTATGTTTTGGTATATTTAATCCCCTGAACTTTCAATACTGATTTACCCTCTAAGGCTGATTTCAAGAGTGGTTGTGCCCACATAGTGGCCATGTAACCTGGTTGTGCCCATATGGCCTCCGTGTCACCTTTATCTCCTAAGCCAAACAATTCATTCATAGACCGAACCACAGAAAATCATCCAACAGTTGCATTTGATTTGGAGGAATTTCTATGGTTCGGTCTTGTGCATGCATTGTGTGGCTGAGAAGGAAGGGTGACGTGAAGGTCATATGGGCAAAAACTAGGTTACGTGACCACCACATGGGCAAAATGGCTCTTGGAATCAGTCTTAGGAGGTGTTCTGATCCGTATTAGAAGTTCAGGGGGTTAAGTACACAAAAATAGTTTGAGGGGTTAAGCGACAATCATGATAATTCAGGGGAGTAAACTGGACCTTTTTCCTTTTACTATTAGTAGGTTGCTTATTTAAACCAAGAAGAGTTTGATTACAAATCTTATGCTACAAAGTGTAAGCAAAAGTAAACAAATGATGGATAATGCTTTTATGGAGCAATATTCTGTAATGTCTACTAGTTATTTCTCTGGAGATGTTGCACTCAAATACTAGCAAGCTGCCTCCCATGACAATTGATGTTACCGCATCAAAACGTACCATAAGTTGTTCCTCAAATGGAGATTAGGTAAACAGATGCACACTTTTTGATGTTATATTTGAGCTACTTGTGGGCCCTTGCAGGTCGAATTATGTACCAAATGTCCAAACAGCTCGTTGGGAGTACAGCACTTGTCCAGCGTATGGCTGGGGTGATGTCACATCTAAGCAGAAGTCGACAGCTGGTTGGCTTGCTGCTTTTCCATTCTTTGAACCTCATTGGCAAATATGCATGGATGGCAGCCTATCCACAGGTTTGTCTTTGATACTGTGAACAGATAAAGATCCTACATAGATGGCACACATACCATTGAGTAATTTACTGAAGGAAATGTTCATCTCTCATGCGTAAAATTATCACATACAATGGAATTGTATTCTTAATCGAAAATGTGGGATTTCCACTGACAAAGCTTCACTTCATCCTTTTCCCCTATAATAATGCTCTTAAAAACCATAGTTGCATTTAGCACATATCGGGAAATGCAGTCGGTTCAACCTGTGAGTCCAATCCTTATCTTTCATTGACGAATTCTGTCCAATTCAATCTTAAATTACAGCACTCTAAAACTGTTAACAAGGTATGCTTTTCCACATTGATTTCATTGTTATAGCAGATATTTACAATTTTGTGGGCCATGAGTCATGACAGTAAGATGGTATTGTACTACTGTATGATGTTAAGGCATCTGGTTCAACAGTTTCTAGAAGGTTTACAAATGGAAAATATAACCTTTTCAAACTGGTTTGCTTCATGTAACTGGAATAACTTCGTGTTGGTATATAAAACGATTGGCAGTCCATAAAACAAGTTCAGTCCATCATAGACCTATTTCCTATAGTAGTATTGAGTTATATTGACTACTGTGATATGTGAGGACTTCTCAGGGTGGATAGAATGGGATGGGGAGCGGTTCGAATTCGAAAATGCTCCCTCTTATTCAGAAAAGAACTGGGGCGGGGGGTTTCCCAAGAAAGTGGTATTGGTATTTTTCTCAATCTTTTTCTGGACTTCGATCTACTATAAGTCCTGATGCCATGGTTGCATTATAATATTGAGTACATCTTACGTCATGTGGATCTTCTTTGTCATAATTTGAGTTCCATATTGTTGGTAATGTTCACGGATGGTTTTTGTGATAAATTATCGTGGAAGAATGTCTTTCCTTATTCACAAGATAGAATTCTTGAACCGAAGTTCAGTATACATACTGTTTTCATCAATGGCCACCCTCTTGCTTTATTCTTTCATCCATTTCTAATTTCAACGATTTTGTTTTTTTGGAGAGTGCACTGTGTTATTTATCATTGTTCAGTTGACTTTGTAGATAACATTGTAGCTTTTCTCCAAAACTTCCTTTCTCAAGAAGTCTGTTATGCCAGGCATGATGTTTCTCTTCAATACTAGGTGGCTTGATGACACTAAGGATCACTGTTCTCAATTGTCAATCAGCTATATGTATCTTTGATCTGTAGTGAATTGCAAGTATGCCATGCAATTGGTCGGTTTTAGTGTGGTACACTGTAGAATACCTTCAATAGACATAGTAGTATCAATTAAGATACTCAATATTTATTGATCCTTCTAGTCATAATTGTTATGGAGGCTATGCCGCTGAATATTCGTGAAATAGATTATTGTTCTACATGTTTTATCTGTGAGGTATATGTTTGTAGTTAACACCTCAACTGACATTATAAGCATAACCAATGTAACCAATTGTACTCTCTTTCCTCATGCAGATCCAGTGCAATGTCTTCCCAGGCACATCTGGTGAAGTTGCTTTAACTGCTGCCGGTGGATTGAGGAAAATTGGATTGAGAGAAACCTACGAGAGTCCTTCTCTGGTACATATTTGATATTTTCAACTTTTTATGTGGTGCATACTTCTGTTTGCGCTGAAAGTTATTTTTAGCTCAATCATCATGCAAGCATTTGCAAGCTTGATCTCTGGATATCTGCCAAGAAAGAGAGATTGTTGGGCGTAGGTTGATAGCAATTGTGGAAGTGCAACTTCTTGTGTACTAAATTTGGAAACATCGATGCATTTTTATTCAAAACTGGTCACTGATACAATGTCGTAGACACCTAGGTGGATAAATAGATTATTGCAATTGTAAAAATTTCCATTTCTGTCAGGTGTTAAGTCTTTTTGGTCGATTTTCATTTCTCTATTTAATTCCTTGTGCTGGGGCATGTATACACCACATTTGCTACGCATTAGGGAGATAGAATCCCATGTCTGAACAAGTTCTACACTTCACTGTTAACTAATGCCTATGTACCTGGTTTGTTACGGTTCCATCTTTAGGGTAAAAGTAGTGTACGGGAGTTCTATTTTAGGAAAAAGTCGATTTTTCATTCTTGAACTCTCGTCCGAGTTTACATTTCAGCCTCGAACTCTAAAATGGTCCATTTAGTATCCTAAACTCTTAATACCATTTGATTTTCAACCCCTACATGTGTTTTTGCCTTTCTGACTGGGTTTGACTCTGGTATTCGTCAACAAAATTAGAAAATTCAGAAAAATGTTAAAAATTTTAGAAAAAATCAGCAACATTTTTTTAAAAACTGATCATTTAAAAATCCCACAAATTTGAAAATTCAGAAAAATGTAATTTAAAAAATGATATTTATCAAGAATTTTTTTAAAAATGATAATTTATCAAGAAAATTTTGGAAACATAGAAATTTTATGGAAAATTTATTGAAATAGGGAGCTTTTTAAAATAACAAATCAGAAAAAATTTGAATTTAGAAAAGCTCC
Source organism: Stipa capillata (assembly GCA_019208055.1). NCBI lineage: Eukaryota > Viridiplantae > Streptophyta > Magnoliopsida > Poales > Poaceae > Stipa > Stipa capillata. Next base: position 400,427 of record JAGXJF010005465.1, on the reverse strand, counting down.
CTATTTTAAAATAAATTTTCTATGTTTTCAAAATTTTCTTGATTTTTCCAATTATTAGTTTTTAAAAAAATCCCAAATTTTTATGTTTTTCTAAATTTTCTAATTTTTTGGATTTTTAAATTATCAGTTTTGAAAAAACATTGCCCATTTTTCCGTCAATTTTTAACATTTTTTAAATTTTTCAATTTTTTGATTTTTTTGACGAATACCGGAGTTAAACCCAGTAAAAAGGGCCAAAAACCAGGTAGGGGTTGAAATTCAAATGGTATTAAGAGTTTAGGGTACTAAATGGACCATTTTTGAGTTCGAGGTTGAAATATGAACTCGGCAAGAGTTCAACGTTGAAAATGGATTTTTTCCTATATTTTAAGGCAATACTTTTTAGTTCTCGGTAATAGACTTTGGAGATCAGTAAGCTATAGTTTTTTTATCTTTATCAAGTATATCTTCCATTGGATAAACATATGCTTAAGGAATTGATCTTGGAAACCAATAAATTTCTTATCTTCAGTTTATTCCGAACTAGACGACTTGCCTGTGCAATTGTGCAACTGCATGCTACAATGCATCTCTTATATATATACATATATATATATATAAATAGTGAAAGGTCCATTTAGCCCTGTGAACTTTGATTAGTAGTCTGCCTAACACGGTCAACTTTGAAAACTGGATACTCCGCTCTCCCAACTTTTGAAACCAGACTATTTAACCCCCCGAGGAGGAAGAGAGGAGGATCTTGTTGAGTAACTAACTAATGGGGTCCACATGCCATGGAAAGGAAGGGAGAGAGAAACAAAGGGTGATTCTAGAGTGCTCACCGGTGATGAATGGCGGTCAGAGAGGCGCGTGTGGCGACGGTACCAGAGAGACAAAGGCAAAGTAGGGAGTCCCTGGTGTGATCTTTGTCGACGGAAACTCGTTGGAGTGTAAATGATGGCAAGGATGGGTGGCGGTGCTTATGGCGAAGGCAACATTGTAGTGGAGAAAATGGAAAATGGAGAGCGAGGGGTGCGTTGGAGGGCAAGGATGGATGGCTAGGACCATCCAGTTTTTCATGGATGAGATGAGCCATTTTTTTGTTTGGTTAGATCGGTAGGATGAACCAATCTTTTGTTTGGTTGGAGGGATGAAAGTGGGATGGGATGAGCCAATTTAACTTAATTATATTAACTTAGTTTCTATTCATAATAATTAACTATACGCTACTGAACATAATAAGTATCTATCAATGCCAAACCATGTTAATCGTCACTAATCATATGCTAATCAACCCACTAATAATATATTAATCAACACATTAGCACTAATCTTACCATTGCGAATACTAATTAATAACAAACGTGCTAATTATCATTAATAATTGTTAATTATTACTAATCATTTGATAATGATAATGATTAAGCAAGGATGGCGGCTACATCCGGTTGTTTTCACCGACTTTTGCCATCTAGCATATTTAGAGAATATTCTTTCAGCCTGGTGCCCATCCACTCCATCCATCTAACCAAACAGGTGGATATCCCTCAAAACCAGGGATGGCCTCAACCCATCCAGATTAAGCCCTCCAACCAACGCACCCTTAGTGGACCAAGAGGATGTCAATGGTGAAGAAAATGGAGGCAAAGCTTGGAAGACACATACTGAAGAACAATAACCTAATCCTTCACCTGTGACGATATATAAGAAGCATCAACACCAATATGCTTGGTGAGCTCATGCTTCATCGAGTCTTGAACAATGCTAATAGCACATGTACTATCAGAAAAAAGAGGACTCGAGGTAGAAACAGAAATACCAAAATCATAAGTAACCACCATACCAACTAACCTCTCGTACGAAAGAGCCATGGCTCGCAACTCAGGGTCTATACTCAAACGAGAAACTACGATCTGTTTCTTAGTCTTCCAAACAATTAGTGAACCACTCAAAAAGAAACAAACGATTAGAGTGATCAGTAGCCCAGGTCGCATCAGAATATGCATGGTGCTGAAAAGAGTTGGAGCATGGAGCATGGAAAGAAAAGACGGTGAGTGGCAATCCCACGAAGACCATATGACATGATAAAGATGACTGTAGTGTAACTGAGTGGGAGCAGAGATGAACTAACTCAGGACATGCACTAGATACGAGATGTTCAAACAGTGACACCAAGGTAAACAAGACTCCCAACAAGATGACGGTAGCTTGTGGGATCTGCAAGAGGCTCACCAAGTAGTGGGCCGAAGGTGAACATTGAGCTCTGTGGGAGTCTCGACAGTGCGTTGATCAGTGAGAGAAGCTCAATCAAGAAGATCATGTCTATACTTCTCTCAAATAGAAAGAAACCCGCATGTGTAGAAGAAACCTCAATCCCAGGGAATTAACAAAGTGGACCCATATCAGACATAAGAAACTGCTCTCCTACCCACTCAGATGTGCCTTCTCGAAGGCAATATGCTAAGAATTATCTTCAGTAATGATCATGTCATGAACATACAAAAGGAGAAGAGTCCGGCCACAAAACTAGCTACAGGAACCAAAGAATAGATAGTCAAATTAGGCACGAGAGGCTTGATTAAGCCCATAAAGAGAATTACGAAGACAGCAAACCATACGACTATGACAATTAACTAGAGACATTATAGACATAGATCCTAAAAGGCGATGATGGACTAGGAAAGAGAGATACGAATCACCGAGATGTCCCAGATGATGATGCCATTGAGCAAACGACGAGATAGAGGTTGTAGTAGACGCATGGGTAGTGGAAGAGACAAAAAGACTAGTAAAGTAAGTCAAGCTCCCAAAGATGTGGTGAGTCATGACAACGTGGACTTGTCCCAACCAAAATCCCGTAGGACGTTCTTGAACAAAACAAGTCAGAATTCAGAATGACATAGTAGCCATGATCAGTGAGCTAGCTAGCGGACACGAGCTGCATGGTTATTTTAGGAACATGAGAAACAACAGGCACATGAAAAGAGGAAGTCAAAGGAGTGCCTTGTCCTATAACAAAGAGAGAAGTACCATATGCGGTATGAATGGTGACAAGAACTATTAGGGGGACTAAAGAATGTAAGACTGGTGGAATCAGAAGTCATATGAAAAGTAGCATTGGAGTCAAGAATCCAAGGCGATGTACTTGAGAAAAAAATGTGTAAGGTTGCCTCTCATTACTAGAAGACTGAGCGGCAGAACTAGCAAAACTCGACGTTGCAAAAGCTGGAGAAGCACCCAGATGATGCGGTAGTGTAAGGATCTCTTCAGTGGAAGAGCAGTAGAGCCCCTAGGAGAAGACGAGCTACCAGAGCCGTCAGTGCCCAACCCTCCAGTGCCCTCGAGAGTGCGGCCACCTCGACGAACAATGTCCTTCCTGTAACTGTACGGCTCCACATGTCTATCCTTGTTGCAGTAGGCAATGAAGACCATCACCCCCAAAAGATTATGCGGTTGAAGAAGGCGCCACTAGTAGATAGGCAGGGCACGAACACATCCTCCATCCCCAGAAGAAGACGATGTTGAAGAAGGCGTCACCAGTGGAGGGCAGCAGAAACTGAGGCACAGACAGCTGAAAACGACAGATATGGCAGCAGACCCATGCCCCAAAGGCAAGGAACGGAGGCGTTGCCTGAAGAGGAACATGAGAATGACAGCATCCTGTTTTTTTAGCTAGCAAACAGATCTATAAGTACTCCTTCTCCCAAAGGAAATAGAGCAAACCATGGCTTATCTCCTGCGGCAAGGGTCCGACGCATGGCCGGCCAAGAGATGGTCGATGGCGTAGAAGTCACCGATGGCCACCAAGAGGCAGCGGCTCCCTAATCTTTGCTAGAAGAGCAGCGCAGGTGGTGACCCCATCCTAACTCGTTGCTAGCGGCGGGAACACAGTAGCAGCCTAGGGCCGAGCGGTAGCTCAGGAGAAGTCCAGCAAGCAGCTAGGCAGCGGGCCGGCGGATTTGCGGGTGATGACGACCAGCCTGTTGAGGAAAACATATGGGTGACAGGCGCAGCGATTGTTGTGTAGGATGAGCACAGCAGTGGCTAGATGAAGCAGCCAAGATGACAAGCCACGGCGCTGGCTATGAATACAAATCACTAGCGAGGCCCGCAGCAGCACAAGCAGAGAGCCAGGGGAGTGGCATTAGAGCAGCGGCGGCAGCAGAAGCGAAGATATCATGATTCTGTGCGGCGACAATATAGTGGCGTGGAAGCAGAGGGAGTGGTGACCTCCAGGCAAGATGAGCAGGGAGGAAAGGGCGAGCCAGCAACGAGCAACCCAACAGTGAGGACGAGTCACGGCAAGGTAGAAGCCAGCGGCGAAGAGTCCAACAGGGAGGCTGCGACAGTGAGCGATGGAAGTGGGGGTGCGCGAGTTGCGGCGCACGTTGGAACGATTGGTCGGAAAATATTTGATGGAGAAATACTCCTAAGCTCTGATACCATGTTAGGAAACGTAACTTGTATATTCTCATAGGGCTCTAGGCCAATATATAATACTTGTACAAGTGTTTTATCAGGATATCTCTGATATACAATAACGTAACATAAAACAGCTACAATACATATGTAACAGCTTTCCTCCCTTCAAGGAGCTCCACGTTACCATAACGATAATTATACTCCTGACAGTGGAAACCACCAATGGAGAGAAATCACCTGGGTTACCTGTTTGCTTGGATATTTAGCATGTGTAAACATGATATAAAACATCCATAAGAGAAGAAATATATAATGAGCGAACAGAAGGTTACCCCGCATAAGAAATCTTGTTGTTGTTCTCTGCAGATTGGCATCCATTACGAGGGAAGATTCTATGAATTTGTGCCTTGAACTGGTAGTGTAAGCTGGGACATTGCTCCTTGGGGTCACTGGAAGATGTCTGGCGTGAACAAAAATCATCTGGTAATTATTAACCAATGTGGTTAAAATGTCAACTTTGCTTTTAGCGTCTGCAGTGCTTGTGTTCCCTATATTCACAACTTAGCAAGAGGCCTGAGCTTTATTAGTTATATGATTATAACTGGATTAACTTGCAGCAATCTCTGTTGCAGTTAAGCTCGAATGCACACTAGCCTGTTACTGTTAAATTTATTGGAGGTTTTTAAAGCTTTGAGGACACTTGCATCCCCGTAATAACACGTCTTCCCTAGTTTTCTATAGGTGGAAATAGAAGCAACCACCAAAGAACCAGGCACTGCTTTGCGAGCTCCGACTATGGAGGCTGGACTGGTTCCAGCATGCAAAGACACCTGTTATGGTTCTCTCAAGTTGCAGCTGTGGGAAAAGAGACATGATGGCGGCAAGGGAAAGGTGTGCATGCATGGTTACACAAGTCAATGGACCTTGTTTTCAGATAACAAAGGATGTAGGGCGCTGTTTGACTTAGCAGTCCCCAAAATTGAACTTTGAACGTTAGTATCCTTTATGATGTATTGTTGATAACTACAAAGTCTGATCGTACGAAAATACCTTTAATACAAATGACATAATCACTTTTGTGTCAGTGTGTCACTAAGTCTATATTGTTGGATTAATGACTGATAAAAATCTATAAAGTTGACTCTTGAAATTTCCAAATGAAAACAATGTAGGGAGCAAATGTGAAGTCATTAATTCACTGTTGGTTTTTTATATCAAAGACATACATGATCTGAGCGTCCTTCATTTTAACCTTTCTGATTGCTTTTGTATCAATAGCATATTTAAGCAACTATTTTGAGGTCAAAGTAACCACATTCTTTTAGATCTGTACTGGGCGTGGCCAATTTCTGGTTCAGCAACTGGTTGGTGTATAGGAACACTTTTATAGGACAGCTTGTAGTAACTTCTTAGCAAGAGTATGGAACTTTAGATACAGTACATTACCGATAACATGAACAAATTTGTTCGCAGATGATACTCGATACCACAAGCGACATGGCAGCGCTAGAAGTGGGAGGAGGCCCCTGGTTCAACGGGTGGAAAGGCACGACTGTTTCAAACGATCTAGTGAATAACATTGTCGGTACTTTGGTTGACGTGGAAAGCCTCTTTCCGATTCCAATTCTCAAGGGAAAAAAGGCAAATCTAGCCCCCCGCCGAGTGGCAATGCCGGATCTAGCCCCCGGCGGGGGGCAAATTTATTTTTGTCACCGCGATGCGCTAGGCACGTGACACGTGTCAAAATCGCGGATCAGACCCGCGACGGGCCGAAATCGCGTCCTCAGCCCGCGACGGCCTGATTGCAGCCTCCCAGCCCGCGACAGAGTGGGCCGCGGCCCACATCCGCGGCGAAGTACCGAACGCCACGGTGACTGGCGTTTGCCCGGTTTGCCAAACGCCACGGTGACTGGCGTTTGTCCAGCCAAACGCCACGGTGACTGGCGTTTGCCCGGTTTGCCAAACGCCACGGCCTCTAGCGTTAGACCACCGAAGGCTTCTTCCTCCCCTCCCACGGGTGGGCCCCACCCACCCATTCAGCCCCCATTCTTCTTCCCCCAGCGCTGTTCGTCCCGGGCGATGGCGTTTGCACGGTGAACCAAACGCCACGGGCTCTGGCGTTCGCATCCGACGCTAGAGACCGTGGCGTTTGGCAAACCGGGCAAACGCCAGTCACCCTGGCGTTTGTGCTTATCGTGGACGGGGGCTGAACGCCATTGACCGTGGCGTTAGCTCACCCAGTCACACGCCACGGTTGGTGGCGTTAGCCAGCCTCACGGGCTGGGAGGCTGCAATCAGGCCGTCGTGGGCTGAGGGCGCGATATCGACCCGTCGTGGGCCCAATCTGCGATTTTGACACGTGTCACGTGCCCAGCGCATCGCGGTGACAAAAATAAATTTGCCCCCCGCCGGGGGCTAGATCCGGCATTGCCACTCGGCGGGGGGCTAGATTTGCCTTTTTTTTTCCATTCTCAAGCCCCCCGGTCTGTAGGATTATTCAGGAGGATCCATCAAGAAATTGAGATGGACAAGCCACGAAGCTGCTCCAGGCCTCTCTTGACTTGGGCTTTGCCTCATGGCTCGGCAACTAGCACACAGTCCCTTTTATATTGAAGAAACGCGCCACTTAGCCACAGCATGTTGAAGAATTTGTTAGTATTCAAGAGCACAAGAAACTGCTACTCATTGTTCCGTAACCTTGCATATAAGAATCCGTGGGATATTATATTGTTTGGTGAACTATTAATCCTTTATGGACTGGCCCATAAACTCTTACGCTGGCGTCTATATAGAACAAAGTCAACAAGTAATTAGTAGGTCAAAGGAATTAGAAGGTGTATGAGTATGTTAATCCATTATGGATCACCTTTCCACATCTTTAGTTCATAGAGCAAGTATTATCCTTTTACTGCTCTCTTTCTCATCTCCCAAGGATATCTAGGGTCATATGTTATAGGCTTCTTGCCTATATAAATCTCTCATTGTGGGACGTAAAATCTATCTTATAAATGGAAAACTTAATGGAGGAAGTTCTAGAGCTTCAAGGGTTGAACGACGAGTTCTTAGGGTGGCCTTGAGAAGTTTACGACAGCCCTAGTAGAGTCATGCATTAAGCTCCTCTTTGATATAGGACTAGACAGTGCTCTACGAGGCGGCTGAACTTATTCAAAAAATATCGACATGTCTCATATTGTCGACCATATGGTGACCTTCTGATAAGGTCATCGTACATGGCACATCAATATTGCAATATACCCGTCAAGCTATCGGTACCCCTTTTTTGTGTTATTTGCATAACGACAACAGTGCCACCGCCCGTGGGGAATCTAGCTAATGTGAGAAGCTATGGCCCCACAGGTATCGCTCGCCCGAGGCAAGACGCGATTATACCTGAGGTTCCGAGAAGAACGTGAGTACCTTGGAGAAGATCAAAGAAGATAACCTTGACGCCAGACGCATGGAGGACATGGAAGGAATCATCCTAGCTAACCCCTCTCGCAACCACATTACAAGTCGTGCAAGAAGGTGAGGAATTCCTTACAGACGCTCCCGAAGTCCATCAAGGTGTCCCATGGGTTTGTTGACACTATCTTAAGGAGGTCTGACAAGCTCATCTCTAACTAGAGAACGCTCGTCAACACTGAGAACTTCGACCTTGGAGCACTCCTAGCATTGCTCGGCGTCCCTCAAGCAAACGTCGTGGAGGTCTGTTGCACAACTCCTTCGAAGTCAAGTCGTGATTTCACCATGCCCACGGTCGCAAACACCTCCATCCAACACCATCAGAACAGACCATGTGGCATCACTAGAATCTAACCTCGCCCATAGAGGAGTACCGACACTCAATAACTCTTACTTCCCAAGCTTGCCACCTATGGCACACACGGTCGTCATAAACAGAGCTCCATGGTTCTACTCCTTCTGGGGCTCAACTTTCACTGGAGCACCGCCAACCATGGCTCCGCCCATGATAAGGCCACCTCTCCCCGAAGGATCGCAGTGACAAGAAATCCACTACCCGAAGGTCGCATCACAAGATGCTCAAGATCGCCCAGGCAAAGGTGTCCTTTAGGAGAATCGCAGCCAAGACGTCACCGATGGAGGTCATGGGCAAGGCCCACCAATCCTCGCCAGGCTGGAAGCATCCTCCAAGGAAGGAACACACGCACACCACGAGGATCAGGTAGCAGATTCTGAAACAGCCGTGAGTTCAAGGAGGTACTAGCACGACCACTCCCGCTCATCAAAAAGGTCGCGAGACCGTTTGCCGAGCTCGAGCGACAACCAAACCCGTAATAATGAACGCCATTGGCACCGGAGAAACAGAGGCGATAGGCTAACTTGCAACCCCTTTGTCAAAGGAGATCCAAGAAGCCATCTCTCCCCCAAAAACTCTAGCCATCCAAATTGAAGCAATACAACAGGGGCTCCAACCCCTCCAATTCTTGAAAGTGTACTCCACGGCCATTCGAGAGGGGGAGGAGGACCGATGGCAATACACAATCTTTTCCCACTCATGTTAACCATGTTGGCCTAAACATGGTTCTTCAATCAAAGAAAGAACTCCATCAGGTCATGTGAGCGCCTCTCGGAAGTCTTCATCGCTATTCCAAGGAAACTTCACACAACCCCCTTCTATCAAATGAGCTCGTTACCCTCAAGCACAAGGAAGGAGTCTCTGCGAAGTTTTTTTAAGCGTTTCTCAAAGATTCTGAGAAAATTGCTAGCACTATGGTGATTGACGCATGCATGCAAGGCTTGCTTCTTGGAAAAGTGAATCGGGCCCTTCATTGAAACCCTCGGAGACCATTGAGGAATTATACCATAAACTAGAGGAGTACGCACGAGGAGAAAATGGCGATACCAGTAAGACCGAGCTGTCATCTCAAGGCCATGAAGCTCCTTCGAGCAGGAAGATTAGGAGTTCTCTCAATAAAAAGTTCAGGAGCAAGAACCGCCCATACTCACACGAGCTGAGGGTCATGGCCATTGACAACCAACCTCACCAAAACAACTCTAGATTCAACGGGAATGCGCGACATCAAAGCACAGACCCAAGAAGTTGGGAGATAGATAGTGCACTTTTCACAAATCCAGAGGTCACTGGACCAGCGAATGTCATGCTCGAGAAGGAGCCCCAGGGCAAGCTGCACGCTTTACCAATCCACCAAAAGCACAGGGGGCTCCTCCCCCAAGAACAACCACTCCAACACAAGTGATTGTGAATGAGCCAACCCCAGAGGTAAAGGAGCTTTCTTTCCAGCAACCAACCACCTCATTGGTGTCATCTTGGGAGGCTCAGCCTTTAGGAAGAGATCCAAGAGGCAAAGCAAGGAGCATGCGAGAGAGGTGAACACCATCGGAGCGTTCACTCCTACTCCACCCCAAAATGGGCAAGTGTGCTGTTGACACTTACGGAGGAGGAAGCCAAGGGGATACGCTTCCCTTATGACAATGCCCTCTTTGTGACCACCACAGTGGCCAATTGCAAGCTCACCAAGGTCCTCGTGGACGGTGAAAGCTCGGCGGACATCTTGTATCTACACACTCTTAGGAACCTGTTGGAACCACAAGGGGGCTACAAGGATGATTGTTAGTCGTCACTCTACCCACTTACCGGCTTCATACCTGGATAGGCCATACATGTACTTGGTCAAATTGAGCTTCTCATGACCTTCGGCACCGTGAAAAATCACTGGACAGAGATGCTACACTTCAACATGGTGGACATGGAGCCATCCCTCAACACCATCATGGGAAGAGTTACGCTCAACCGCTTCTGCACCTCCGTGTACCAAAACTTCTTGTTCCTCAAGATCCCCAGCCCATAAGGTCCTATCACGATGTGCTGGGAACAAACTCTGGATTGCGAGGTGCTCCACCTTCACAAAATGAAGCACGCCACCAAAGAAGAAACCACGAAGAGCATGAACCTCCTCTCCAACGCGGAAGAACCCTCCTTGACTTCGCCTGAGAGGTTCACACCAAGGTCTCACCCTAAGGGAGAGTTGAAAGAAGTCCGCCTCTTGAGGGATGAAGACCCTCGTACTGTGCAAATAGGGGAGGACCTCCTGGCAAAGCTTCAAGATAGTCTCGTTACCCTCCTCAAGAAAAAATCGAACCTCTTCGCTTGGTCACCAGTTGACATGGAGGGTTTCCCACATGAGATAATGCAGCATCACCTCGCTGTCAAGCCTGATCATACTTCGATGAAGCAAAAACTCATAAATATGTCCTTGGAAAGAAGCGACACCATCAAAAGGGAAGTTGAAAAGCTTACCAAGGCTGGACTCATCTAAGAAGTGTGGCACCCGGAGTGGTCTTGGTCAAGAAGGCAAATGGAAAGTAGCTTATCTGTGTGGACTTCACCGATCTTAACAAGACATGTCCAAAAGATGATTACCCACTCTTGCACATGGATCAACAGTCGACTCCACGGTAGGGTGAGAAATGTTGAGTTTGTTGGATGCATACTCCGAGTACCACAAGTCCACATGGCTAAAGTAAGACGAGAAGAAAACAAGCTTCCTCACCCCCATTAGCACTTTCTACTACTTGTGTATGCCCTTTGGTTTAAGGAACACTGGAGTCACCTTCCATCCCATTGTGAGCCTCATCCTCAAGAGCCAACTTGTGGAGGTGTATGTGGACGATGCCATCTTCAAGAGCCATTTCGCAAGCACCCATCTAGAAGACCTTCAAGAAACCTTCATGAACCTCCAAAAGTATGGGGTAAAACTTAACCCGGAGAAATGCGCCTTCGAGATGTGTGGAGGGAAGCTTCTGAGTTTTTTGGTGCGGCAATGGGGCATCGAGGCCAACCCCGAGAAGATCCGCACCATACTCGACATAGAGCCAACTTGATCCATCAAGGACATATAGCGCCTTGCGGGAAGGATGGCAGCACTGGGAAGATTCGTCTCCTGCTCGACGGAAAAGGGGCTTCACTTCTTTAAGGTCCTTCGCAGCCTAGACGACTTCAAGTGGACGACTAAAGCACAAGCCGCCATCAAAGAACTCAAGACATCTTGATCAGCCCTCCACTGCTCACAAGCCTGAAGCTCAGGGAACGACTGCTCTTGTATCTTGTGGCAACACCAATGACAGTTAGCGTGGCTTTGGTGGAAGAAGGCAGCGCTTAGCGTCCCATCTACCACGTGAGGAAGCCCTTGCCAAATTGTGAAGATTGCCTATGTCCTCCTCATGGCCTCCAGGAAGCTCTACCATTACTTTGTGGGCCACGCCATCACAGTCCCTTCCATGTTTTCCCTAAACAAGGTCTTTGGCAACAAAAAATTCAACGGAAGAATCACCAAATGGGCCACCGAGCTTGCGCTTTTCTCCATCATGCTCACCGGTAGGACCACCATCAAGTCACAAGTGTTGGCAAACTTTGTGGTAGAATGACAAGTTTCAAGTATTCCACCCGAGGAAGAACCCCTAAAGACAACGGCACCCGATCGCCACTAGATTCTGCGCTTTGATAGCTCGAAGCGTTTAAATAGAGCCGGGGCCGGAGTCGTCCTGATAAGCCTTGAAGGGAAAGAGTTGGAATACACCACCTAGCTCGTCTTCAATGCCACCAACAACATGGCCGAGTACGAAGCACTCTTTCTAGGGCTTCGCCTAGCTAAGGCCATGAGTATCCATCGTCTGCTCATCCAAGGAGACTCACAGCTAGTAGTGAACCAAATGAACCATTCTTACCAATGCATGGACAACAAGATGAGGAAGTATATGGAAGAAGCCTAAAAGATGGAGTGTTACTTCATCGAGCTAGAGGCGCACTGCATACCATGAGGAAACAACCACCAGGCTGACGATTTGTCTAGGCCTACCGATTCCAAGGAACCTCTCTCACTTGGCGTCTTCCTCCAGGTCATCCTCTCCCTGTCAACCAAAGATGAAGGCACAACCAAAGAAACTCCACCGGAAGTCCTCGTGGTCTCTAGTGAAACTTCATCTTGGATATCACCAATCATTCAAGCCATCAAAGGAGAAATAGGCGACGAGGACACATCGCAGGCCAAAATATTACTCATGAAAGCAAGAATGTATGTCCTGCTCGACGATGTCCTCTACAAGAAAGGGGCAGCAAACTTGCTGAAGTGCATCTCGAAGGAGGACGGTGCCAACCTCCTAGTTGAAGTTCACGCAGGGCTCTAGGAAGCCACTTAGCCAAACCAACCATGGTCCAAAACACCATCAACATACTCTAGAAGTGTGAGACGTGTCAAAAAAGGGCAAAATCCGTCCATGCATTGGTCTTATGCTCAAAACATCAAAATTATGTGGCCAATTTTCTAATGGGAAATGAATCTCTTGGAATCATTCCCACCAACCAAAGGGGGCTATTGGTACGTGGTGGTGATAATTGATTACTTCACCAAATGGGTCAAAGCCTGTCGATGATCCGTAAACTACTGATCTTACAGAGTTCATGGAGGAGAGAGAAAAGAGATAGGGGGATCGTTCTGAGCAAGATAACCCACAAATCAGGCCACCAGCAAGACCACTTATACATGTTCAGTCTTCCCCTAGGATAATAGCCCTATGTTCTGTTGGTATATATTGATCTCAAGACAAGGTACAAGAGGGGTGTCTAGTCCTAGATGGGATCTACAACTAGTCAGAGGTGGTTGTCAAGGACGATCTTCTCTTCTACTTGCTCGGAAGGCGATTGATCTTCAAAGGCTTGTGTAATCCAAAGCAGGTTGTCTATTAATTCAATGAAGCTTGTCTTCTTCGGAGGCCTTTAGGGTCCTTTTATAGAGGATACACCATATCGTAACAGATATGGACACATCTTTGAGTAAGATTCCACTTTCCTTAAACGTCAGGATTGATTACCTAGTTTAAGGAGTCCCAGATACCTACGGGTGGTTTCATTATCGATATAGAGTCCCTCTCCGGGATGCTCTCCTTCTTGAGTAGGTAAGATACTCTATAGTCGTGGTGTATTTGTATACAGATACAGTCATCGCATGCAGTAGTTGTCTACGAGTCATCGTCAAAGCCAAACCGCTTCTCACCATCACCTCGTGAGTAGTGCAAAAATTCTTGTTGGTGTATGGAGTAGAAGCCGGTCTCCTGGCAAAGACCCAATGCTGCTCTCTCCATATCGAGATGTTTCGTGAAGCCACTCCGCTTCACTTCATGAAGAATGAACAATATCACCAGGCTAAGTTGGACTACATTGAAGAGACACGAGACCAAGCCCTCTTCAAGCATGCCGTGTACGAGCAAAGCGTTGCATTCCTACAACTCCGGGGTAAAAGAGCGTGCATTCTCCCAAGCAGAGCCAACCTACAAAAAGGCCTCATGGCTCAATAATCACGATAGCCATGTCGTCCCGCGAGACCAAGAGACAAGCTAAGCTACGGTGCAGCTGTGCAGCCCAAGACACATTGATTAGAGGCCCCAAGGGAGCCAACGCAACAGCCGAGCGACCCAACTGCGAAGAGAGTGGTGTTTAAACAACCGCAGACCAATGCGCTAACATGTCAACCGCATGGCCCAACCCAACAAAAATAAAAAGAAGAAAAGCGATCAACTGTCATGCCATGCGGCCTCCTATCCCCCGCTCGCGTTGGTTCACCGACCCCGAGAACCCTTAAACCCCCCGCGCACGTAGAGCATGCCGGGTGCGTGCATGCCCACGGGGTCGAGGCCCTCCTTCGCTGCACTCGGACGCCGGCAGGACACGCCAACTCGCACATATGGGATGCAGCCATGGCAGAGCCTCGACGTCCTGCAAGTCCTGTCTTGCCCCAACCGTGCCTACCAATGCTTGAGTGTCAGCACAACATGTGGCGTGCAGCAACATATGCCCGGTGCGCACCAACCTCTGACTCGATCGCAGGCACCGTCGCGTTCGTGCTCGTACTCACCAAATCACTAGAGCTAGCATGGCACACACGCGCGCAAGGCACAGGCACAAGGCGCACTACCACCGCCTCACCTGTCCAACTGCCACAACTGTTCTCGCCAGCACCACCGCTGTACGCACGCGCGAGGAACCCTCGTGACGGTAGCCACCATCACAATAGCTTGTCAGCCCTGTGGCGCCACCTCCAGGCCCGATGCATGTAGAGAACGAGCGCCAGAAAGGCCATGCCTGGGGTGCAGGGATAACGTGTCATGTTCTCTCTCCCGACCCCTATGCCGGACTGGGAGCGACACTGGCGCGCGCGACGCGTGAATGAAGCCATACTCACCGGCATGCAACGCAAGCACGCCCGAGCCCCCGAACACCCCTCCCATCGTTCAAGGGAGGGAAATTAGCTCACCCGAGCAGGTGAAAAAACACGACGATGCCACGCACCTCCGAGGACCACGAGTGTAAAGCTGCAAGCAACGCCGGCAGTGCAACACGCTCTAATAAATGGAGGAATGTTGTGCTCCCACCTAGCCTCAATGATGCACAGCCAAACACCATGCCACTCCTGCTCACACGCGCCCCTAGAACCACCTCACTGGCATCACCACACCACCTTCTGCTCCTCTCCTATCCAACCGCACCGCTAGGATGACTCGAGCAGCTCTGCTCCTCACCACCACCACCCGAGCACTGCCAAGCGGGTCTTCAGTGCAATGGGAGGGGCAACGAGGTGAGCACGGGCTTCGACTCGGGGCGGGTTTTATAGCCGCGCCGATGACCCTGTCGTCCATGCAAGAGGGGAGGATGACCACCATGCGTCTCGTATGTCGCTTATCCGAGTGATCCCCTACCGGAGCAAGCAGCCAAAGGCACTGAAAGCAATGCCAAAAAGGAGGAGGAGGCAGCAGAACTCTAAAGCCTTCTCACCCTCTTTGTCGCTGTAAAGAAGAAGCCTAACGGTCGTCGAATGAGGTCACACGGGCCGATCTTGGCAGTTGGGTGTGCTCACAACATCCCCTCCGAGTGGGCCTTCATGCTGGGCCGTGGTCCAGGCGAGCCATGCGCAAGGCCTGCTACAATCCAATCCAACGCGAGGCGACGATCCACGACTAGGCCTAAACACACCCCGACTCCACAGGCCCTAGCCTCCTCGGTGCTAGGACCGTGCGTCCATGGTGTAGACCAAATATCAGATCCGCTGTGCAGGGCGGAGAAGCTGAGGTGGGCAGGCCTCACCAGAGCCCAAGACGGCGGATTGGCACCCCTTACGGGCCAAGAAAGGAAAGCGGCTAGAGTCCGAAGGCCCCCCAGGCCTAGTTTCTCTTTTCCTGAGGTTCTTTTTTACTAAGAAACCACGTGGGAAGTAGAAAAATAGGAAAAAGGAAAAGAAAAAATCTCAAAAAAAAAGAAGATCTCGGATCTGACTTTTCTTAAGGGGTTTTCTCTCCCTCTTTTTCTACCGACAAAAAAGATAGCTCTCCCCGACAACGAAGGTCAAAGCAGGTATCTCCCGAAAAATACAGGCCTTAGCACGAAGCGACAATCAATCAGAGAAAGCTAGAAGGAATATCTTCGTCAAACATCTGGGAAGTTAACCGGCAGCCACTACCAATAACAACAACAATATCTGATGGAGTTTCATTTATACCCCTCTGAGATAGCTTAATGCAAATAATGTATACTTGTAAGAGAAGCATTCTTACATAAAACAGAGTCTGTCTTCAACAAGTATTCTGCTTTCTTGTTTATGCCCCTCAAAAAGGACCCAAGATGCTACTGATCAACTGACGTATCGTTCTTCGGACTAGTTCGCTGTGACGTCCCATATGTTGCGAAAAAACCCGCGCTCATCCGGGGCTCCATGAAACAGAAATATACGGGTACTAGGCACATGAATGTGCCAATGTTACTGTCAGTTCTGTTACGATTGACGTGCTGAGTTCATCTTTCTTGCGCATGGCCCGTTGAGTGAGGAGATCAAAGAGAAGCTCGGTATCTTGAGAATTACATGTTCAGTATTTAGATAATGACATTGTGGCAAAGGTCTTTCACCCCTGCCATTTTCCAGGCCTGAAGGTCGTCCTTGAGCTCTGACATCAAGGTCACCGGGATGTGTAGCGGCACAAATCTGCTAAAATTCGTTTTGCTAAGAGGGTGTTTGGTTGGGCTTTTCAGCAACTTTTCACTAGAAAAAATTACAGCCCAACCAAATGGCAAGCTTTTCAGCAGTTTTTACCAACGATAGATGTGAGCTTTGAAGTACAAATTCAGCTATTTGGAAAAGCTACCTTTTGTCAGCTTTTTGCAATGTGCTGAAACTTCTGTACTCATTTTCTAAAATGTTGTAGATGGTTTAGATTAACCAAAAGCCATATATTCACTTTCCCACAGCCACATCAGCTTTTCCAGACAGCCAGCTAACAACAGATTTATCAACAGCCACAGTCCAATCAAACATGCCCTAAAACTTCATAGCCTCGATCACATTTGACTTCCGTCTGACTTGTTGGAATAATTTGGTTTACTCTACTAAAACTGACCAGATTTGACTTCCATATGACTTGTTAGAAAATCTAGTAATACGCCCGGTTTTTTTCGTGCCAAGGACATATCCAACGCATAGACAAATAATTTGGCGACCAAAATTTGGTAGTAAATTTTTTGGAACAAATTTGAGTATTTGGTAAGGGCAATATTTGTTGGCGACCAAGCATCCCATAGAACCCAAACGAGACATGTATATATATCCTTTTCCACGACAAACCTCAAACTAACCCTCCGTTTCAAGCTTCAGCATCCTAAAGACTCGTCGGTACTCACCAGCTCTTCCAACCAAACAAATGCCGGCAATCTCATTCATCCAACACCCACAAACCACACTGCCACGAACACCCCGGATCCCTCTACAAAAATCCAAATAGTACTCCTGGGATAAAAAAAGAAGAAGAAGAATCTTTTACTGCAGTATCAAATTCATTTGGGTTTTTCTTTTCTTTTTTCTTTTCGTGTGGGGTTTATGCCATCACATCTGGCGTTGCTGTCGTGCCTGCTGGCGCTGGTCCTCTCCCTCGACAAGTTCTCCACTACCTCAAGAAGCGCTGGCTCTCCGGAAGCGGCAGTATTATCCCGAGGTTCCCGAGCAGTCCAGCCAAATCACAGCGATCCATGGCGGCCGCCGGTAAGTGGAGCGAGACGGCTATGCTCGTCATCGACATGCAGGTGGGTTCTTGGATTCTTGATTTGGGTTTCCGTTTTTCTGGAAGATTTTTTCGGGGGTGTTATTGAGGTTGTCTTTGGTGGTTGCCTGTGAATTATTGTGGTTTTATGGGTGGAATTGGTGGCGGCGCTTGCAGAAGGATTTCGTGGACCCGGCGATGGGGAGCCCGATGCTGGTCGCCGGCGGCGAGGCCGTAGTCCCCACCGTCGCCGAGGCGGTCGCCGTCGCGCGGGAGCGCGGCATCTTCGTCGTGTGGGTAAGTTCATCCATCTTTGGTAGATAGAACTAATTTGGTTCTTGCCAAATAGTAAAAATATGAGCCTCCGATTTAGTGTAGTTTCTTTTTTCAATACAAGATGGGTCTCTGACTTAGTGGTTCAATGCAACGACGCCAATTGATCTTTTGGTCCAATTAAAGAGTAATCCTTTTTATCGTGTGTTCTAACTTCTAACTTCTAAGTATGTTCTTCGTGCAATGCTACAGCTCCAATTTTGCTGGTTCCTTTCGATTGGCTTTGCAACTTTTCGTGTATATGCAAAGTACAGGAATTCGCACGCGCGGACAGGTAGTAATATCATTAGTCAAAGTCAAGAAGTCAAGAAGGGTCTCGTTCTTTCCAGAATGCGCTTACTTGGTTTGACCATACTGCTTTGCATAAGTCAAAACATTTTTTAATCAAATCATTGGTGGTCACTACTTGGATCTCCAACATTTGTCAGCAATTCAGCATTAGATGGTGAGGAAGCACAATGGTTATTGGGTTTTTCAAAATGATTGACAAACAAATTGGAAGAATTTCCTTTTTCCTTTCCTTTTATTTCTCTAGGGATAACAAGAACCAAGTTCCATGCAACAAACGCCATGATAACATTGCAAATTTCACCATATATAACACCAAATTTGACGTGGGGCAATGGGCATACTAATTTTTCTCTCTGATAAAAGTTAGCAATCGGGCATCTAAGAGTTGCTGGATTAGGTGACAGCTGACATACTTTATTTGTTTCATCTAGAAAGAGCACAAAGTTGGTGTTGTCAAATGTTTGGAACTGTATGTGTTATTCTCAAATCTGATACAAAACAAATAATCCAGCTAGCTTGTCTGGTACTTTACCTGCATGAACTGAAGACAATATGCAATGCACACTTCGAAGTTGAATCTTTTACTTTTTGAATTGGTGTACGTGCAACTTATGCATTAACTTTTCTTGGTTGTATGGAAGAACATACGGTTCTTAATTCTGCTAAACTTGCTTTATGATACCATTAGATGCCTTTTGCAACCTGCAAGCCAACCTCTGTTAATGTAACCTGCACTTTCCCCTTTTCTACTCAAACCAATATGCTTCAGATAGTAGGGTAGTAATGTTAATGTTCAGGCACTTTTCACCATTCTGGGCTCTGAGGCATTAAGATGATGAACTACAATGTAGGTGGTCAGAGAGCATGACCCTTCTGGAAGAGATGTTGAACTTTTTCGCAGGCATTTCTATTCTGAAGGAAAGGGTCCAACAGTGAAAGGTTTGGAAGGTGCAGAGTTGGCTGATGGTCTTGTCATCAAAGAAGGGGAATATAAGTTGGTGAAGACAAGATTCAGTGCTTTCTTTGCAACACACCTCGATTCTGTCCTTAAAACACTAGGAATAAAGAACTTGGTTATTGTTGGTAAGCACTGATATACATCGATTGATATGGAAGTGACTTTTTTTGTTAGCTTGATAGTTGATTGCTGTAATGTTGTCTCTTTGTTCTTTTATAGTATCATTCCTTCTACCACTTCTGCAATTTCAACTTACTCATGTTTTCAAGTTGCATACATGCCAGCAGTAACCATTCTCATATAAAGGGTCAAAGGTCCCAAAACGGAACAAATGTATAATGCAGCAACCTCTAGAAAAATGTTTGGAACGAAGATTGCTGTCCATCGTTTTGTGCTTGGAGTTCAAATCCACGTTTAGAAAAGATTTCGAACAAATATTGATTCCTTCGTTTTGTGCTCGAGAGTTCAATACCACATTGCATGGCATCATTCACTTGTGTGTATATATGTGTTGACTTTCAGGGGTTCAAACACCAAATTGCATTCGACAGACGGTCTTTGATGCTGTAGCACTAGATTATGAAAAAGTTATGGTCATTATTGATGCAACAGCTGCTGCTAAGCCAGATATCCATTTGTGTGAGTACTCATGTTTCATGCTTCCCCTTCTATCCTATTCACAAAACATCTATATCTTGGAACATGGCTGGATCATGGCGATTCAATATGCATATGTTTAGACTGATTTTAGACGTGTTCTTCAACATTAAACCGGGAAAGCTTGAACTGTAAAATTTTCTATACTAATAGAATGCACTTTTTAAGACTCTCATTTCTCCTTCTGTGATGGGGACCTGTGGTAATTGGGAACAATACACAGGTGCAGTAAAGACATACAATCATTCGGAGACATATTCTGCATAGTGGTTTTGTTAAATAATTAGTGCATAGTGTTTCTAACTCTAAAGGACAAATTCAAAAGTCTCGATATGCATTAGTATGTAAATTATCACTCTTTTTCAGAGTTTTTTCTAAAATTGGAAGCTGAATAATTCCTCTATTCGAACGTCTCAGTAGTTGGAAGATAGATCATCCAACCTTATATTTCTACATGTCATCACAGGTTCATGTTCATATAAATTTAGGAATTGAAGGGCAGGAATTAAAGATATGCCGCATCATATGTGGCATGCACAGTTTTGAAAGTGCAAGTATTAAGTTGGAACATTTTTAATGGGACAATTTGATCATCCAATAAGAATGATACGGTTTTTCTAAAGAAGTAAAATTAAATGGGGAGCAAAACTCTGCCACATATTGTTTAACCACAGCTAATGTTGCTTGCTGCACTGCTGCCATCTTTGACAGTTGATATTCTTTTTTGTTCACTCCCTTTAATCCTTTTCCTGGGATTAACTGGTGACTGAAGGCAGCTACCTTATGTTAACCAGCAAATATCAGAGATATGAAGACTGTCGGAGTCGAAACACCAACCTTGGAGGAATGGCGCCGTTAAGCTTGCTGACGGTGTTGTCAGCACCAAGAGCCATCCCTGGGTGTTTCAGAGCCATCCCTGGGTGTATGATACCTATAATATCTTTAGCTATCTTTCGGACTTGATCTCCCCATAGTCTTTGGTATATATAGAATAAACTGCTAGCTGTACCAAACTGATTTTCACTGTCATCTATGGTTGTATCGAGTTGCCACTTGACCGCGGACCGATCTATCACCACAGGATGCTACCGTCCGGACAATTCAATGGCTCTTAACTTCGATGGCTTCCCTTCAAGAAGAAAGAAAAAACTTCGATGGCTACCTCTATCCTATAAATAAATGCGCATAGCTATCTAGCCACGGGCTCATACATTTCCTCTATTTATTCTTCCACGCTCAACCTCGTCGTCGAGGTACGAAAGCATGGACGTCGAGTGCAGCGGCAGCGGCAGCCACGCTGCTCGCGCAGGCGACACGCAGCTGGTGGAGGCCATGAAGAGGTGGCGGCCGCGGCCGCGAAGTTGCGCGAGGAGGGCGCTGCCGGCCGTCTGCGTGGCGGCGATCGTGCTCGCCGTCGTCGCGCTCTCCGCCGGCACCGGGGCCTCGCCGTATAACTTGACGTTTTCCAGCTGGTTCTCCGAAGGTAAAGAATTGCAAGTGCATCCTCTCCCTTCGATCTCCCCGTACGACCATACCAAAGTCACAAATTATAATGTGCCATGCGAGCCTAGTCTAATCAATTAAAATGTTTGCGTAGATACCTAGCTAGCTTGTTAATTCCTACTAGTCTACAGCTGCTAGCCAATAATATATCGTGGGATAACGCCGAAATGGAACTTTTGGACAGATATGCACATGTTTTTTCTCGGATATTCCTACTCGACGTTGTAGAGCGACTTAACATATGGACCTGGGCCTGGTATATTCGGCAAGACAATATCCAAATTCGACGACGCAAATATTGCCCACCAGTGTTTCTACTCCTCTTGGGTAAGATCACCAAGCGGACAAACCCTTGGATAGGGTTGGGACAAGGTTGATGTGTGCATGTCCATCTCCGGAGGCATGGGCCATACATACCTGATAAAAAACGTATGGACCTTGAGCAAAGCAGCTACGTACTTCATAGAGACATCGAGCATGACAAGTAACACAACCAAGTTGTCCAAAAAAAAAGCAACACCACCACAAGCTACATGCATTATTGCCTCGATCAGTGTAGCTCGAGAACTCATTTACGACCTGAAGGATTGACTTGACCACGACGTACTTAACGGATATGCATATGGCATCAATTTGGCCGTCATGAACGACGACCAATTCATCCATACATAGCACGCTAGCTTTATTATTTCCCGCTGGTTCATGAGAAGCTGTCGTTTTAGATACAAATATAATCAATCTTATAAAAATTTAGGATCTAACTATTCCTCAGCCACCTGAGATTTTCTTAAATCTCAGTCGATTTGTTTTGGGTCGTTGGATCGAGATCCAACGGCCACCGGATCGTCTCCTATCTCGCGACCGTCTTCTTCCTCCCGACACCTCCGCCTCGCTCTCTCTCTCCCGACCACCTCCGTCTCGCCTCTCTCTCTCCCGACGCTCTGTCCGGCGGCCGCCGCCGCCGGATCAGGCATCTCCTCTAAACCCCGGTGGCTGGCGGTGAATCCGGCTCGCCTCCGCACCCCCACCCTAAACCCTAACCCGACGGCCTCCGATGATTCGGCCTTGCCTCCGCACGGCGCCGCCGCTCCGCGTCGTCGCCGGGCTCCGGCTCGGCGACCCTAACTCGTCGGCGCCGCCGCTCCGCATCATCGCCGGGCTCCGGCTCGGCGACCCTAATCTCTCGCTGTCGCCTGAGGTTGAAGACGACTGAGATTTAAGAAAATCTCAGTCGACTGAGTAATAGCAAAACCGAAAAATTTAACTACTAATATCCCTCAAAAAACTTAACTATTAATATCTTTACAAATGTTTAGTTACATACTATTAATATCTTTACAAATGTTTAGTTACATACTTAAAAATCATATGTATATTTGTTCCAAAAGAGACTTTCAGAATATATAATTTTATAATATATTATAATTAATATTAGTGATACCAATGTTTAAAATGACAGCTTTTAGAGAATCAGAAGAAGTTAGGCTAGAACCATGTATTAGTTGTTCCCTCCAAGTATTGACGTACCGTTCTGTTCTTCCAGTTTTTACTTCATTTTTTTGGCTCTGTACCATGTGATCTCAGAGTAGCATTTGAAATACAAAAGAAGAAATTAGACAGTTTTTCCTAAGCACGCTTCTGTGAATACACGCATTATATTAAGATTCCAAGTTGGACCAGCCAATAGCAGTACGCATTTCCTCTGCTAGCTGACTACCCGCCGATTCCACCCACCACGCGTGCTCACCTTATCAAGCAGATGTAGCACTCGTATACCCAATTATAATATACCTACACAGTTCCTCGGCCTTAGTCAGCTCTACCTCCGCTCCTTCCTATTTCAGCCTACCTAACTCACTCCTAGTCACATATGCTTTTGGGCCTTAGATGAGCTTTTACAGGCCCGTCAAAACCTCACATGTGTCCTAAAAAACTCGGTTTCAGAGCTCTGTGGGGACCTTTGTTCTCGCTCCTCGTAGACTGGGGCTAGGGATGAAAACGGATCGGATTCGGACGGATAGTGTTCTTACCATATCTTATTCCACATTTTTTTGTCGGATTCGGAGGCGGAGTGGATAGTGCTCGGATGCGGATACGAATACGGATTTGTCGGAATCGGACATGGTACGGAAACGGATCGGACTCGGATCGGAAACGGAAAATGTAGGCGGATAGTACGCACATACAAATAAATACATTTTCAACAAAATCATATGAGTAAATTAAGTACTAACAACATACATAAACTACAAAGCACACATTGATTAACGATATATAACAATTAACAAGTTGTAAGACTAAAAGATTACATATTTGATGATCAATCTATAAACACTAGAAGGTAGTAAACATTCACAAATAAAATACTAGCAAGCAGCTGCACTGGACATATACGCACAACAACCATCTCATAAACAAAGTTAACATTCACTAAAATTACAAATCCATACTTGAAATTCTATCAGAAAATCGGATAATCCTATTTAGGAGTGTCGGATTATCCGGGTAGAAAATCGGATAATCCTATTCGGCGAGATATTAGTAATACCGTATCCTATACCATATCATATACATCGGATTCGGAATCGGAGCGGATGGTACTCGGATGTCAAAAATCTCTTACCATATCCTACAAAAACCGGATCGGCGCCGGATCGGATCGGAAATTATCCGTACCGTTTTCACCCCTAACTGGGGCCTCCCTCTCCCTTGACTAGGGCTCCCGGTGGGCACCAGTTACCTACTCCAAATGCCACGAGCCCCTGGTTTCCTTGCTCCATGCGGGAAATCACTCATACTAATGGTGTAGAAAGAAATAGATCTCAAAATAAATAACAACAGCCCAACTGAACCAAACGAACAAAGAGAAATTATTCAGGGAGGAAGGAAAAAAATCAAGAAAAAGAAGAAAACACCTCGCGTCATCCATTGCACAACCAATTCTTACGGCCCAACCAAAGCAAGGTACACCCTACTGCACCAGCAGCCTGCCGTGCAAACTGTACCGAAGCCCGACGCAAACAACCACCTCGGCAACTCCGATAAAATCCAGTAGATAAAAAGAATGAAAACTGCCACCTCGGCGACACAGAGAGAACCCAGGAGAGAAGAAGGCCAAAAAAAAGATGGTGAGAAACTCTATAGAGCCAAGGCCAGGAGGCAGAGAAATCGGTAGGGAAAAGAAAAGAAAAAACTTAGAATTTTTTACCCCAGCCACACCCTCAAGCCTCGCCACCGCCTGTGCTTCCCGCTTGACCCCACCATCGCCACGACGTGCTCCTCCACCACCGATTCAACTGTTAGATAAACCTTATACATGTTAGCTCATTCGTGACCGTTGTTTTTCTATTAGCTAATAATAGATGTACATGAACTCATGATGTGTGGGATGTGCGCGTGCATGTAGGGGCATTAGGCTAGCACGTTCTGGCCATGTCCAAGTTTAGCTCGTGGCCGCTGCTTCCATCGTGAGCACCGTGATCGTGGGATGGCATGATCAAGCCAGATCATGGTGGGAGAAGCGGTTAGTTTGTTTTCTCGCATGATAAAATAACAGAGAGAAGAACTAGAAAAGCTATGGAAGTTTGAGCTGTACAAAACGATTTGCGTCGTGAGTTCATTTTTGATGATCTAGGGTTTCAAGTGTTTGTGTGTGTGTTAGGCGATTGGAGCTGACATTTGGTATCAGACCTCCATTCCGGTCTCTGGGATAATGGCCACTGGAGGCTCATGAACACCGTCCAGCTCACACACCCACCACAAGAGCGTGGGAGGAGCCAGGTACAACGAGGCAGATGCGAGCTAGTGGTGCAGGAGGGGGTCACGAGCGATTTTGGTGGCTCTATAGTCTACCTGATGTTGACAACAACAAATTACATCAAGTGGGCGCTAGTGATGCAGGAAAACTTGGAGGCTCAGGGTTGGGGGACGCCATCGATGGGAATGCCAATTTCCGTGACGACAAGATAGTGCTCGCAGCCATACTCCGAGTTGTTCCGAATGACATGCTCGGTAGCATCACCGTGAAGCGGATGGCAAAGGAGGCATGAGAGGCTTTGAAAATGATGCGGATGAGCGTCGACCGCGTTCGCGAAGCCACGGCATAGAAGCTATGCATGGAGTTCGAGTTGATCTTGTTCAAAGATGGTGAGACCATCAACGCATTTGGGATGCGGCTCATGGCGCTTGTCAACAAACTTCGCACGCTCGAAGAACCCCTGGATGATGAGAACATGGTGAGGAAGTTTCTGTGCGTTGTTCCCCACAGTACACGCAGATCGCTCTCTCCATCGAGACCCTCCTTGACCTATGCATGTTGATGATCGAGGAGCAGACTGAGTGGCTATATTCCGCCGAAGATCGACTCGGTTTTGGTGACATGCCAGCACCAGGAAGGTGCCTGCTTCTCACGAAGGAGGACGCATCCGGCAACACGAGCAGGGCCAAGGCTCTGGAGGAAACGGTGGCAACAACTGATGTGGTGACGCGCTGCACTCTTGTGGACGCACGAACACAAACAGCCATGAGGGCAAGGTGGTAGCATGTCCAGCGAGCACGACATGTCCAAGGTGAAGTGTTACAACTGTAATAAGATGAGCCATTTCTCCAGGGATTGCAAGGATCCGTGGCATGAGCCCAAAGGGCACGCAAACCTTTCCCTCATCGATGATGACGAGCCCGCGATCTTGATGGCTCAAGTGTGTGCGCTTATTGAGGTGTCGGTACCAATTGACTAGCATTTCCACCTCAACAAGGAGTGGGCACAAGTGCACCTCGGGTATGAGGACGAACTGCACGTGGACATGTGATACCTCGACACCAGTGCCGAAAACCATATGACGTGGTGCAAGAACATCTTTGTAGAGTTGGACACGGGGACGAGGCACCGTGGTGTTCATGGGCAGGACTGATGAGCATCGCACCCTTACGAATGTCTACTACATCCCCTGGCTGCATAGCAACATCGTTAGCCTTGGCCAGCTTGACGAGAACGGCTGCAAGGTGGCGATCGGGAACGGCGTGCTCAGCATACATGATCGGCAACAACGGCTACTCATCAAGGTAAAAACGTGCACGAAAGCGTCTCTACATTGTCCAGCTGGACATCGCTCTACCCGTGTACCTCTCGGCGTGCTTGGTCGATGATTCATGGAGATGGCATGCACAATTCAACCACCTCAACTTCGACGCACTCCAGAGGTTGGCACGTCGTGACATGGTGTGTGGCTTACCACACATCCACCAGGTTGACTAGATATGCGGCAATTGTTTGGCCGACAAGCAATGACACGTGCCATTCCCGCAGGCAACCATGTACAGAGCCAAGGGTCACCTCAACCTTGTACATGGTGACCTCTGCGGGCCAATCATGCCAGCAACACCCGGAGGGAGATGATACTTACTCCTTCCACTACAGTAGAAACTGTCGTCATAGATGGGTGAAAATCATCATCACAAACGGTTTTTTCGCCCCTCTATGATGACAAAGTTATCGCAGATAGCTCATTGACACCGAACTGTGATGTGAAATTCCAAAAAACAATAGCACCGGTGGGGGTTTGCCTACCGTGCGCCATTGCCAGATTTGGATAGCACAGCCCACGCCGAGCTCGAGCCTATTCCATGGGTCCCTCGCCGCGCCCGATCGCCGGGAAGGGGAGGAGTGCATTATCACCACATCTAGACCAGAGCGCCGCCCACACCACGTTGGAGCCTCCACCATCAGTCCCTCGCTATGCCCGATCACCAGAAAGGGAGGAGGCCGCCATCGTGTGGCTGGAGGAGGATGCCATGGAGCCGGAATCATTGCCGCCCATCCGTTGTAGCCACTGGTGTGCTGTGGGAGGAGGACGCGACCGATCGCTAGCCAAATCAGGCCCCCACGTCACTGGCCGGATTTGGCCACCCCCGTCGCTGGCCAGATCAGGACGGATCTGGCCACCATCATCTAGGAAGTGAGGGAGAGTAGTTGGAGAGGGACGATGGGAGAAGGAGAGGACGGTAGGGAGAGAGAGCGGTAGGGGAGGAGGGGGAGGAAAGAGGGCGGTAGGGAGAAAGGACGGAGGGGGTAGGAGGTGGTGGTGGAGGGGAGAAGGCGCGTAGGAGTGGGGTGGGGGAGGAGGCGACGGGGATAAGAGCAAGGGGCACGGTAGTAGCTAGGTTTTAGGGTATGACGCTGTTAGTTGGACCTTATTTGGGCCATAGAATCACAGACAGGTTGAATTGAAAAGCCGTCTCTGATAATCTATATATCACAAACAATTCAAGTCGATGCATATGTTATAAGTCATCACAAATGGGTCGTTCCTGATTCGTCTATGATGTGGTGTTCCAGATGAGTCTTTTATGAGTGAAAAGTCATCACAGATGGTTTTGTTATTACGACCCATGTGTGATGTGGCTCATCTCATATGGTTTCGTAGAACCTTCTAATACGAAACTGTCTGAGATGAGGTGTCCCGAATGAGCCTTTTTGTACTAGTGTTCTCGCGATGAAGGATGAAGTGCCAGTGGCAATCAAACGGTTCCAAGTTGGAGCTAAAGTGGAGTCTAGGTGCAAGCTGTGCACGGACAGCGGCGGTGAGTTCAGTCAGTGGCATTCAGCAATTACTGCGCCAACTGTGGCATCAAAATACACCTGACGGCGCCGTAGTCTCCATAGTAAAATGGCATCGTGGAGTGACACAATCAAACCATCCACAATGGCACGCAGCATGATGAAGGCCATGAACGTGCCTGGCGAGTTCTGGGGCAAGGCAGCGACCACGGCTGTCTACATTCTCAACTGGTCGATGACACGCAGCGTCGACGGCAAAACTCCATACGAGGTGTGGCACGGGAGCAAGCCGAATGTGTAGTTCATGCGCACCTTCGGTTGTGTCACCCACGTCATGGTGACCACGCTGAACATGAAGAAGCTAGATGACCGGAGCAAGTGCATGGTCTTCATTGTCTACGAACTCAGCTCGAAGGCATACCGCGTATATGACCCCATCGGCAAGCGCATGCATGTATCGCGCGATGTCGTGTTCGACAAGGAGGCTTCATGGGATTGGGGAACACATGTCGGAGCTACCACGTCACATCTTGGTGAGTCCTTTACAGTTGAGTACACCATGGCCTCTACAGCTGGACATGGGTCGGACACGCCGATGCTCACGGTGACACCAACGCTACATCTGACAACAAACTTAGAGCATTCATAGAGTTACAACCCATGTACAATATTTCAACTACAAGCTAACACTTGTTGCCACCGATGCAAGAGATTTCATCTAGGTGCTCGCACCTTTTGGTGTCCGAGTTGAGATTAAACCCTACTTCCTCTACCAGAAACTTGAAGCTCTCGAGGTCCTTGGTTACCCACAAGTCCAACTTTTTGGCCATTTCTAGAAGCAAAAATTACGGCAGCAGATGTCAAAAAATAATAATTACAACAGCATGTGGGTAAGTCTAATAAATAGAAGGGGAAAAACTTAGTGAACAAAATCGAAGGAAATTAACACGCAAGTTTCTCAGAAATAAACCACTGCAGAGAATATCAGATATACTACCACCCACACCAAATTCGTCCATAAGAGAGAGAGAGAGATGTGCTGGGTCGCTTCACCGTCAAAGACGTGAAAACCTATCACGGAGGTTGCAGTCGACTAGGCAAGCGTGGCATCTGCACATCCCTGAGTAGGTGTTTTGCAACACGCACTGGAGCTTGTTCGACACTACCACCAGGGATAGCGTGGCTGTCAGCGCGGCACCCGACAGGTGGAGATTGGACACATGTCTCAGCACTGTTGGCAAAGAAGAGATGCCTTCCTCGCCTTCCATCAGACGGATGCCGCCAAGTGAATCTAACGGACGCCACTCACATGGATCTGACAGACGCTGTCGTTGTT
Source organism: Stipa capillata (assembly GCA_019208055.1). Taxonomy (NCBI): domain Eukaryota; kingdom Viridiplantae; phylum Streptophyta; class Magnoliopsida; order Poales; family Poaceae; genus Stipa; species Stipa capillata. The sequence goes on along the minus strand of JAGXJF010005465.1, from coordinate 371,336 downwards.
GGCTTCCTCATCACCTCTAGCCACTGGCTTACTGGAGGGAATTCTCCCTGCACATCGCTGATGTGGACCTAAGGAACGCCGCCACATGGATTTGATGGACACTTCCATCGCTAGCTTCCTCATCGCCTCCAGCCACTGGTTTGCCGAAGGAACTCTCCCCACATCTCGTTGATGTGCATCTGACGGACAAGGACGGGAGGGTAAGCAGTGGTGGCCGAAGTTGCTGGCGGCGATAGGAAGGATGGGGCAGAGGAGGTCGCCGCATAGGTGGAGGGAGGGAGGGAGATGGAGACGATATGAGAGAGGAGGATCAAGAACACTGGTGTGTTGTGGGATTGAGGGAGGTGGAGAACGAGAAGGCAGAAGAGAGGGAGGTGGAGAGAACAAGAAGGGGATCGAGGGGTGAAGGCAACGCTGCCGGGTCGAGGGATTTAGGGTTAGGTAATGGCGAATTATATACCGGCTCTGTGCGGGGCTTGTATGGGCTGAAACTTTTATAAAATAGGTGGTTTTTGCGCCGTCTATAAATATGTCTTGTTTATTGTAAAGAGTATTTTAAAAAAGTATGTGATATCTATTCCGCTGCTACAAACATGACTATCATAGAAGGGTAGAAAAAGTCATCTCAGATAGTTTTTCCACCTGTTTGAAGCAAAGGGTTTGTGATGTGAGCTTATCATCATAGATGGGTGAAGTTTACCAGTCTTTGGTCGCATTTTATGGTCTAAGAAAATGGCGGCCGGCCGCCACAGCGAGGGACGAGCGAACTACCGACGTCCCCACCTCCATCTCAGGTTCCCCCACGGCAGTAGAATCACTTACCCTCACGCGGCAGAGCTGGAGGGAAAAGGGCGCGGCGAGAGAATAACCGCATCACCATGGCGCCGCTACACCTCGGATCTGGGGCGAGGTTGATGCGTTGCCCCACCGCTCCACTTTGCCCCAACCACCGCGCTGCCTCAGCTGTCAGACTCCATGTTGCCCCCACCCGCCGTGCTCGGCTCCATGTTGCTCAGGCCGCCACGCTTTGCTACGCATTGTCCCGGCTGCCGTGCTCGGAGAAGAGTGGAGGGGTGGCGGATCTAGATCAAGGGGAACCAAATCTGGAGAGGGGAAGCGATGCTCCAACGAGGAGGTGGGGCTTGCCAAAGATGGGGGAAGAGGATGGGTGTCGGTGGCAGCGGAGCGAGATATGGGGGAGATGGAGATTGAGAGGTGGAGCGGCAAGATGGAGAAGGGGAGAGGCAGGTGCAGCACATGAGATGGAGAAAGGGAGAGGCGGGTGCGGTGGGACAAGAGGATTTCATCCGGATATATAATATAGAGTTTTCATGTTGGTGGGTCTTCGTGGGCTAAAAATTATCACGGGTGGAATTTTTTGTAAAAATGTCCGTATAGATTAACTAACATAGATGGTTTACGTTCGAGACAGGTTTTTATGCAAAACTGTATATGATGACTTACATATCACAGACATTTTTATATCTTTTTTGATAAAATTGTCATAAATAATTTTGGTGAACTGTGTGCGATAAGGTGTCTAGGATAACTATTTCTATAGTAGTGTTTTGAGAAAAACCATCTATAATGATACTAAGATGTTTAGAACAACAGCGTGGCTAGGCGGCTTCGCTGAAACGCATGCAAACCAATACAACAAAGCTCATGGGACCAACACAACAAAGCTCATGGGAGACGAAGATACAGTCACTTGAACTTTTAGTAAATTTTAATTAATTTGGAATATATTTGACGTGCTTTTTGACACGTGATGATCCTGAATGATTTGGAGTCGACTAAAACTTAACAAATTCCAAATTATCTGTGCTATAGACAATTCCCTTAAGTAAACTATGAATAGCAATTTTGTATTCCAAATTCCGTACTAGCTGAACACTAAATGTCCTATTATTCTCTATCTCTACGTATGATTATTAACTAGGTTCAGAAGATGCACCTCCGTCTAACCTCACCGCCAACCAGCTCCTCGACGGCCTGCTCACTGCCGAATTTGGCGAGCGGTCATGCCGGAGCCGGTACGAGTCCGCCGGCTACTACAAGAAAGCATCACATAAGCCATCGACCTTCTTACTCGCCAAGCTCCGGAAGCACGAAAGCCTCCAAAAGCGGTGCGGCCCCGGCACAGCCCCATACCGGTTGGCGCTCCGGCAGCTCAAGTCCGGCAAGGGCGCCGCCGCCACGGACTGCCGCTACCTCGTCTCCATCAGCTACCGCGGCCCTCGGTAACCGGATGCTCGCCACCTCGTCGGCCTTCCTCTACGCCGTGCTCACCGAGCGCGTCCTCCTCGTCCACCAGTACAAGCAGGACGTCGGCACCCTGTTCTGCGAGCCCTTCCCGGGGACGACGTGGCTGCTCCCCGCCGGCCGGCGCTTCCCGCTCGGTCACCTCAGGGACTACGACCACAGCTCCAAGGAAAGCCTTGGCAACATGCTGAAGAGCAACGCCCTCTCCGTGGGCCCTGACGGGAACGCGACATGGTCATCGGACGGCGATCACCGGCCGCCGTACGTGTACCTACACCTCGAGGGCGGCTACGACTTCCACGACAAGCTCTTCTACTGCGACGAGCACCAGCGACTCCTCCGGGGCGCGCCGTGGCTGCTGATGAAGACGGACAACTACCTCGTCCCGGGGCTCTTCCTCGTCCCGTCCTTCCAGGACGAACTCGGCAGGATGTTCCCGGAGAAGGACGCGGCGTTTCACCACCTCGGCCGGTACCTGTTCCACCCAGTCAACAACGTCTGGCACGGCGTCACCAGCTACTACCACTCCCATCTCGCCGGCGCTGACCAGCGTGTCGGCTTACAGATCCGGGTGTTCCGCAAGAAGCAGCCGAAGTTGCAGCACGTCCTGGACCAGGTCCTCTCGTGCGTCCGCAGGGAGAAGCTTCTCCCGGAGATCGCGTCGTCCAAGAAAAACACGTCCGACCAGGCCGTACTGGTCACTTCCCTGAGCTCGTGGTACTACACGAGGATCAGGGACGAGTACGGCGGCGGAAGGGTCGCTGGCGGGGTGCACCAGCCGAGCCACGAGGGGCGGCAAAAGTGGGGTGACATGACGCACGACGCCAGGGCGCTGAGCGAGATGTACCTGCTCAGCACGTGCGACGTGCTCGTCACCACCGGCTTCTCGACGTTCGGATACATCGCGCAGGGGCTCGGCGGGATACGGTCGTGGATCATGCCCAGGCAGCCCATGTGGTTGGAGGACACGGCGGGGCCAGAGGTGCGCGAGGTGCCAGATCCGCCGTGCGTGCGCGCAGCGTCCGTCGAGCCGTGCTTCCACTCACCATCGTACTACAACTGCGCAGCGAGGAGGGACGTGGATGTGGGGAAGGTTGTGCCGTACGTGCGGCGCTGCGAGGATGTGAGCTGGGGTATCAAGCTTGTCAACGGAAGCAGCGAGTGGTAGCTTACTCTTGCAGGTCAATATTTGTCTGTCAGCTAGGTGTCACAGATTGTAGCTAGTTCTAGGACAGCTGGGATCATCTGAATAAAGGATGGCTGAGATGTGTGTACAGATGAAGCAAATGAGACGTGGAAAATAAACATGCACAGTTTCAGTAGAGAGAGCAAGGAAACAATTTACAGTGTACATTGTAAGGATACTAGAGAAAAATTGATAATTCTAGTGTTCTAGCTTATTTTGGAACGAGGTTGTGTGCTTAATTGCTAATAATGAGGATCAACAGTGAGAGGCTGAGAGCACCTGCTTGACAGCTCATCAGCACACTCGAGAAGCAACTACAGTTCAGCAGCCGGCAGTTTTCCTACCTTCAATCTGTCACAAACTGCCTGCAGTATGGCATCATGTACACCTAGGTGCACACAATACAAAGACATCTCATTTGGTTAAAAAAAGGAACTTCATGATCGAAACTTCTAAGTATGAGATATACATCAAAACCGTGCGCTAAAATCAGTCATCTTGATCATTTGTATGCTGTTACAACTGAGAACGAGTGCTCCATGTTGCATGCTGAGCAGATGAATATCATTTGACAGGCCACCACCACCTCCTTGTTGGCGGAGGCGGTGTAAGGATGTCAATCATGGTCTCTTTCTCTCTTGGAGTCAGGGGAACCCCGCGGACGAGGTTAAGAGCCATAATGTGAACGTTAGTCCTTTGCCTGTGCTTTTGGTAAGCCCAGATGCCAGTAGCTACGCCACCCACAATGATCTGCACAGAAAGAATCTAATAAATCAGATGTTGAACTACCTTCTAGAATTCCAGTTGGTAAAGGGCATGTTCTATTTGAGTTGATAGCAAAAACATCATGTTTCAAATCAAGATAAAGCACATAAGGGAAATAGTTACTGAAATCTTTTGAAGTGTTCATTTTCTCATGCTCTGCTGCAGCACAAAAAGATAATTTATTAAGCAAGAATGAAAGTGGTTCAATTAGTATCGCTATCTATATAGAGAGAGAGAGACTAAGTTGAGCTCAAACAAGAGATCAGCTGGAATGCTCAATGATGATTAGCTTCCACGGAAATTCAAATATACTACTTCCACAGCTGCAAATCACCAAATATCTTCATATTATGAAACAGAAGCTTCAGCAATTATTTTAATGCTACTTAAAACAAAACATCTTGATGCAGAAGTTTGCGATGACGGAATTGGGTTCACCAAGACTCACAAGGCATGGATAAAACGAACAGACAATACGCCAAGAATGCAGATGATATTACTTCTCTAATTAAATCCTAATTTATAGAGAACAACTTTCAGGAGATTAGATGAAGCATTAGTTCACAAAAAAAAAGCATTACAATTACAACCCAGTATACAGACAAATAAAAGCATGAACAGCATGATTAAGGCTTACCGGTGATAACCATATCGCAGCAGTTTGAAGATCAAATTTAGGGGCATATAGAATTGTTTCTCCAAAATCGTCTTCTAGTCTTTTGTAAATTTCCTTATCACTCTTTCCAGATTTTATCTCATCACGAATTAGCTGCAAAAATGCCATATTGGAGCACGTAATGATAGGCAGTGAAGTTCCCATTGACATATTGACACAAACCGTCTGGCAATAATATTATTTAAAGCATATAAAACTAGGCAATTTATTTATGTTGAGATTAATTTAGTTCATGTATATGTAGTACATGGTGCAACTAAATGATTGTGCACCAGATAGCAGTGTTCTGGCGCCCATAAAAAAAACAAAAACAAAAACTACTGTAAATTTAAGATAACAGAAAAGAAACGCTAGTACAGAAATATCAGCGAAGACACTGAAACTTTCAAGTTAACAAAGACGCCGAACCGAGAAACAAAAAAGTAGTGGTTTTACCAACACAAATTGTTGTCTTCCAAAAATATTTATGATAGACAACCCGCATAATACAAACATCATCTTAAGTTTTTCAATGCTCTTTTGTATTAAAACATTGGTACCTGTTAAAATCATTAAATTATTATTAGTGAATGACCAATCCATTTTGAATCAAATGGTTAAATCAAACAGATTTTTATTTTGCATCATCATTCATACAAGGCTTCGAGTGCAAGTGTTACTTCAATTAGAACTGTTTTCAAGACTCGAGTCTTAGTTAATTTTGGTCTAGATCAAGATATCAACAAAGCAGAGGTTGGATGCTATAGAAAATGAAAAAAGACAGGAAATCTGACAGCTTCCTTTATCCCACAGCTAAATACAGCTCTGCCACCAAAAGCCTGACGACTAACTGAACCAAGAAGATCAAGCAACTAAATTCTTAAGAGGTATATAGAAAGAAAATGTACCCTTCTAAGAAGAATTGCAACATCTGCTTGTGAATCTTCAATGGATTGGCTGCCACACTCAGTGCACCGGACATTGTGGCTAATATTTCTTGCACGGTCTTCAATAATCTGCCGCTGTTTCACATCCTCTTCACTAGCCATGATAAAAGATATCGTGCTCTGTATTACTGTAGCCAACTAGCTGTATATAAGAACCTAAAGAAATTGAATGTGAAAGTTATAACTTATGTCCTTAGACTACAAAATAATACTTCATACCTTCTAAAAATAAAAGAGATCAAAACTATTAAGGTTCTATGATAAGCGACTAAACAATCAAGCAAGAATTTTGCATGCGAATTGGTGGTCTTGCATGACCAATCTAGAGTACCAGACTAAGGCAGCAAGGCCAAAGCAATCCAAGCTTAAGTAAGCTTGGCAGGGTTTTACTCCGCTCATTTGCTGCCTCAGCAATAATATATTTCTTGAACCAATTTGTAAAGGAAATTGGTTTGCCAGTCCCAGCATGGAACTTGGCTTGTTCCGGCTCACAAAGATTTTTACACAACATTCCAGAAAGAAAATTGCTAAGATAAGATTTTATAGGACTGAAAAGAAATAGTAGCAGAGAGTAGCCAATCTTGAAAGTAAATATCATCATATATCGATTACTATTGTCCCAGGAATAATTTGTAATGTTTCTTTACACACACACACACACACACACACAAAAATATAGTGCGATTTTTATATTTTGCCCTCACTCCAGCATGCTTTGATGTTTGTAGAAAAGAAGTGATACTGCAACTTATTTAAGCCCATGCAGAAAAAGAATTCAAAATGCAAGCATATATGGTGGAAAATTTAAAAATAAGCTGGCTGACCTAGATTTATAAAATCCATGGCAGTTCACAGGGTGTTGATCATTGATAGCAGTTCCTTGTGTTCCATTGGACATTCTCATTGTAAGTCAGATTATGACCAATTAATAAAGACAGTAGTTCCACAATTCTTAATCATCATGGCTTCTAAGATCACCCTCACCTGGCCTATCTCTGTCACTCGTGACCCTACATCCCTACATGTTCAAGCGCATTAAATTTCAACTAAAGGTGTACCAAAAATAGGAAGTTCATGAGCTGCTTGAGCCTTGAGGACTGAGAATAACTATATTTTCCACTTAGCGTAACTCCAAAACAAGCAAGGTGAGCAAGGTTAGCCGACAGCCAAGCCTTCATCTCAGTTACATTTGCGGGTCAAAACATGTGCCTATGATGGGTTGGTCATAGGACTAAGAACAAGAAAGTGTGGTGCACTAAAATGGTGGTTGTGACTTGTGAACTAATCACCATCCACAAAAAGTCAGATTAATTAACTAGGATGTACAAAGCATGGCTTTGAGCCAAATAAAATCTTAGGATAAGCATATAATGTTTAGGGAAGCATCTAGACCAACTGGGCGTCTGGCCGACCCCTTTTAAGTTTTAACATAAGTGAGTAAAAAAAAATCTGTCTAATAGCTGCTGAGCATTTTAAGCTATGAGTTACACACATAGCTGTTATTTGAAGTTTTTACTCATTTGTCCACATTCACCTATCATAGCCTTATGCTTTATGCCAGTAACATAAAATAGCAAATCTATGAAATGATCTAGTGGTGTATATTGCACTTCCATTTGTTTCAACACTCTGCATTGTGTTAAAAATAATTATCAAGCAAGAAGTAGAACATCCACTTGCATCCCAAAACAATCTGAGGATTCCAAGAATATACTACATCCAAATTTCTACTTGGATCATTCCCCAGTCTATACATCCATAAAGTTTCTCACATGCTGGACAACAAGCAGTTGTAAGTAATAAACTTACCAAAGCTTGCTTAGATCCAGATTCCTGATTTTTATGGGCTTAAATAAGAAACTAGCAACAATGCTCAAGAATGATGTCTTGCATACAACCCAAAAGGGCCTACCTGTTCTTAGCATGGACGGATCTAGATGGTGTGCCGGGTGTGCGCCGGCACGCCCAGAATTTTGTGGAGGTCAGTCAGGCTTAACTAATCACTGGATGACAAAAAGCTCGTACCTCAAAACCCAATGTCTAGGATCGCGGATGTGGTGGAGATAGCAGGGAGTCAGGGACGCGATGTCGCGATGAGGTAGAACGGGAACGGTGATGGCGGCGACGCTCGTCAGAGGCGGAGGGATTAGGGGATAGCGAAGCGTCGGCGCTGACGTAAGCTACGGCACGGCGGCGGCTCTAGGGCACAGCGGTGGTAGACCACATTGGCTCAGGTAGGAGCTTTGGGTACGTCAGGACTAAGAGGCACGGGGCCGTGGAGAGGAAAAGTCTACCATGGAGGAGATGGATTTTGACCATGGATGGAGAGCAGGGAGATTGGATTCGAAAGTGAAGCAAAGTAAGGCCCCTTGGGATAGCTTAGGCTTATACATAAGCCGGCTGTCCAAATAAGGTGTGTATAAGCTTCGGTGAAAATAAACTCTGAAAATAAGCTCTGCCTATTAGGAACGGCTTATGAATCTAGGCTTATTTTGTATGGTGAAGAGTGCAAAGTCTAAAATACCTTTGGACTCGTTTGTTCACTATTTAATATATGGAATAGTTGTTTTGGCGAGTTTCTTTGCACATGTTGATAGAAAAATTAACTTAAAAGATAAAGACGACGATAACATGACAATTTAAAACACTATGAAAACACCAATCAGTTTTACACTAAGTTTTTTAACTCCATATACACATGAAATTTTCATCTATTTACACAGCCAACTATCAAATTCATACATATATACAATGAACTTTCCTTTATCATTCTTTCTCTGCAACTATTCTATTGGATCAACTATTCTCTGCAACTATTATACTCAACAGCAAACATTAAGCTACATCACGGTGCAAAGAACTCCACAATCCAAAGGTCCTTGATCAAAGTTACGTGAATTCAATTCTATCAATCCATTTGTTTCAGGAGATCACAAAGAAGAGCCTTGACCTGTACATCACAAAGCACACTGATGTTTTCCCTTGCATCAAAATCGAAGCTCGCATCTAAAAGCTTGATTGAGGGAACATAGGTATCGAAAGTGCCAGACACCAAATTATCTAAAAGCAGCTCAACCTAATAGGGTTATCATAATCCATCACAATGCCAAAATTAGCCTCAGTCCACACTATGTTAATAGAGGCAAGTGATGAGTAAATGAAATGCACATTGGCATTCTTAGCATGAGAAGCGTGGATACTGAAATTCTATTATAAAACAGCAAATAAAAGGTAATAGCGTTAAAAAATAAGTAACATTAATATAAGAACTGGCATTATTAGTGATAGATATCAGTTCAGTAGACAAAAACTATCAACACTTCAGTGCGTTCTGCATGAGTAAGGAAAACATTGAAGCCAAAGAGGAAAAAAAGAAACTGGTTCAAATGAAGTCTTTTTACACTGATCGTGGCATAGTTTTACTTATTATTCACAAGAGTCGGCAGACATGATAAGATGTTATTACAACTGCACCTACAGTTGCGTTGCGACCAGATGTTGAAACAGCCATGGCAATGTAACATCATCATTGCAGGCTCATTTCTCTCAGACATCAAACATGTGGCTGAACTTGGTAGCAAGAGGAATGTGGCAAGCCTGATTTCAAAATGAACTGTAAACTTCTATAGAGCAGAATGGAGAAAGTGACGAATGTTGTGTAAAAAACATAAAATTAAATTTGCCAGAAGTCTTAATGTATCTCACAAAGCTGATGGAACATTGTTGATTATATCATTACACATAGAAATTTAGCAATAGCTTGGCAACGATTTACTAGTAAATACTCTAATCTCCTCTAGAACCTCAATCCAGATAAACAAAGGAAAAAAAGAGAAGAAAATGCTACCTCGGACAGCTTGGTCCTGTTGGCCAGCGTTGGGGCGGATGTTGCCGTCGTGGAGGGCCGTCGCGGGGAGGCCGGCGCGGGGTGGAGGCGGCGGCGACCTGCTCTGTGAGGACGCGGCGGGGGCGACCTCCTTGCTTGGGGCGGACTCGGCGGCGACCTGCTCGGGGATGGCGACCAAGTCGGAGCGGGGAGGCCAGCACGGGGATGGCGACCAGGTCGGCGGCGGTGGCGACCTGCTCGGGTAGGAAGCGACGGCGGCGACCAGCTCGGGAGGGAGGGTAGCGCGGCGTGGGAGTGGGCTCCGGCAGATCTGGGCGGTGGGAGGTTGAGAGGGAGGCGGAGCTCGGCGGCGGGAGGTGGAGCTCGGCGGGAGGCGATGCTCGGCTGTGGGAGGTGGAGCTCGGCGGGCGGCTGCTGTCCACGGCGGGAGGCGGAGCTCTGCTCCGGAAGGATGGCGCGTGGAGGGCGGCGGCAGGGGAGACCGGCCGGGGGGGCGGGGGAGGGCCGCGGGCGCGGGGATGAGAGAAACGGGGCTGCGGGTGGAGGACGGGAGGAGAGAAAGAATTTAGTGATCTGAGTGCAGTTTTTTTTAACGTGTTGGCTAAATCTCAGTTGCCTGAAATTTTTGCAAATCTCAGTCACCTAAAATTACAGTATTAAAAGTGTGCAATTTTAGAAAATTGCACACCACTTGGTCTAAAATTACAGTATTTGAAAGTGTGTAACTTTAGTGAAAACTTAGTGCAATTTTTAGTTTGTATGTTATATATGGAGTAAGGCGTGGATGAAATGGTTGGATGTTGATCCAAAAGTCTAAAAAGTGACTGAGATGTAAAAAAAATTCAGACAACTGATAAATAGACATTCCCTTTTTTTAATTACGTTGAACTGTGAGGGCAATGTTTGAGATGGAGAAGTGAAGGGAAGAAGAAGCTCGAGAAGGCTCAAATTTGAATTTAAAAATTTATACAAGGTTAAAAATTAAGTTATATCTCAAATACCTTTTAAGTTTAGCTTTTACCTTACTTTGACCTATAAACTCTTCATAAGCTATCCCTAAGGGTGCCTAATACCATGAGATCTTCTCTTTTTAAAGTCTAAATAAGATTTTTAGATTCCGTAATTTTCATTTTTAAAGAAGCGACGGACTCTGTACTTAATATATACATGTAGATACCTAAAATATACAGCGATATATGTTCGGTGATATAGCTGGTTTACTAAAATAATAGAACTGTTCTTGTTCAAACCTAAGAAAAGAAAAGTCTGTCATCAGCCTTAAGTCTATTTTAGGTATGTTATTTCTCGAAAACTACGATCGTCTGATAGAGCTTAGAAATACAGCTACTAGCTAATGAGCTCACTTTATTGTCATTGATGACATCATTGCTAGCTCTCTTAAGACCACCTTAGACCGATTGTCCACTATAAAAGATTTGCTATGTATGAGAATGATCCATGTGCTTATCATTGTGGCCCTTTCGTTGGCGTAGCTCATCATTACTTAAAGTGCATCTAGGCCACATAAATGGATTTTGGTGATTAATAGCGAATTCGTGTATGTCAAGTGAATGAATAAGTGTTAGTCCCACATGTGAAGTCCAACCGGTATTGACAACCCTTAAAAGGTAGAAAAAGAGAAATAGCGAGGCAACTGTGAAAATTAGACTTCATTTCCTAGGCTTTAGTATTTTGAAAATCAAATTGAGTATAGGAAAACTTTTATTATAAAGAGGAGTGTGCGGAAGGATTGGAAATCAGGCTAGGTGCTTATAAATGGTCAAATCAATATTTGTCTCAAAACACTCTCCACAAAAATCTCTAACTGTCCGCTCTGTCTACAACCCGAAGTATCTGGATTTCGATCAGGAGTCTTCGGGACCATGATTAGGGTTTCTTCTAAAGTGTTAACTTGGACACTTTGAGTGAGACTTCAGATGTGAAGAGTTGCTCTTAATGCCTCCCGGAATATTCGGATTTGTTCCTAGGTAATCCAGAAAATTCTCTTTTTGGTCTCCAGAGACTCTGACATTTTTGCCAGATACTCTAGATAGGAGTCTGTCCAGAATAATTGTGTGTTACTCCTGAAGTATCCGGATTTGTTCCTAGAGACTACGGAAAATCTTTGTCTGGCTCCCAAAGTATATGTCAGGACGAAGACTTGTCCGGAGTAACTAGGTGTTTCTTCAGACTCTATTCTCTGCCCGTCCGGAGTCTCTGAATTTTTTCCCCAGATAGTCTGGGCTTCTTGCCTCCTGATTGTATGACCAGCAAACTCCGGGCGAGAATATAGCTTTTATCTTTGAAACCCGGATACTAGGGGTGTGTACCCGGATAATCCAGGTAGTTGATTTTAGCAGCCAACGGCTAGTTTTTTAGAGTGGATTATTTATACGCACACTCATCCATCCAAATATAACTATTTGCCATTTCGATTGCTGCACTTAAGAGAGCTTCTTCTAACTTCCTCAAGTCCAATTATTTGATTCTTGTAAGGAAGATCTAGAGAGTGAGAGAAAGAGATTGATTGAGCACTAGAACATCGAGTTTGCAGTGACTGAAAACCAAATAGCCCTAAGTCAATAGTGTAGGGCATAGGGAACTATTTACTATAAGCTATAGCAGTGTAAATACTATGAAAATTGAAAGAGACATAACATATAAAATGCATAACGAATACATAATATTGTGGCCATTGCGAGGCAGATGCGTGAAGGGGACAGCGGGAGCATACAAGGACGAGAGCCATTAGGACTTTTTGGGGTTGTCTCTTCTTTTTATAGTGAGAATTGTCACACGAGACATCCACTGCTATAGGTAATGCTTCGAGTCTTATGTATTGGTTTTACTTATTTTACTGTTGTATTCTTATTTGTACTCCATGCGTGCAGTTCTTTTGCACTGTTCTAACTCACAAGATGCGTGGGATCAAATCCCTTGTTTTAACACACAAGATGTCATTTCCTAAATAACCAAGGTGGTTATTTGCGGCCGAATTCAGTATCCATGGGTGGAAAGCTCGGACCATCTTTTTTTAGTGTGTTGCTATCACCCGCGTACGTCTCTGCCTAGACTCGACTAAGCCTTAACTCTAAGGACTACAATAGTGTTTTAAGGATTTATGTTGTAAAATAACGACATCGAGCATATTTTATCTCCCATCGGATATATTAAGTAGCAGTCCAAACATCAAAGAAATTATAAGAAAATAAAAACTTACAGGGGAAGAACAGCAGTTCGATGCTAAGCAAATAGTCCAACAGGAACAAACCAAAATCTGTTTCTACACCATGGAACCGAACAATACATGAAAGTTGGGGATTCATTGCAGAAAAGGAAAAGCATATGCAGCTGCAGCTCGCCGGAATACAATTGATCAGCACGTTCACCGTGAAGCCTCGGTAGGATGCCGTTGGGCAATACGCTCGCCATTGTCGGGATGCGGCCGCTGCTGCGACACCATACCATCATAGGTGGGGTGTGGAGGACAAAATTTGGCTAGTGTCGCGCTGCATCAGGGACTGAGCAATCGGGAGGTAGAGGTGAGGACCAACGAGGTGTCACGGCAACAGGGGTTCGAGCAGGACCCGCGCTCTACTGCAGCGACGCCAACGCCGACGCGCCGTTCCTTTTGCAAGAGCAAGAGAAGGAGGAAGTGACGACGGTGACGGGCACCACAGATCCAGGCTGGTCGATGGAGAGCAAGGAGACAGCAGCCGAGCAAGCCGCCATCACTCCGAGACCACCGTAGAATAAAATTTGGTTGAACGGGCACGGCGGTGGTGGAGAAGGCACCGAAGGGCGGTAGGGCGAGGCTTGCATCCCGGAGGCGTCGGTGGCGTCGCACCCAGCGCTCGACCGCGAGCCCCAATAAACCAGGTAACGCCGATTTTGTTGCCGCAGGGCATGTCGCCACCCACGACGGGCCGTCCAGCAACCGAGTAGCGCACGCAGCCCAGCCCACAGGTGCGGACGCACGTCCCCGTGTCGATCTCGACCGTCCGCGGAAGATTGGACGTAATGAAACGTCTGGTAAATGAGGTGGCGCGGAGACCGTCTCATTATAATGTCTCTAATAACATAGGATACCTAGCTTTTGAGGAAATATTCCTTTCATCTGAAAGGGAAAGAAGATAATGCGGATTATGTTTCTACAGTTTTCTGTTGCCTTTTATGTGACTAGTCAGTTTTCCTCCGCTGCTGAGATTTTTATTAGAGAAGTTGGATCCCAACACAAACACATTTATGTTCCAGTGTGTGGTGAGTGCACATTTACACTTTTGGATATGCACCAGATGGTTGGGCTACCTTTGGATGGTAATATTCTGGCTACCATGTGCTATATCCATCCCTACTATTATACCCCAATTTCTTGTTGTGTCTCTTAGATGAATGGAAAAGCTTGCTTTGGGTGGCAGTGTGGGCTAGCAAAACTGATGTGATCATTTACATAACCATCATAATAATTCTTTCTCTCTCTACTCTTCAAGCCGAACGCATTTATACTGCAACCTTTATTGCTCTTTGGCTTTGCCACTTCGCTGTTACTAGCGGCGGACCATATATTTGTGTAATGTCCTGGTTTTGTAAATTAGGATCAAGATTAATGAAATTGAGTAAGAAGGTTGCATCATATCATGCATGCATGTAAAATTACAACAAAATAAAAGCCTAAAGAGGTAAATTAAAAATAATTAAATAATGTAACTAAGAATGATGAATTACGGGTTCTAATTATACTTTTAAGCTATAAGCAATTCAAGGATCACCTGTGCATATTTCTAAAATTCTTGAGCTAAATTCTGTATGTGACTTAACCCAAGTGATAATTCTAGAAATACATGTAAGGAGCAACCATAGATTGTTGGATCCTGGAATTAATTTTTCCTAGCATCTAAATAACTCAAACAGTACCGGAGAGAATTTCTGAGATTTATCTGAGTAGCCACCATCCACTGGGTAGCTTCGATCAATGCATAGTATTGCAACTGCAGTCATAAGCATCGGGGGCTTGTACCCATTTCTCTTGCACTAAAAGCGATCTCAGACACAAGGCTGCTATACAGTCCAAGTATATTACTAAGCACTCTTATAACTAAGGGTTTAGGAAGATAGCTTGAGGAGGAGTTGGCAGGCAGCATGGTCATTTTTCCTTTAGCCTTATCTTTCCATCTCTCACACCCCAGGTGAATACACATCAGCCACCTCCTGGTTAGCATCAATGAGTCGTAGCAGCGTGCTTTGAAGGAGTGACACCAGCTGCTTTTGCTGTCAGCAAAGGCCAGGCTGCTAAATCACAAGGCCACGCAAGAGAGAAAAAGAGAAACAGTACTGGATCTTCTCTAGACAAAGTGAGGCAGGCCAAGAAGGGGTCATAGTACCATCTTGCTCAGCATCACACACACATATACGCTGCTTAGAATATACGCATGCTCCTGCTTCATGATTATACACACAAATCTTCAATCAAAGCTTAGCTACTGAATCAAGAATCAAGAGGAGGAAGAGAAGGCCACCAGACGAAGAAGCAAGCTGACCACCATGGAATCAAGAAGGCCAGGTTTCACCCATGAGGAAGAAGCAAGGCAAGAAGACCATAGTAGCCATGAGCCTTTATCAAGGTATAGAAATATACACCTTCCTAAAGCTAGCCATTCCTTTTCGGTGTTTCTACTTCTTCCTGATTGATGGCGGAGTTACGTGAGCTACAAGCAACATCCTGAGAAGATCCAGTACTATTCCCAGCAAGGCAAGCAGCCTCCCTTGATAATATTGGCAACACCTACTATTCCAAACTTACTATTTGTGTTTAACTTTGTTCTTGCATGCGATCAGCTACTACATTGTCGGTAGTTAGCTATAATCCTATTATTTGCATCAACCTACCTTGTAACCTCTATATCATGACAATTCCTTCCAACCTAGCATGACTAAGTGCTAGTAATTAAATAACTTAACTAATAATTACGGGCTTAGAGAGGCTATAGTTGGGAACACGGTGGGTTGTCTCATTTTCTCACAAGACCGGTTTCTGATGGATATTGATCCAAGATGAGTGAACTTCTACACGAGGGCATATGGAATCCTCATGACTTATTAATTTTTCTAGACGTAGCTTATGAGTTACTTTAGTTTGCCGTTTCTGTTTGTCGTGTGTGTAAAAAATGAAGTAGTGTGGTTATCTCAATATAAAGGTGAGGTGGACACATAGTCTTGAAGAGGTTAGGGATATACCGCGATTCATAACTTATGAGACCGTGTCGTGGTACCGGTCAGACTGGTGTAGTCGCGATCGATCACTATCAATCGGCACACCTCATGAAGTGTGCTAACGATCTAGCATTAAGAGTCGGTCCATATATGTAGGTAAAGTTCTACACCCCTGCAGGGTTAAATCTATTCAAATAGCCGTCTCCGTAGTTATGGACAGCTTGTTAATTAACCACATCAAATTAGATAACTTTAATATTAATATAAAACTGCCAACTTTTGATTAGAGAAGTTAGTGACTGCTTCCTCATGGGTGGTTCGACGAAAGCTCGAGACAAGGTCATATGTGATGGTAATTAACTGTATCAAATTAGACAACTTCAATATTAATCTAAAACTACCAACTTTTGATTAGAGAAGTTAATGACCACTTCCTCATGGGTGGTTCGACAAAGGGTCAAAACAAGGTCATATGTGATGGTGCTCGAAGCAATAGAGTAGTTTTGAAAAACACTCGCTTACCTTCTTATAAAATTGATTTGGTAGTCGATTTTTCATCTGTCTAGAATAATGAAAAGAACAATCTAGTTTTATGCAAATCAGTCCACATATAGCTTTCTTTGATATTTTATATATTTATTACTATTTTGATGTAAGTCTTTCGGAGTACTTTTGTACTCATCTTGATTTTATTATGATCAGAATGTCCATGCAGTTGGTCTCTTCGTGAAGAATCAAGTATGACAATGCATTAGTTTAGGAAATCCCGGGTAGCAATCCACGAAGGTTATGGTATCACCCTGCTGTTATTCTAAAGTCATTTTATGGTATTTGTTAACTTTGTAACCGTTTGAGTTGCTATTACACCTCTGTTGTGTTTGAACTTAGTCGTTCAACCATGTGTGCATCCATTTGTTATCTTGCTCATTGTAAGAGTTGATTATTATCGAAATTTACTATTGGGTATTGTGATACCTGTTGATTTAAATATGTTTCATGTGCCCTACGTGTCTCTATAAATGCATGAATTATGTAGGGGTTTGAAATCTATTTTGTATCTTGTTCAATTATGATCGTCAATATGAAGAGACTCGCTAGCTGAGATGTTAAGAACTATATTATCCTATTCTAGCTGAGTATTAATTTGCCGATACGAGGTTGGAGTTGATGTTCCAGCTTAGTCAGGTTAGAGTGTGCAAACTATATCACTCTACTCAAGCTGATGCATTAGCTTGTTGACTGTCGAGGTATGTGTTGACATTTTGGGCTCTCTAAAGCCATATCACTCTCCTTCAGTCGAAGTATTTATACACCAAATGTTGAGTCAGAGTTGATGCCTCGTCGTGAGACGTTGCACTTAAGGTTATGCAAGCTAAATTCCGGGGCCCAATAATTCGCCCAGCAATAACAATGAAGTGGCAAAGCCAAAGAGCAATGAAGGTTGCAGCATAGATGCGTTCGGCTTGAAAAGTGGTGATATAAAAATCATCCTGGAGGTTATAGAACTAATCACACCGTTTTGGAAGACTACACTGCCACTCATAGCTAGTTTGTTCTATATATCTAAGAGTTGCGACAAGAAATTGTGTTATAATACTAGGGATGAATCCAAGTCATAGGTACCTTGAATATATTTCTCGTATGGGTCACCATCCAAAGGTAGCTCAATGGTGCATATCTAAAAGGGTAATTACGCACTCATCATATGAGAACAAATTTGTGTTTGTGTTAGGGTTCCACTTCTGTAATAAAGACCTCATCAAAATGAGAAACAGAATAGTTGCCTAAGGAGCAATTCATAGCTCCACAAATGTAATCTACACCCTCTTCGTTCTTTTTCGAATGAAAGAAATACTCTCTTAAAACCTAGATACCCTATGCAGTAAATCTCATGGGAGATAAAATATGTTCGACGTCATGATATTCGCAATCTAAACCCTTGGACACCATTCTAGTCCCCGAAATTAAGGCTTCATAAAGGACAAGCTTAGTGGTGCGGCCGTACCGGCAACCATTCTTGCTGAGTGGTACTTTTCGTTTCTGCCAATAGAAGTGTAAACTAACTATTAAACGTGATAATGTTCTTTTAAACAGATGATTACGTTTTTCTACGGCAGATGATAATGTTTATGTAGGTGTGGAATCATGCCTCTTAATGTGACATGGAGGATGACGACGTAAGAGACATATATGCTGAAAAGACGAAATGCAACTTGGACAACGGCTGACTTCAATGATCGCCAGCTGTGATGCGGGCAGCACTGCAGACTCCTCATCAACTGAATTTAGATCTCCAAAGGACAAAGAAAAGCAAGATATGGTGGTAGTGGCAGCTGAGAGATGGAGCGTAGTCGCGTGCCCACTTCGAACGAAAGCATTGGAGGTTGTTTCTTTTCTTTTCCTTCTAATTTTTTTGAGATGCATTGGAGGTTCTTTCTGGTTCTCTTTCAGTTTTCCCTGATTGTGTTTTAAGGTCCGATCTGCATATTTGAAGGACGACGGTGGGATCGGGATGCAGGTGGAATATGAAGCCTTTTTAAGAAATGAATTTTGCTCCACTTCTAACATGGATTGTATGATTTTTCGTTCATGACGAAAATTCTTGCTTTGAATTTCTAAATTCCTGGTAAAATTTCTAGTATTAATAGCGGCACAAAAATGATTCCGCCATAACTCCTCAAGGAAATAGCTTATCACGTACGCGTAACCTGCTAGGGTGTTTACCTCCGGTGCAGGGCCTTGCAACGGAGAATGTATCATGCGTCGAGTGGGGTATTTAGGGGTAGAATGGAGCGACCAACACCACTGCCACCTATATGTCGTCTCTACTCCAAATTAGCGAAAGTCCTACTTCACGATGAGGAGATGAACCTACAAGAAACAAGTCCGAAACATGATAAACGAGCTCAATAAGAGAGCTCTTTATTCAAGCTAGAATATATAGGATCTTACGAGGCATGCCAGTGTTGTTAATTCCAAACAAGGGTACATCATTGCGACTGTGCTCATCAGTACTCCAGCCTTCTCTTACTGACGAACAGCTAAACGAGAAGACAACACAGATACATAAAGGCGAGCCATACGCCTATAGACACAACCTCGGTACATCATGTATGCGAAAATTAGTATGCCGCCCTAGTGGTCGCAGGTGCATGGCTGGGATCTTCCCTGAGACCAGCGTAGGGCATTCTGTCCGCACAGATGATCAGATTACTTGATCTGGGAATCAGTTTGCACAGCAGACTTGCCCAGCTGGTATTCAGCAACAATATATAGTCGAATTCCGATCATGCCAAAGAAGATGACGCCCAGATAGAACCTGCAATGACAAGAGCATGCTGCCTGTGAATCCAGATTGTCATGTCGTAAATGTTCTCAAGGCCGTGCTTGTAATTGTCATGTCCTTATTACGAAAGTCTCGAACTAAGAATCCTCAAAGTTCAGCTCTTGCATTTTAGAATATATATCACTGCCACCTCATAACATCTTAGCCACCAATTATAAATGCAGGTTGATAGATAGATCTGAAAATGATTATGTCAAAAGAAAAAGCAAGTGGTACCTTTATTGTGTTTGTAATAGTGAAACTTCTATCTCCTGCAAAGTTTTTCCCTTTGTTTCAATCACATGGCGCCGCACAAATACCGCTGCTACCACACAAGCTGATGAAAACATTGTGTACAGAACTTGTGGACCAAGTTGCTCCAGAAGTCGCAAGAACAACAAACTAACGAAGAAGTTCACAATCTGCGCATTACAGTCAAGCATTGTGTGAACAGAAGTGAACATGATTATAATTCAGGAAGTCAGATAAAGAGTACAACTATAATAGAGTATATCTATTTCACTCTTGTCTACTGCAGTTTCAACTCCACCAAAAATTCTACAAAAAATATCTACATAGATTTAACCGCTAGTTGAATTATACATACAGTAGGAACCATATCTGCATGTAATTTAGAACCCTGGTTGCATCATGAGGTTGGACTGCATAGACATTTCATCTCAATCGTTCCGCTTGAAAAGTGTTTGTAGTGATTTATGTTTCTCCTCTTAAATAGCAAATACACAGGAGCTGCTTACATGATTGATGGGTAAAAAGACAATTTTGTTAGATACCAAAAGGCTGCAGCCTACATCGTAAATCGCTTCATGACCACAGCAAAGGTAGGTGTCTTCAATCTTCATGAACACACGAAGGGTTTGTAAAACAGATCAGCACCCTCTTGCAGTCTGATGCCTAAACTGGTTGGCTATTTACAACTTGAAAGCATCTAAATTCATGTCATAGTTGTTCTAGTTCAGTCTGGCTAACCCATAACTGACATAAAATAGTCAGTTCTTCAACATGTATTTGGTTCTCAGATCCTTTATCATTGCCCACAGCTATAGCTGGATACAAGATGTAACCTGTCTGCTTTCCTTGTTCCATTCAAATGGTGTGCATGTCTCGACTCTATTTACCCAAATTTGACCACTTCTGGGCACTGGTAAGATATTTCCGTTATTTTCTAGTTTACGCATTTACTCTCGATTGAACCAAAACAAAAGGCAAGCTAATTTAAATTTGCAGCGTATAATTATTGCCAGATTTTTTTTGATCTAAAGACAAACATTTGACATGCACTGCTTGTTGTCTCATTCTGAAAAAGAGAACTCTTACCCAATGCACAGACATGCACAGAGCCATCGCTTTGGCCCGGATTTTGTTTGGGAAAATTTCAGGCAAAAGAAGTCCTGGAACTGGGCCTGCTCCTAACGAAAATGACAAGACAAACCTGCATAAGAAATGCTCAGTTGTAAGTAAATGACATAAGTACCATTTCTTGAGATCTTGTAATTGTAAGGAGGAAGGGAAGTAAAGACTTATCAAAAAATTCACAAGTTCTGCTAGCACAAAGGCAAAATGCTTCATAATTTAGCTGCTAGCATACAAGTTAACAAAATGGAAAGTCACTACAGGAAATAAGATAAAAGAAGAGACGAACATACAGAACACATAAGTGACAGAAAACCATTGAGGAAAAATGCTAAACTGGAATCAAGATCAAACAAGTGCATGATATCATATCTGCTGATTACTCTGTTGAGGAAACAAGTTGTACTTATATAACATAGAGTAAATTGCACTACAGGTCCAAAAACTTGTGACGTGGATGCAAATAGGTACATAAAATAGCAAACTAAACATCTACATCATAAAATTGTGAAAACCGTGCAAGCGAGATCCAAAGGTGGTTTCCTGCGTTGATATGGCATCCAGACTGTTACAAAGGAACCTTCTTCTAGCCACATGGCATCCATAAGACACCGGCCTGACGAATTCTAGTCCCCTCTTAACTTTTCGCCGACACCGACGCCGGACCAGCACAGGATGCACGCTGCCAACACATTCTTGGCCAAGTGGCTCCCTTAACTTCTCCAATATAAAGCTTATCGCCGACCAGGAGGATGCCATTGTGTGGTGCTGGACTCCAGACTCGCAACACTCTGCGAAGTTGACATACAGAGCCCTCTTCCTTGGATGGATCAACTTCCCCTGCCACGACATTTTGTGGAAGGCCAGGGGCCCCACTGAAATGCAGGTTCTTGCTCTGCCTCGCCCTCCAGCACTGCCCGGCTGAACGCCACAACCTGCCTAGCCACTCCACCTGCCCCCTTTGCTCCCAAGCGCCGGAGTCTACTAAGCACCTCTTTGTGCGCTGCCCATGGACACGGCAGCTCTGGCTGGGCATCCTCCAATGGGCTGGGCATGCCTGCGACATCCCCTCGGCCGATGACTCACTGGCAGACTGGTCAGCAGCAGGGCACAAGCAAATCCCAAAGGGCAACCAGAAGGATTTTGACTCCATGGCTGTGCTACACGTATGGTCAGTGTGGAAAGAAAGAAACAGCAGGGTGTTCGCTGATGAGAGTCACGATCTCCTTGCAGTAGAAGACGGCGTCAAGGCAGAAGCAGAGACATGGCGACAGGCCTTCCACCCAAGGCTGCATAAGTTGGAGCCGCCATGAGATGTAGAGTCTAGCTGCTGTGTTGTGTCTTGCTTTGGCTGGGAGGGTGTGTGTTTGTATGTGTGCCATCTTAGGGGCATCAAACCCTTGTACCTATTATGCTTCTCCTCTTAATGAAAAGATGTGCAAATACTTTTTGCACATTCTCTAAAAGAATAAATCCCATCGCAGCCGGCCAACTGACACTGAAGCCAATTGCAAGCACTTGAATCTGGCTCTAAGATTACCGCGATACTAAAACAAACAGAATGCTGATTGCCTCACCTTCAATTTTCCTATAGCCTTTGCCATATAGAGAAGCAGCTGAGGCCTGATAACTTGATACAAAACTAGTGGCCATCCATCCCAACGAATCAAAGGTTGAAGCCAAATAGAACGAGCAAACAAAAAGTTCAACTTACTCCTTCAGACTCAGCACTAGATCTACGCGGACGTCATGGCTGCTACCCTACTCAGCCCATCGCTGCTGCATGCAGGTGTCGTCGCAGTAGCAGGCCTGGTCAGGGCAGTGCAGGAGAGTACATACACTGATGTTGGTGGATCCGAAAGGGAAGAGGGTGTCGGCGTAGCCGCCGCCTAACCATCGATCGACCATCATCTCCTGCTCGGTAACATCCGTGGTGGCGATTTGGCATATATTGGTTGTGGAGATAAAAAAAATATGATCAATTGTAAAGCTTGGATGCTGTACAATGTCTCATACACACGTGGATGCCATGTCATCCATCTGAAACCACCTTTGGACCTCTCGCACGGTTTTTGACAAGTTTATGGAGGTAGATGTCTAGTTTGCTAGGCTATTGACCTATTTGCACCCACGTCACAAGTTTATGGACCTGTAGTGCACTTTACTCTACAAAATACATTGAATGTTCCTTGTTAATAAATTAAATAAAAACCTAATGGCACAAAAAAATCTAGAACAAATTGACTTGACTTAATTCTAAAAGAAGTGCTGCTTGAGGTAATCAATTTAGATGCCCCAAGTTGGTGCAGTTTGACATAGATGATTTGAAGAGCTAGAACTAAGGTTCAGAAACTTGCATAGTAGAACTAAGGTACTGAAAGGTATAAAACTCCCAAGACTTACAGCAGTATGCCACCAACCGAAAGATACACACTTGCAGAACCAAGGTGGTGACGATTTGCTCCAATAGCCTGAAGTCCCATTGAAATGGCCTATACCAGTAAGGAAGCATAGTCAATCAGTAATATTTAACAATTAACGTAGCTTCCAATTATAGTAATTGCTTACCATGCCAACGAAGCTTCCTGCAAGAAGCACTTTTCTGCCTAGTTTGTCCATTAGAAGCATCGCTACAATTGAACCTAGAAGCAAAAACACCAAAATGAGATCTGTAACTGAATATAACAGAGCAGTAGAAGAACAGAACAGCTTGAATGGGCTCACCTAATAAATTTGCAATCCCCATGCATATATTGGCAAGGCTAGAGGGCACCCCCACACTTCTGAATACAGTTGATGAGAAATAGAACACGGAATTTATGCCGGATAACTGTTGTAAAGCAAAGAGCGTTGTGCCAATAAAAACAACTGTAGCAAAAAAAGGAATTGTAATGAACAAACTTCAAGGATAAACAGTAATATGGTTATAATGAAGCACATAAATGCAACAGAATGGATAACAGAACAGTTCGTACCATTAAAGTGGCGACCATAAAACAACTCTGAGTACTTCACACTTTCTCCATCATCTCCTCTTTCAGATCGAGAAAGCTCTGCCATAGCAGATTTCACGTGAAGAGGGCCTAAAAGCTTCTCGAACTGCATCTCTGCTTCAATTGTTCTTCCACACTGCATACAAGAACAAGACTCTTTAAATCATTTCGTAAGACTTTGCTAAACGTATTAAGCATACATACAGGTGTTTTGTGTGTGTGCATGTGTTGGAGCAGTTGCAGTACAGAATCGATATATTTATAAAAAATCCAGTATGCATTGTGGCATAGTCAAGAGCTGTATATGTATCGCGAAATGGACACAGTATCGGGGTAACCTAGACACTCATTGATCCGTATCAGAATTATATAATGTGTTGTACATAAACCTACATGTGTCAATGGATGACTGTTTTCTCATTCTCCAGCAGACAAAAACCATTCCTATTACTACTTAAGTAACAGTAGGCAACAATTTCCTGTAGGGTATCATTGACAAATTGTTAGACAAAAGGTGTAAGGTGGTGGGGAAAGATTGTGGCCAACAGTTAAAACTGATTGTTTGATTCAACTCATACCCAATTAGGAGAATAACCTTCAAAGACTTGTGGAGAGACCTCCAGAAGGTAATTGCAGACAGTTTACGAAAACTAGTGCTGTGTCTAACAAGTAATTCAAAACTCCAATGCAGTAAAGTGATCTCCAACATTCTGCTCAGAACATCAACACCCTATTTCATGACTAGCAAAGGAACAGAATATCAAACTATAGAAGCACATACAGAAAGCAGTAGGCACACCCAAGGGTTAACACTTTGAATTGATAAATCAATGACATAGAAAACAAGCAATATCCCAAAGTAAATGCACCTTATATAGCCACTGGGGGCTTTCAGCACAGAACTCCATACCAATAGCTTGTAAAGCTGCTGGGACAGCTGAAACCCAGAAACACACTCTCCACCTGCCATTTGCAAGGATAATGTCAGTAGGGATGGATTTTGTACATATTAACTGCAACAGTCACGTAAAGATTAAAGAACTACAGCACAAAGCTTCTTACCATCTATCAATGTCCTTGACAGGAGTACCAATTAGGAGAGAAAATAAGATTCCAAGACAGGTCGCAATCTGAACAAAGCTGCCATATGTACCCCTCACGGAGGGAGGAGAAACCTAGATTCCATCAGGGGAAAAAGTGAACACAGGCGAAGTATATTGATATCTGCTGTTAGCAATCAACCATTCACAAAAAACACCAAATACATACCTCTGTTATATAGAGTGAAGCCACTGGTGGACCCAACCCCATACCTGTTCCAACCAAGAATCTTCCAAAGAGCATACCTTCCAGACTATTGGTGAGAGCACTGCAAAATGTTTCTTCTTCAGAATGGTTTATACTAACAAAACACAATCATAAGAATGGTCTGTATCTAAATTATAAGTAAATCGAGATCAGACACGGTTCCTTCCAGCTGTAGATTAAGTAGTATAAAGAGTGCTCACTAATCTAAGTCTCTATATATACTTTCATCTTTTGCATCATAACAACCTTAATGGACCAGGAGTGCAACTAAGAAAGCAAATCATACTAAATAATTGCAGAAGGCACAGAATGCTAGTATTTTACAACCAATCTCTTTTTATATGGCTGCTGCAAGTAAATTAAGATTTAGCATCTTAATTCTTAAATAGTACTCCCTCCCTCCACAAATCAAGGTCGTCTTAGCCATGGGCACAAGAATTAAGGAATAGTTTGAAATGACAATCATACCCTTTCCTTTCTATTGGAAATAATCCAAACATGCCAAGTATAGAGTGTCCACATCGTACACGAGATTAGTTAAATGTGTTAGTAGCCAAGGAATCGGATCATCTGAGCGTGATTCCAGAGTTAGTTTTGGCAAGGAAAAGCTTGTTTCCTTGTTTGAGGTGATTAGTTTCCGTACGTCTCAGCCAAGGTAAAGTTTGTCTTGTCGGTTAAGTTGAGTCAGTTGTTTGCTAGTCATGGAGTGTTATATAAACACACGCCTTGTGATCACCATGCAATATGAGAAAAGAAGAAAATTACCCCAGGCTGTCTTGAGTTTTTCCAGAGAGTTTTTACTTGCATGTTCTCATGTGCATATAAGTTCGATCTTGGGCTAAACCCAACACTTTCTTCTCTCAATTCCCATGTTCTCTCTCCACAGAAGAGCATTCGGAAGGTGAATCTCACTTATTCATGAGTAATGAACATGGGGTAGGAAGTGTGGACAAAATGTGCGTAGAAATGTAAAACGACCTACATTTGTAGACAAAATAACTAATGAGATGACCAAAATGACCTATATTTCTGGATGGGGGATTACCATTCATTGCCCTCGAACAAACTGTAAGTGTTATGTGGAGTTGTATAAGCTCCTCATATAGTCAGAGGCCACACAGCTTAACCTAACTACATAACGCTATTAACCGACCTGAGAGGGGGTCTTACAAACCCCAGAAATGTTAAAGGACAATCACATCCATAGCTTATGAAAATCAGAATTTATAACTGATTCTTGTACTTTTTGTCGCTTTATTGAACCCCACTAATAGACAATGTCACCATAAGAATATTCAACTTGCTTGTTGTACTATAAGAAACAGATGGACCACATACTTGATACAACATAGTGCATACCCACATATTGTATGTGGGTATAGTGACCAGTGAGTGAAATAAGTCATGTAACTAGTATTTGCGTTTTGTATCACAAAGCAATGATGATTATGCACCTTCCAGTAAGAAACAGTCACCAATTGTCCTAACTTACTGTTAGACCTCAGGATGAAACTGCTATGCTGACTCCAACAACAATAAGGAATAGTAGCAACCAATTATAAGAGTGCTACACCAATGCAAGTCCGATACTTCCACATTTGTGGCAAATTGATCTAAATCTATATGCACCAGGAGTGAACTAACAGAAGAAAGCTTATTACAAAGCTGCATAAAGTAAAGGGATCCTTGTGATTTACTCTTCAGCCAATTTCTTTGTGACTAGTTAAAGTCGATTTAAATTTAACTTACTTTGACAGTATTGTTCAATGCCTTCATGTCTACATGTTATGTGGCTCCTCACCCAGCTAGAGAAACCATATAAATTTCCCTGATGACCAGATGATAGACCCAATGTACCTCATGTGTAGTAGTCCTATGCACGTGTTACAGGATCATCACATTCATCCCTTATTCATTTCTTACCAGAGTCAGAATTCAAAATCCCACGAAAATACAAATGCATAGAGCTATTACTTGTTACACCAGCAGTGTGTTCCATTAATAAAGAAAGTAAGTTCAGCATTCAACTTTTTAGCAACTCTACATTACCACAATAGACCAGGCCAGCAGTGAGCAATAATTTTTATTTCTTCAATACCCAGCAATCAACTACTCCAAGGAATAGTAGCAAGTGGCAATTAAATAGTCTTAACTGACGAAACTGCACAGAGACGAGGATTGGTGAAAAGGCTCATCAACAAATGTCGTCATCTTATAACTACCTTATGGCAGCACCGACGATCATAGGCACTGCACTGAGCTGGAATGCGCGGCGCCGCCCAATCCCATCAGCGACGGAGCCACTGAACAGGCACCCGAGGAATGCTCCTCCCAAGCAGATGCTGACCACAAGCCCTGCATCCAGAGAACCACAGATTTTATCACCTCCCTGATAGAACACCAAACCCAACAAAAATTCGTATAGCATGCAAAGCATCGTACCTTCAGCGAGCGTGTTCCCGGCGAAGCCGAGGTCTGTGGAGATGCTCTCCAGCGGCTCGTTCACCACTCTGCACCACCACCACCATGACATCACGAAACAAACATGAGCACCATGACATCACGAAACAAACATGAGTCAGATTGACGAGCTGGAACGCGAGTGGGGACCGAGCATGACGAGCGCACGCACCCGGAGTGGTATCCGAAGAGGAAGGAGGTGAGCGTGGCGACGCACACGTGCGGCAGCGACATGCGCCACGACGGGCCAGCGCCAGCACCAACACCAGCGCCGCCTCCGTCATTCATCTTCACTGTGTGGATACCAGCACGGCCATCAGAAGGAGGAAAAAGAACACATCAAATCTCGCCGAATCAACACCACACAAAAATCGCCAAAAGAAACATCGGGATCGGGCTGGAGCACGGACCTGGCGTCTCGACATCGGGATCCATGGCCGCGTCCCTGGACGGCACGCGCTTGTACGCCGAGGTGTTAAGCTTCCACTGCATCGCCGCTGATCCAGAGAGTTTCGCCCCCCAAAAGAATCAGAGCAAACCCGAGGGATTTGGAATTCGGAAATGGAGAGAGGGAGCGAGAGGAAGAGAGAGGGGGAGAGAGAGATCTGAGAGGGGCAGGCGTATATTAATAGCATCGAGAGGCGAGTGAGTTAGCAGTATAAAAGTACAGATACATACCTGGTTACCGCGTGCGCGTGCATCAGATCGGCGGGAGGCAGCCGAGCGGGAGCGGGGGCTGTGGTGGGCTGCCTGCCTGCTGGGATCTGGGGAGAGAGAGAGGGGAGCGTGGTGCTGCGATTTGGTTATGAGATTTGACTTATTTCGGGTGGGTTTGGTGGCGTAGCACGGAGACCCACGGAGAGCTGGTGGTGGCGGAGGCGGTGGGGAAGGAGGCGATGAGGTGAGGCTACCTTTGCTTCTGTTCGGACAAGACAGGCGTCGACTCCTGAGCTGCGCTGATTGATCTTTTGCGTATTAGCCCTTGAGGATATAAGAATTTAGGAGAATACACGACATCTATGTTGGGGGCATCATTGGTTTGTAATTGTATGGACTCGTTTTTACTAACTTCGGATATTTAAATTTTGGGGCATGTACGGGAGCCAACAGTTTCTCGTTATATTCATGGATATGTTTAAGACCCATAGACATAGTGAAACGGTTTAGTTTTGTATAAATTGAGGGTCCTGATTTTAAAGGGCATATCCTCTACTTTTACTAGCTTCAAAATAGTCGGAGTAGATGACCACTACTACAAAGTTGATGTGGCACCAGAAAAATTTACATTGATGTTATTGTACACTTGCCACGCTGGGAGCTAGAATTTGATCATCTACCTAAAGGAGGGTTAAGGACTAGCTAAGGAGGCATAGCTCACCATGGATGTAGAAATGCCAAAGGCCTTCGGTTGATCGGAACATTCCAATCTAAAGGTAGAACGATCTCACTAAGGTTACTAATCAAGAAGAAGCTCATCTGGCCATGAGCAATTTCATGCCTCTAAGGTAGCCAAGTGCACAAACTAAAGCACTAGATGGAACCGACGGGCAGGTATAGTTGACAGTACCTCCCGACCACCAGAGAAGAAGAGCAGGAGGACCAAACAAGGACGACAGGAGCAAGGACAGTAGAGGGTGAGAACTAAACCATCACCAAGAAGCGGATGAGCTCAGATCTATCTCCATCCTAACCATTTTCATTGGCTCTGCTTAGATCCAGAGCAAGGGGATGGTGCAGCTTGGCCACAGATCTGTGTGGACCCCTTTATTGAGATCCGCCACAAGACAACGACGCACTAGGATGATAGTGACGATGCTCAGAATTGGCTAGTGGTTTCTCCATTGAGCGCTAATTATTGGCAACAAACATGCTAAAGCCCTAAGGCAACAACTACAACTAGTAGCGGATATACAAAGCCAGATGGAGAGTCGTACCCCTTTCCCCCTCCACTCCGGCTGGTGAAGCCAGAGGATGAGAAAGGGGAATAAGAGGGACGGGAACACACAAGAGAGAAAAAGAAAGAAGGGAAACAAGAGAATTAATCCCAGTGTGTAGGTTTAATCTCATATAAGCATTGTCTTTTACAAGCAACTATAACAAGTGGTGTCAAGGCCTACCTTGAGGTTGCTCGTGGTGAGTCCTTGGGGTCCACATGATCGAGCATACCTCTAAAGCAAGAAAATACATGGTGGAGCACTTCATCAATAGTAGCCAGTATGTCAAAGTACCAACTTTGATAGTCCAGTAATAGTCTCCATATATGAATGTGGGCATGTTTCCGAACAAGGAGGACGTGCATAAAACCCAAGGAGCATGTCTAGCATGTTTACACACTACTCCCTCCTTTTAAAATATTGTAAGGCGTATTTTGATTGCCTAAGTTTATGCTTGACCGTAAATTACTTATACAATACTTCCTCCATTTCAAAATAGAAGTCATGTTAAAAGTATGCAGTCAAACTTCTTTATCTTTGACCACTAATTGATTAAAAACAACTTAGGTTGGTTAGATGCAAATGGTACCCTTATACCCTTAAATTTTTCATTAAAGTCGTTTCACAATATAAAATTTTATAATATTTTACTTACATACTCATCCAAAAAATAGTGATCAAAGTTGCATACTGAAGACTATGCAAAGCCAAAAACACCTTGTATTTTAAAATGGAGAAATATTTTGTCAATAATTACAAAATCACAACCATAAGAAAAAAATTTAAAAAATTTAATTATATTAATTTTGTGTCATCTAAACAACATATTATTAGACTAACCGTTGGTCAAATCTTCAATTTAGATCATCAAAATACGCCTTATAATTTTAAACGGAGGGAGTAACTAGCTATTTGGTTGTTTACCCTACAAGTCTGTCTGCTAGTTAATATCAATGTTACAATGTGTCGGCATAGAGACGCCTCTAGCGGTGGTCCGGTTGGACCCCCTTTGGGATTCCGCCGGGGGTGCAGTAGAGTTTCTCTTGTGAGCCGGTGATGATTTTCTGGAGAGGTAGATCTGATGCAGGAGACGCAAAGGATTTACCCAGGTTCAGGCCACCCGGAGGTGTAAAACCCTACGTCCTGCTTTTGTGTGTGTATTGATCCTTGGGAGATTACAAAGGGAGTTAACCCTAGAGTTCTTCTCCAAGAGAGTCTAAGGATTTCCAACTAAGGAACCAACCAAGAGCGTAACCTAAAAAGAGTCGAACCCTTTGCATGGCCTCGGTCCTCCCCTTATATACTCGGGGAGTTACCACAGCGGCCAGAAGGTACTGCTGGCGACGTGGGCGTTACAGGGCTGCCCACGCCTTCATCTAATGCGCGGCGCGGACTTCCACGCCGGACGTCTCCTCGCCACGTCTCTGGACAGGGATTCTGACATCTTTACGCTCGGTGGGTCCCTCGAACGAAGACTTACCGGGCTTCTTCTGACAGGGTTGGTGAGACACCCGCTCCTGGGCCCTGAGTGCCAGCGACCGAACCCGCGCACCGGAGCGCGCGGTGACGCGACCCAAAGGGCAAAAAGGTTGACAGCGACGGGAGCGTGCGGTGCGGCGCGCCCGGTCGGTCAACAGACCTGTCAGTCGGGCCCATCACTTGGCAGGGGCGATGGCCAATCGGGGCTTTCGCCTGAGCGGGTGGGTCCCGGCTTGACCGTCATCATGCCCTCACAGGGCTTAGGTTTTCTTGCCGAAACGACGGACATTAAATGCCTTTGCCAGGGCTGAAGCTTGTTGGAGAAGCTAACCGCTCGATGACGTGTCCGGAGGAGGGCCCCACAGGGGGGGCCCGACGACCCCCGATCACTCCGACCCCGAGCAGTTCCTTCACTGGGAGGGGCATCAGCTGTCCCAGGCTGCCCCTGGGCGGCCTCGGGCGCTCGGGGAGCGCTCGTTGGAGGGCCGCTCGGGGTCCCTTACGGGGGAAGCTCCAGGAGGAGTGCTCGGGGAGCATCCCGAGCACTCCCCTGGGCCCCACACCCCGCGGATGCCGGGTGCTCGGGAAAGGGGACCCGAGCGCTCCCTTGATTCCTGAGCCTTGGATCCTCGGGAGCCCAAGGTCTCTTCTGGTTACTCCCGCGGATGTGACGCCCGAGGAAGGCCCCCGAGCGCTTGGGCTTGAACGCCGGATCCACTAGACAGTCGGGGTGGGGCCCACACCGACCCGGGCGCCACGTGCCTCGCTCCCCGGCATCTGATTGGCCTCCGCCGGCGGTTCGGGGGACCCTGGGCCCCATTCCGCCGACACAATGGTAATTAATTTAATTGATCCTGTTGGAGGAATATGTGAATTCATAGTAGCTTTCTCTTAAGCTTGCAATGTACTGCTTCTGTGCCGGATTTGTGGAGCGTAGGTATGAATGTGTACATTCTATACAGCATTACTTATGTGCTATACATATACACGTATGCCTTTTCTATTTTGAACAAAGAATGATTTTTCATTTCATGTATGTGGCTACTTCCACCCATCAGTGATTTGGTAGATTAATAGTTGGCAATTCAGTTTGCACATAAAAACTAACTCTAGTTGCCAAACCTATGATATCGTAAGATTGTGTGGCTTCATGATAGCTTTGCACTTTTGTAGCTTTACCTTTTTTTCTTCTTTTTGCAAGCCATACCTAGATTTAGATTGAAACAGTAACAGTACAAGGTACAAAACTGATAAACAGACGCGGCAAGAACCCATAAAGAACAAAAAATAAATAAGCTCAAGTAAAGGATCAAGGTAATCTGCTAGAGAGGGTGAACAAAATATTAACAATTTTTCATTTGAAAATTAATTCCTACATGAGTATTTCTATGTTATCCAAGGAATCCTAGGCAAAACATATTATACTAGTGATCACAAGACAAGTATATAAGTAAGTAAAAAGGAATGGAAAAACAGTATTACACGAGAGACACAAAGATTTGTTGTCGAAATTCGTATCATTGACGGAATCCTACACTACTGTTGAGGAAGTTTAATCCTAAGATCAAAGCCAACACCAAATTGTGCTCTTCCCTCGAAAAGCTTACCCGATGCGAAACTTTCCTTTTCTTGTGGTAGGTGAGATCACAAACCTTTACAAACTATTGAGGCTCTTCACAATCTCTTTGAATACTCTCAAGTGACTTCTGGCCATCTAGGAGACGTCAATCTCCAAGAGTAACATGCTACAATCGATTTGTCTTGAAGATGAACTCTTACTTGGTACTCAACTATGTCTCAATCTTTCTGTCTTAAAGATTTTCTCACAAGGATTGAAGTTAGGGTTTGAGAAATTGTGGAATGGCACCCAGGAGAGCAGAGAAAATGATTGGCAAATGGTTGAATGTGCAAAGAGGCTTAGAGTATAAATAGTCAACTCCTTAAAAACTAGTCGTTAGAGCATAAACGGGAAACCTCGGAACTTTCAACCTAGAACTGGGAGGTTCTGATATTTCAAAACAACAACTATTTTAACTGTCCAGAAATGGGTCTTAGAACTTCTGACACAAATTCAGATATTCCAACTTTCAGAGCACAATGGACAGAAGCATATATCAGTGGTTTCAATTTTGAACCTAGACCCAATGGGAGTTTGAATAACATCAACGAGGTGTAGACAGAACCAATTCCCAAAAGTTTCGACATTGCACTCGGAGCTTCCCAGATTTCAAAGGACCTCAATTGAGGATAGATAGAGTGCATTCTTGGATGTTCTGACGTTCTGACTTGGATGTTTCTAGATTTCAAAGATAAGTCCAGAACAAATTCTTGGAGGTTCCAACAAATTTCCAGCAGTTCCGACTTTCAAGGAATAAAGACTTAGGTGTTTACAAGAATGGAACTCGAAGGTTTCGAGAAATTCTCGGATGTTCCTAATCCAAAAAAAAAGACAAGAAGGGCAACTCAGAGGACCTGAGTTCCCTGAATCTTTACATAGAAGCGTAACTTGGAGGTTCTAACACCAGGTTAGAGGTTCCGACATTTCTAGAAAGTGTGGGTATGAAGAAATTTTAAATGCCTCTTTGGATTTGGAAATTGATTCTAGCTAAGCATTATAAAGACATTCTCACCAGCTTCTAGAATTTAACCCTCTTTAATAATACGGTTTTCATTAAACTCAATATGATTCCTTCAACCACTAAAAGAGCTAGAAAATTATACTTAATCTTTATTTCTTCAAGCCATTTTTCTTTAGAACTTTTTAGGGGTCACCAACGCTAGTTTTACCATTGCTTTTAGGACTAAACACCTAATCATACTTAATGTACACATTATTCCCTTAATTATTTTATCATTAATCATCAAAAACCCACTTAGGATGCCAAGATGCACTTTTATCAAGAAACTCTTCTGCTTCTTGGAACTAAAAGCATTCGTCACGGTCTTACACAACACCACAACAAATAATACTGCGTCAGAACAAGGAGAAGTCACCACCAGAGAAAGAGGTCACATCAATTGATCCACGAGCGTAGATCCGTAAGCATGCTGGAAGAACTTCGACCTCTTCTCCTCTTCCAGGAGGCGCCGTAGTAAGCAAGAAAGGAAGCAGGACTACAACATGAAGCCCCAAAGCCTCAATGATCTGTCACAAGACAGAAGCAAAGAGGCCGGGCAGCTCTTCACCTACACAAGATTCCAGAGATACCCAACTCCTTGGATGGCGGCATTAGAAGGCTCCCCACGCAGCAAAGCCAATAGATCGATGAAAGAGTATCAGTAGGGCACCTCCGGCGAGCTTGCCAGGACACAACTCCGGTGCCACCATCCCAAGGAGCTAAGATTGGAGGTCCAGCTAGCGAAAACCATAGAAGGAAGCCGGCACCAGCCACCTCCTAGGCACCAAAAGACCACCAGATTGCAAAAGCAAAGCATATTTTTAGAAAGTTGATCCGCCACCGCCGTCCACATAACAACCGGTGATCCGGGAGTCCCCTGCCCTAAGAGGGAAAGCAAAAGAATGTCCGCCCAGAACTTGAGACTGAGCAAAGAGGACGTACCTCCCAGATCCACCGCCGACACAAGGGGAAGAAGTCGCTGCGTCGGAGGAGGAGCTGGATGAAGCTTATTGGCAGTCGTCGCCATCACCACAGAGGCCGAAACGACAGACAAGTCCTAACTCTAGCTAAGGAAGCACTACACTAGCCTACTGTTGTACAAATCCGTGCGAGGATCCCGGGTCCCCCTCCCCACCCGACGCCGCCAAGGTCGTCGGAGATGAGGAGGACCGTCATGGTCAACACTGAAAGACGGTGCAAGGAGCAAAATGAGTCATCTCTCATGGAGCAAAGGGGAAAGAGTACATGGTGATTCTCTGTAGCTCTACCTATTTGACTTCCAGCAACCAAGCCCAAGATACCCAGGAAGGATCGATGTGCACCAAACTAAGATTATATACCCCATTTGCACCTTGAATTGCAACGATGGCATACCTAGGATATATAGGTACTGCGTATACACACGATCCAATTGAGCAGTTCCGGGAAGTAACAGGAGCTTCAACATCGCAGGATTGCTAGCAACCTGCTTCAGTTACTCCTGACCCTTTTCCTTCGTCAACACCGTCAAAGCCACAATAGCAGAAACATTGCCGCCGCTTGCATCCAGCAGCCATGAACACACGTCCTATACGTATCTTCCTAGTGGGAGATTCATTAAGTTTGAGGTGCAGCGGTCTATGATTTTTATCGCGAAAGAGTTAGCGCTCGCCGACGAATATTCGAAAGAAATTGGGTATCTATGCAAAGTAGCAACTATTAGAAAATCGCAACGTGCGGTGCGGGTGAGGTTAGGCTGCGCGCCTGGTGGCCGCGGTGACGCGTGGCCGCGAAAATCTAGGCTTGTCGGTTGCACTCCGTGAGCCGGGTCCACCGAGCGGCGTTGGTTGACACAGCGTCAGTTCAGAACAAACCGGAAACGCGCCCGACTCAAAAATCCACACATGCTCCAGCGCATCCGAAGTCACCCGGCACGGTATCTTCGACCGGCAGGTGGGCCAGCATAAGGTGGGCCCCTTGTTTCAGTGAGTAGAGGTGGCACATCTGCTGTGTGCGAACGAGTTTGATTTGATTTCTTGGTGCGTCGTCGTTCTCTCGCTGCTGCTATGTCGTTTTGTGTTCACTTTTCGAGCGGCACTCGTTTGTGGGGCCACGTGGGAAGGTTCTGGACGTTGCGTGTAGTGGGGCCAAGTGGACGCCTGTTTATGAGGAACATTTTTTGTACGCGTCGAATCGCATAACGGGATATTCATCATTCCTAACGACAGATTAATGCGCTTGTATCCAGATGTTGCAACTGCAAGTTGCATCTGATGCGTGAGGGATAAATTTCAAAGATATCCTGTACAATTATGGATGTGAGGGATAAATTGGACTAAATTCGTAAATTATCGGTATCAGTAACATCGAGACAAACGAAGCTAGAAATCTAGCTTGCAAAGTTAACAATTCTTTATCCCATCTGCGTGAAAAAAGAGCCGTGGTAACTGCCGGTCCACGCTGGGTCGCCACAGTCCACTGTAGTGACAAGCTACTAAAGAATCTGGCGCCTCTGTCCACGGTACTACTCTCTGCTATAGTCAAAACATTTTGGTAAGTGTCCATTTCAACAAAGAAAATTACAATTTATTCTTAAATCTGCAATTATGGAGAAATGAAATTCGCAATACATGTATGTTTGGTTCTTGTATTTTCTTGGCCTAACAAGCCACCTCTACTGGCTTGTCGCATCAAGAGAAGAATGATATGCTAATACACTAAGAAGAAAAACAAATCCAGCCTTACATAACATGGAGCGACGTTTAGCGCTTGTGTGACATGGAAGTGGCATCCAAAATCTAGCATTCACCGTTCCTACTCTTTTCTCACCCCTCCCCCTTCCTCTTTCCTCTAGCAGTTTATGCTCTACTTTTCTAATCCTCTTCACTTTCAGAGCTTCATTGGAATGTAGGATTCTCAAAACACAAAAATAGAAAAAACACAAGAATAAAATGTCATGGCTTGTGCAATCCTAAGAAAACTAAAAACACAGGAATATGCAAAACTAGCTTTTTGGACGCTTCATAGGAATTTTGCAGGAATTTGAAAGAAGTTTTCCATGAAATCTAAGCTCATGTTAGAATTCCTCCAAAATTCTTATGAATTGAGCCATTCATAGGAATTTTTCATAGGATTCCTATAACCTCATTTACGTGATCCAAAGGATCTTCATAGAAAATATTCCTATGGATTCAAATTCTATAAAATTCTTTTGAAAATCTTCAATCCAAAGAGATCCTCATTCTGAATCGGCATGTTTGCCGCCTTGATCTCTTCCACGTGTACCAGAGGTGGATCCATGGCACGACGTTGTGCCTTGGAGGAAATTTCATAATGACTTGTATGGAATATAGTATTTTAGAAACTTTGGCTTGTAGTTTGCTTAGAATTTAAAATATTCCTGACTCCGCCACTAACGGTTACCACTTCTCGCCCTTACTATTTCGTGTCGTCTTCCCTTTTGGTGTAGTATTTACTCTCTTCGGTTGCCATAGATGTTAAGTCTCTTCAAGGACTGTCCTAGGCGAAGGCTATAGGTGCGTCTGCTCATGTGCCATCTCCTAGAGCGGCCCAACCCAAAATATGTTATTTATATGATAATAAAGGCGTATATGTAGCAGGTCATGCATGTGCTTGATTAGCATCTCGTACCATGATTGGCGCTTCTGAACCCCTAGCCCCTGGTTTGGTTCGGTCTAAGTTAGTTTTTCCTACGCTTTGTTTTGTTTGGATCTGACTCACAGCAACTGCAGTGTATAAGCCATGCTTTGCACGTTTATTTCATTGATATTCGTTGATAGCATCCAATCTATACTGGCGTATATTTGGAAATCTATAGTTGTATTTTGGAATGTATTTTCCTGTATTGATCAACACAATGTAACGACAATATTGTTGTTGATTTTTTTGAAACTTTCATAGTACCAAGCAAAAATATTTCTAATATTTGATCCACCGCCCGCCCCCTCCCCTCCTCACTTCAGGACGTCACCCCTCTTCTCCTCTCACCATGGCCTGTTCCTACCACAGTGACGAGGATGACACCATCATCAACTCGTTGGTGCAGACAAGGCCGCGCTCGGCCACGGCACGGTCTTTCCTCTCCACCCTAACTCTCTCCTTCAGGATCCGACAATCAGCTTCGCTAACATTAAGACATTGATCCTCGCACCCTTGACGTCACCAAGTCCAACTACGCTAAGTGGTGTGCTCTCTTTGAGGTGGTCGTGGGCAAGTTGCCTTAGAGTACCACCTCGCCGACGCTGGCTCCTCCGAGTCATCTACTGACGCTGAGTTGAAGTGTTTGGACTGTAGTGTGTGCCCCTAGATTTATGTGCCATCTCCGTGGAAACTCCTGACCTCACCATGTCATCCATAGGAAAGGCTGCCATTGTCTAGATAAGCATTGAAAATCTCTTCCACGGCAAATACGGGCCGCCTGCTTGTAAGCCAAGTTCCCCAACCTCGCACAGGGCGACATCTTTGCTAGACGACTACGTCAAGCTGAAAACTTTGGCTAATGTGCTGGGTGACATCGGTCAACCTATAAATGACGAAACCTTCGTGCTCACCACGACCCGTGCCATGAATCCGTGTTACATGAACATTTTTTGAATGAAAATCATAGGAGAGGCTCCTACGACATTTGTATAAACTAAGAAAAACAAACACTGTACATGGAAGAAAAGAGGAAAAAGAGCTACCTAAAAGCTGTACAAGAGGAGGAAAGGTCTCCTCTGCAAAAAATCATGACAAAGAACTAAGCCATTGGACTAAGAGAGTTTTATGAACAGTCTTCACCCTATGCGATAGCATGGTGATATCACAAGTAAAAGTGTGACACCAAGCAGCAAAAGTAGCCGGCATGTCCTCAAAAATCATTCGATTTCGTAATTTCCAGATATACAGGCTGCAATAGTCACAACTTCTAGAAAAAAGGCCATCCAAATGCTTGCTTAGCATTGCTGAGCATGTCATGAAGTTCACTAGACAAGTTGCAATCAATCCAGAGACAGATCCAGCAACAATGACTAAATTGACAGGCTAAGAATAGGTGATAAGGAGTTTCCTCAACATGCTGAACACATAAAACGCGAGCATAGCCAGAAGGGAGGAACATGCCTCGATGTTGCAACATTGAGCGTGTCTTTAGATGATCAACCAAAATGACCACGCAAAGACTTTGTGTTTCATCATTTTTTTGGAGCGCCAGAGCCATTTGATGGAACGCTGATAGAACTAAAGACCCGATGATAGAATTTGTGTGATGTATAAATGTTCAACCCTCCAAACATCATGCCAATAATCTGGACTTTCCGAACTATTTCTAAGCTGGGCCAGATGATCAGTGAAGAGGATGTATTCTTGGTAGGCTTGCTCAGAAAGGAGAAGATGAAAAAGAGCTTGAATGCTTGAAATCTGAAGAACTTTGGCCATCGTGATCAATGTATCTCGCGCATAGGTATACATATGTGGGAATTTGAAGCGAGGACAAGAATCGTTCCAGACATCTTCCTAGAAGAGAACAGTGCACCCATTAGAAACTTTGCAAGTTGCCATGCCACGATAAATATCTGTAAGTTTTAGGATGTCTACAACAACAGCAACAACCAGGCCTTTTGTCCCAAACAAATTGCGGTAGGCTAGAGATGAAACCCAATAAAAATTACACAAGCCAAAAGGTAAAGGAAAAAAGCTTGAAAGGAATATTATGGTTCGGGTACGTGGATTGCTAATTTCCATGCGGTCTTATTTAGAGACAAATCCTTGGATACATTCTAATCATTCAAGTCTCTTTTTACTGCCTCCTCCCATGTCAACATTAGTCGCCCCTGCCCCTCCTAGTATTGTCGATAGATATTAGAATACCGCTATGCACCGGTGCTTCTAGAGGTCTCCATTGGATATGTCCAAACAATCTTAGTCGGTGTTGGACAAGCTTCTCTTCAATCGGTACCACCCCTACCCTATTACGTATATCCTCATTCTGAATTCAATCATTTCTTGTATGACCACAAATCCACCATAGCATACGCATCTCTATGACACTTATCTGCTGGATGTGTTGTCTTTTAGTGGGCCAATATTCTGCTCCATACAACATCGCAGGTCTAATCGCCGTTCTATAGAGCTTATCTTTTAGCTTCTGTGGGACCTTTTTATCACAAATGATACCAGATGCTTGCCGCTATTTCACCCACCCCGCTTTGATTCTGTGGCTAACATTCTCATCGATACCACCATTGCTCTGTAGCATTGATCCTAAGTATTAAAAAGTGTCTTGCTTAGGCACTATTTGTCCTTCTAGACTAACACTCCCTTCTCAATCCTAACACCACTAAATCGCACCTCATATACTCGGTTTTGGTTCTACTAAATCTAAACCCTTTCGATTCTAAAGTCTGACTCCACAGCTCTAATTTTCTATTGACGTCCATCCTACTCTCATCTACTAGCACCACATCATCAGTAAAGAGCATACACCAAGGAATATCTTCTTGTATATCCCTCGTGACCTCATCCATCACTAAGGCAAAAAGGTATGGGCTCAAGTCTGACCCTTGATGTAGTCATATCTTAATTGGGAAGATATCGGTTTCACTGTCATAAGTTCGAACATTTGTCACAACGTTATCGTACATATCCTTGATGAGGGTAACGTACTTTGTTGAGACTCTATGTTTTTCCAGCGTCTATCACATGACTGCTCTTGGTATTTTGTCATACGTCTTCTCCAAGTCAATGAATACCATATGTAGATCCTTCTTTTGCTCTCTGTATCTCTCCATAAACTGACGTAGCAAGAAAATCGCCTCCATGGTCGATCTTCTGGGCATAAAACCAAATTGATTTTTTTGTGACGTACATCAATGTTCTTAGTCGATGCTCAATCACTCTCTCCCATAGCTTCATAACATGACTCATAAGCTTAATTCCTCAGTAATTAGTACAACTTTGAATATCTAATTTATCCTTGAAGATAGGTACTAATATATTTTTTCTCCACTCTTCGGGCATCCTGTTTGACCGAAAGATGCGGTTGAATAGCTTAGTTAGCCATACTACTGCTATGTTTCCAAGACATGTCCACACCTTAATAAGGATATCATCAGGGCTCAACGCCTTGCATCCTTTCTTTCTTTTTAGAGCCTCCTTAACCTCGAACTCTTGGATCCTCCACACAAAACGCCTGTTGGTACCATCAAAAGAGTCATCTAACTCAAGCATAGTGCTCTCATTCCCACCGTTGAACAGTTTGTCAAAGTAATCTCTCCATCTGTTTTTGATCTCCTTGTTTTTCACTAGAAGTTGATTTGCCTCGCCCTTGATGCATTTAACTTGGTTGAAGTCCCTTGTCTTCCTCTCGCGAATTTTAGCCATCTTGGAGACATCCTTTTCACCTTCCTTTGTGTCTAATCGCTGCTGGTATAGCTCATCATAAGCTCGCCCCTTGCTTCACTCACAGCTCGCCTTGCTTTCTTCTTGGCATCTTTATACTTCTCCATGTTGTTTGTGCTTCTGTCATGATGCCAGCACTTGTAACATTCTTTCTTCTCCTTGATAGCTTTTTGGACATCCTCATTCCACCACCAGGTGTCTTTAGGTTCAATTTCTTTCATTTGGTCACTCCAAGCACCTCTCTAGCCGCCCTTCGAATGCAAGTCTCCATCTTCACCCACATGCTATTCACCTCATCCTCTTCGTTCCATGATGCTCCGACAATCATCCTATTCTTAAAGATCTGTTGTGCTTCCCCTTTGAGCTTCCACCACTTTGTTCTCGTGATTTTGGCAACTTTGTCCTGACGAACACATAAATAAAAGCGAAAATCAACCACCATCAGCTTATGTTGTGGGACAACACACTCTCCAGGTATCACATTGCAATCTACACAAGCACGTCTATCCACTCTCCTGGTAAGGACAAAATTAATTTTGCTGGAGTGCCGAGCACTACAAAAGATCACTAAATGGGATTGCCTTTTTCTAAAAGAAGTGTTAGCTTCCATTAGGTTATAAGCTAGAGCAAAATCTAAGATGTCCTTTCCCTCTTGGTTCCTATCGCCATACCCAAAGCCCCCATGCACCCCCTCAAACCCCACATTTGATGTACCCACATGACCATTGAGATCTTCTCCTATGAAGAGTTTCTCATTACTAGATACACTTCTAACCATGTCATCTAAGTCTTCTTATAATTGCCTCTTTATGCTCACATTGAGACCTCCTTATGGAGCATAAGCACTAATAACATTCGAAACCAAATCCCCAATGACTAGCTTGACTAGGATAATCCTATCCCCCTATCTCCGGACATCCATTACTCCATTCTTGAGGCTCTTATCAATTAGAATATCTACACCATTTCTATTCCCAACTAACCCTGAGTACCATAGCTTGAAACTAGTATTCTCCACCTCCTGGACAACAAGGATATTTACACATCTTCTAATCGTAGCATCAACTAACTCTCATAGCTTCCTAGTTAAGGACCCTACATTCCAACTACCCGCATGAATCCTATTTGCATCGACTAGCTTCCTTACCCTTCACATCTGTCGAGTAAAATGCGAATCGGGCACTGATGTAGCGTGCCACTAAGGGAGTGATGACTCGGCCCTTGCTCATTTAACACCACACCCGGGTTCCGATATGACGCGTTGCTAGGAGGGTTATGCCCTAACGGATTTCTATTGGGTTTCATATCCATAAGAATGGCTCGATTTTTTACGTGGGCTCACCAAGCCCATCACAACCCTCCTCCTTTACCCAGGCTTGGGACCGGCCACGGCGGAGTTAAGTTTTAGGATGTCTCTCCACCAAAATGAGCCACGGGGCTTCATGCCATGAGGTGTGCCATGAAAGTAGCGAGTAGTCCAGATTAAGAAGACCCATGGCACTAGTGCTTGATTATAGAATTTATGCATATTTTTAGCAAGTAAGGCTTGATTATGTAAAGAAAAGTTGATCACACCAAGAGCCCTTTTCGTTTGGGCTTACAAACTTTCGCCCAAGCCACCAAAGACTGCTTAGCTTCA
Organism: Stipa capillata; assembly: GCA_019208055.1. Taxonomy (NCBI): domain Eukaryota; kingdom Viridiplantae; phylum Streptophyta; class Magnoliopsida; order Poales; family Poaceae; genus Stipa; species Stipa capillata. The sequence continues at coordinate 328,954 of JAGXJF010005465.1, read as the reverse complement.
ACATTTTTAGGACCACTCCATAAGCAATGACAAGGAGCACGATCAGCTGTGGGCCCACCCGCTGGTGCTCCCCTTCATACGGTGTTCTCTCTCTTGCATAATTAGGCCGAAAATTCACTTTTTCCTTGAAAAAATAAAGTTTGCTGCACACACTAAACAAAAGATAGTTTGCTAGATGTCAGCGTTAATCAGTAGATAATGCAATAAAATCCAATAAATAGATGAATAAATGTCATGAAAAGCATGGAAAATAGCCATACGTTTTTGACGTTTCAACATCTCCCTAGGACACTTCAATGTTCACGTCACAAGCAGCGAAAAAAGCTTGTATCGCCTACCCATGTAGCTGGCAGGCAAGCATGATCTCCTTGTTGCAAACTTAGCCACTTACTTGATCGACTGTTTGGATAGGGTTGCAACTGTAGGATGGGAGTGCTCCCCCATTCTCTCGGTGGATGTCCCCCATTCTCTCGGTGGATGTCCTATGCAAGGATCGGCGCCTTGGTTTTGTGAGGCCGGTGATGGCAACTTTGGCAGACATGCCGGACTCTCATAGTCCACAACAGTTGATGCTGCTAGTGCTTCTGGTGCGGACACTTCTTCGCACCTGCACCATAGCATGCGCCTAACCAACATTGAGGAACCCTCTTTCCTCACCATGTTGGAGAAGGCATCCCTCCGCAATAAGTGAAGATGGAGGGCAAGGTTCCCCAGTGCCCCAAAGATAAGCTTCCCATTGATGAGCTCATTGAGCTCGTGGTGAGGTCATTGTGGCGTACCCGGTTTTGAGGCCGGATAAACTCATGTGTTTACCATGCTAGTCCCATGATCAGTGGCTAGCACACACAAGTACTTGATAGCATAGACATGTAATACATCGTTCATTACATCAAATAGTCATAACTGGTCTTTATTTAGTACAAGTCAGGCCTATCGGCCGAATTTAAAACAGCAGTGGAAGTAAACACATGGTAGATAACCCATCAATATGCCGAACCACAGGCAACTAACTGGGGGAGAAACCCTACGCCTCGAAATCACTGTCGCTATCTCCGGTCTGGTACTCCTCCTCATCGTCTGGCCACGTAACAAGCCAGGTGAGTACACTGAATGTACTCGCAAGCACTCAGTCAGGGAGTTTATCATGAATATGAGCATGCAGGGGAATTATCAGGAAATTGGCTCTATCCTAGGTTTCATATTGTGCGGGAAAGTAAGTTTGCATTTGAAATATGTAAATAGATATTAAAGCAGTTTTAGCAAAGTATCTCGACGCAGCGAGATAAGGTACCTACTTTTATCACTCTTCCCGTTACAACGGGAGATCATCTCTTGTGCTTTATGCTATAACTGCAAAGCATGGTAATCGCCCGATTCCTCAGGGAGACATAGCTCACCCGGTACCTACGGGGATATCAACGGTTGCCCGCTATGACGGGAACCCTTTTCTCCACTCCCCCGCTACTGCGGGGATCTTGCATGTCACCCTGCGAACTCGGTGGATCGCGTCCTTAAACCCATAATCATTTTGACTTTGAAAGTCAGTCTACTTTAGTGTGGCCTAACCAAGTTCATCCTTGACCGTGGACACGGCTATTCGAATAGTTTTTTAACACTCTGCAGAGGTTGTACGGCTTTACCCACACGATGTAGGTCGCCCTAGGCATACTGTGCACCGCATACTACCAGAGCTAGTACAACGAAACTCTTCACCAGAGTAAACCTAGCCATGAACCCGCCAGAAGGACATGTCCCAAACCTAGCTTGAGTCAGTATCATCGCTTGCAAGGAGGTTGGTGTTCCAACTTTGTGGCGAACAAGCCATCGCTTTCTCGCGGAAACTTTTCTCTACAGAGGCTACAACCTCATCTGCACACTGCACACTGCCTACGGGTTCATGCTAGTCTCAGACTGGGTACTAGGTCAAATCCTTCCCATAAAGGACATGTGGACGTACGGTAAGACTTGACCAAACGGCACTTAAGCTCGGTCCTTATGTGATCGAGAGGGACTTCACACCACTCCCGTAAATGGGCAGCGAGAAACACGCCGGGCATTACCTCGCACTTTAACAAGCTTCCCGCTTTTCCCCTTCATTTCCAACCCGGATCAAAATCTTTTCCATTTTTATTTTGGTTTCACAAAAACCACTTTGCGGTAAGATATCCCAACCCATGCATATACTACCTTCATACACCTCTGGACACGACGGTCCGTTTCCAAATTGTCACCACATGAAATATGGGGTATTTCTTCCTTTTTGAAAACCTAGTTTTTCTACTGCAGGGCTAAGCATAAGTATATATAGTCTACCCTAAGTTCCCGGTATCTTTTCTAGGATACTTAGTCCCTAGGGTGGCAAGGTATACAGGGTCGGACTAGGGCTTGCTAAGTTTTGGTTATAACTTCATTACATAAAATAACGGGTCGTAGAACATAGCATGCATGTTTCGTAAACAAAATAGCATTTCGTAAACTTAGGTTACAACATGATCAAGGGTGGAGAGCTTGCCTGGCAGATCCTGGTCTTGATCCGGACGCGGGGATACTTCGGGTTCCTCCTGACGAACGTACCTCACACCGTCAACTACACGTTTCAAAGAACGCCAATAAGAATCCAAACACGACAAAGAACCAAAGAGGGCAACTCCATGCAGAAAATATGCCAGGTTTTGCAAACATGATTGAAAAGAAAGAAAGGGAAGGAGAGTTGTTGTTTCTATATTTTATGCGAGGATCACTTAAGTTAGGGTTTCTCGGTTTAAGACTTTACTTCCTTGGAAACCCTTGGGTAACAAGATGGAAGAAGAGTCCAGAGACTTGGAGGGTTTGTAAGTGCTAGAGAAATATTTTTGATGAGGTTTAACATGGTTGGGTGTTATATGTATATGCATGAAATCTAGGGTTAGGGTTGTTAGGGTTGATGCTCTCTTTCTCTTATTTCCGAATCATGCAACATGTGTATATATATGTGCTCTTGTGCCAAGGTTCAGAGGGTTAGGGCTCTAACATGTTAGAAGTTTTGGATTGGGTCATCAGTTCAAAAGGAAATTAAAAAAAAGATTTGAATTTGAAAAGGTTATTTGAATTACTCTATGTACAGAAAAGAAAATTTGAATTTTTGAAAATATTTTTGAACCAATAGATTGCAAATAATTTTTGGTTCCTAAGCTCTTTTGGGTGCATCTCAAGAACCGGATGTTTAATTGCTGAACCGGCCGAACCAAGCAAAAGGGGTTGTTCTGAAAAAAATAAACCAGCGATTTTTCTCATGGGTTCGGTGACGTCGAAGGCGTCTTGGCAGAATGCGCCTTCCCTGCTTCCAACCGTGCGGCTTGGTCGGGCTCGGGCTCGCTCGGCAGTGGCAGGGGGGACTTAGCCGCTCGGGGCTAGGCACCCGAGTCCAACCGCTTGGTCAGGAGCTCCCCAACCGCTTCGAACCAAGCAAAGCGGCGGTGGCTGTGCTCGGTCGGGACGACTACCGGCAGCGGAGCGTGGCTGGACTGAGGCTGTAGACCAGCGGGTGAGGGTTTAGCTTGGCAGGCCTAAGAGGGTTGGCACAGTGGGGGTTGTTTGCAGAGATCTCGGGGAGAACCGAGGTGGTTGAGCTCGGTGGTCCGACAGAAATGGCAAGGGGTGGAGCTGGGAAATGAGGCTACTGATTTGCTCCCAGGGAGAGGAGGAGGAGGAGGTTGTGTGGGAGATGGGCTCGGGCTTGGCCCCTTTTATGAACGGGGTGCTAGCTTAGGGAGTGGCGGGGCTACCGGGTACGGCGACAGGACAAGGCGGTGCAGCGGCAGAGGAGAGGGAGGGGGTTGGCGTGGAGCAGCACAATTTGATGGGGTGTCTTCCGGAGCAAGGGGATGCGACAAGGGAGGGAAGGTGGTGGCGTGCTGGCCTTGCTATGCCGCCGGTGTGCGCACAGCACACGTCCAGAGCGCGGCCGGCATGCTGCTAAAGTGGCATGAGCATGCACGCGAGCGCTTTGGCGTGTTGGGGAGCGTTCTGGCATGTCAACGGAGCTGAGGTGGAGTAGAGGGAGAAAGGCAGGAGCTGGCTCGAGCATCCGTGTGGCTTAGGGTTAGATATGGCCTTGCCAAGGTCTTGCCAATATCGGCATGGATTGACAAGGGGTTGAACTTGCAGAGAAAAGTCAAGCTGCTAGGGAGAGAAGTGAATAGGGATAGCAACTGAGCTGGAGTAAGGGAGTTGGAGAGGTTTGACAGCAACTGAATGAGATTGGTACTTGATTTCTTGGAGAAATGGAAATTGTGACAAAGTGTTCGATAGGGTTTTTGGCAAGATTTTGCACTGGACTTAGACATGTTTTTGGATATTTGAGTTATTTGTACTAAGAGGAGTATTGTGTAATTTTATGGAATTTTTCTGGACAGGATTTAGAGGGGTTGTAGTTCAAGATGCAAAATTGACCTAAGTTCAAATTTGGATGCAATCCAAGATTTTTGAACTAGATGTTTCAATATTATTTCATATTTGAGTGACATATAGCTTTAAGAAGTTTATGAAATTTTTTCAGAATTTTTGGGTGGAAGAAAACACATGCAATATGGATTTTAGGGTTTCTGCCCGATAAAAGAGTTATTAGGAATTAGGGCGACAGATTAGGTTTTAGGGTTTCGGACGACGGCACGACTGAGGTAGGGTATGGGGGGAGGTTAGGGTTTATATTCGGAGGGTCGGGAGTAAAGATGAGCAGGTTGCCACTTAGGGTTTGGGTTCGGACAGCTCGTGCATATACGGTGCGTGTGTCCGATTTAGGGTTTTATGGTTTTATGCACATGCGATGATGGGGTTGCGACTTGGGTTTGTTGCGTGACGGTGCAACCTAACTCAAGTGCTCCTCATGAAATGACATGCTCGAAAAAACTGAAATCCAAATGCATGGCAAGATTAAGACATATACGCATATACGCGTTTTAGGGTTTAGGTTTTTGGGAAATCCGGACGATGAAAATCAGGATGTGACAGTCATCAACCCTCTGCCATAGAAGGATCTGCTATAGCTGGCCGTTGCATGTGAGATCTCCCCACTGATCTGGACGCGATAGTTTCACGTTCCACATGCTAGGCGCCCTTCAAGCCTGCTCCCGGCTCCTGAAGTCCTTTGATTCATGCTGCTATGAGCCCATGCACAAGCCTTTTGTGCAAACCGGTTGTTTTCTTGTTTAGTTGGTTTCTACCACCTTAGCTCGAATGTGCTCTCTTTTCTTTGTTCTATTTGCTCGCAAGAGCATTCTCATATGTTGTATCCCATGTCTTTTGCCTCTTTATTTCATGTTCAAGATGGTAGCTTATTTTTTGGTTATATTCTTTTTGCTGCCTACTTACCATGGACGCCTTTACATCTAACTATGAATAGATCTTTAAACTTGCTATCCTTGAACATTACAGGGGTAGGTCATCCAGCGAAATGCATTCATGTCCAGGCTGGTATTGCTACCTCTTTCTTGACATCCTCTGTCTTCAAGAAAGAAAGTTAGACGATATTTCTTTCTTCAAGTCTTGCTCCTTCCTACCTCTTAAGCTTCGCTCTTTCTTCTTCATCACATCAATTGGCGCATCCTGTGGGATCATTACGGCTTAGAATGATAGTAACTTTCATTGCTCTCAACACATTGCCAAGCGCTTCTCCCTGACTTGTACCTTCTCGTCTACGGTTTCAAACCTCTCCTTCTCTATCAGAAATGTTTACGGGCCTTGTGCTTTTGCCAACAAACATGATTTTTTGGCTGAGCTTCCGCTTCTTAGGCCTACGATCTCTAGGCCTTGGGCCTTACCAGGTGATTTCAACTAAACTTTGAATAATGCGGATAGGTCTAATTCAAAGTTCAATTCTAGTGAAGCGGCACGGTTCTCTTCTCTAATTCACTCGCTCCAGTTACAAGAAATCCTTCTATTAGACATGCTCTATACTTGGTCCAGTCAGTAATCAAATCTGACTCTTATTAGGTTAGATAGTGTTTTTGTCAACCTTCTTTGGAGCTCCAACTTCCCGAATTCCAAGTTCTCTTCCTCCACGTGCACAAGTTCCGACCATGTACACGTTTGTTTTTCGACTTCAACATCAATTCCAAGGTCCACCATCTTCTGACTTATTAATAACCTTCTTTGGGCTCTAGGTTTGCTTCTTATCGTGGCCCAGAACTGGAATAAAGCGTTGGCCAAGCCCATAACTGCCTTGGCCAAATAGGCCATCTTTGCGTAAAGCCTAAACAAGTGTGGGCTGTAGCTAAATCCTGGGCCAAAAAGGTTAGATCCCGTCACACCATCACCCACAATTGCGCCGTAGTCATCTCGGTTTTGGAAAACTAGAGGAGCTCAGGCCTCATTCCTCCATGGAATTTCAGCTAAGGATTATAGTTCAGCTTTCCCTACGCCACCATAGTGCCCTTTGGGCCGCCTATTGGCGTCAACAAGCAAAAATCCTGGATTGTTCAATAGAAGATGAAAATACTTTGTATTTTCACATGTGAGCCACAATTTGAATGAGGAAAAATCAGATCAAAATGCTAGAGGTGGATAGGACCCAGGTCTTCTCCCGCTCGGGGAAGCATCTAATCCTTTTGAATTTCTTCAAATCCATTCTCGGGAATCCTGCTCTTGCTCTTTCAACTTCAGTCTTCCTTTTTCCTTTCAACCTCTTCACTGTCTAGGACTTAGGCCCAAAGCCTTATCATGCCATTCTCTATGGGCGAAATTAAACAGACCTTTCTTAGCATGAACGACATTGCCAGCCCTGGGCCCAATGGCTGTGGCACAGCTTTCTATAAGGCAAACTGGGAGCTCGTTAAACAGGACCTTCTAAACCTTATGACAAACTTCTTATCTGCCGCTACCAACCTAAAGTGCATTAATAAATCATACATAGTTCTTCTTCCAAAGAAAACATGTGTCACCAATCCAGACCATTTCTTCCCCGTCTTGCTTCAGAATTGCTGCCTAAAAAGTATCTCTAAATGCTTTGTGACTAGACTGCAACACATCATCCCCTACCCTGTCCATCCGGATCAAATTGGTTTTCTTCAGGCACGGAGCATTTCTGAGAACTTTATCTATGTAGCAAACATTGTGCAATCATGCCATAAATACAAAACCCTAGCGATCATTCTAAAGCTTGACTTTAGGAATGCTGTCGACTCGATCAGTTGGGACTCTCCACATCAAATCCTTATCGCCAAGGGTTACCTAATCTATGGTGTAATTGGATCAAAAATCTCATCTTGGGGCACCTCTTTCCACTCATAAACTAAATACCTCCTCCTTCTACCCGATTATTTCCAAGGTCGATAAATGTCTTGTGGGGTGGAGGGGATCGATGCTAACTTTGGTGGGTAGAGTTGTCTTGGTCCATGCGGTCATGCGAGCGATGCACTGTATGCTATGAGCGCTATCCTACTCCCTTTAGCCACTATCCAAAATATTGACAAGTGATGTCATGCGTTCTTTTGGACTGGCGAGGATTAGGTTAATGACGAGCAATGCAAAGTGGCATGGGCTGAGGTGCGTTCTCCTCTCGGCAAGGGCGGGCTCGGCTTTAAGTGTTTGAGGACACACAACGTTTGCCTCCTTCTAAAGCTCCTGGCCAAGATTCACCTTTCGGGAGGGTCACCTTGGGAACAATGGTTTGCTAGCAACTATAGTTGTTTAGCAACCGAGACCTTGACAACCTTCACCACCTTGATCCAGTAGTTTCAAAAGACTTTGTTCCCAGCCTCAAGTTTTTCCGAGACTCTATCAAAGTGATCGTCGGTAACGGGTCCTCTACCTCCTTTTAGTTTGTCCTATGGTTTGGATCCTCTGACCTAGTGTCTCTTTACCCTGCTCTCCTCTCTCACTCACTTAGGCCGAACGCCTAGATAGCTTTCATCATGTCCTCCCCTCTTTTGAATCTTAGCCTCCAGCAGTGTCTTTCCAATGTTGCGGCCCACGAGCTTGGCGATTTGCGTGCTTCTTGGATACTGTTAACCTGTCTTTGCAGGAATTGGACTCCCGTGTCTGCTGACTCGATGGAAAAGCCCTAACCACCAAGATTGCATACATGGTGGCCTTTGAGGATAGGCCGGAGTTCTTGTTTGGCCCAGCGATATGGAAGAATTTTGCTCCAAGTCCGTACAAGATTTTCATTTGGCTTGTTCAGTGGCAGAGGATATATACCAATGACCACAGGTTTCGTCGTGGGCTAGCTACGTTGGGTGCCTGCCCCTTCTGTGTGACTGCTCCGGGACTACTGTCTGCATGCTCCGGGGCACGCTCCGTTCAGGAGGCCATCCTCTGCCCTTGTCGTCGATGTGCATTCCGCAACATCCATTGAGGACCTCTGGAACATTTCTGCAAAGTTAGATCTTCGGTGCTCATCTTAGTCTTTTGGAATATTTGAAAACAACGCAACGCAAAACTCTACGGTCATGTGTCGCTGTGCAGAGGATCTGACCCTGTGGGCGCATCGTTGCGCCAATAATATCCACAAGGCTCTCCTGCGTGACTGGAGTGTGATGCTCTTTCATCTAGCAAACAGCTTGTAAATTTTTTTCCTATATCGTAATACCTTCTTGTAATTATACCCTGTAAATAATGTTTTTTTAAGAAATCTATAAAATAATTGAGACTGGCTCTTAGCCCGCTGTAGCACCGTTAAAAAAAAAGTTCTTGGCCATGTATGCGCTGATACGTGGGCCTAATCGGCCAGATCCGCCGTTAAGAGAGTGAAAATACCTGGTTCGGATGATGTGTAACCGATTATTTCAGAAGTTGTAGTTATGTGATTTTTTTTTCTAAAAGGTGTGGCTTGCATTACTGCTACCTTAAAAGTTATGGTTTCGTCAGATATATTCTTGACAATATAGGGTCCATGATTGACATCTTCAAGAGTTTAACGAATTCCTTTATTAAACACGTTTGAGAAGCAGTATAACTTGCAGACATGCACATACAAATGCACCATCTCACGCCCTTACCTCGGCGTCTACTCAAGATTTGATTGCACATATGATGCTTAGAAGATTGATAACATCATAACAATCATCTTGCTAGTGACAGGTATGCTGCCTGGGAAAAAAAAATCTATATATGACTGGTTGAACACTTAGGAGTGAGCCGGTGAAAGAGCGAGGACGAGCATGTCAATTGTTTAGGCCGCTGGTCAAAGCTGCTCTCAAAATTGGCATTACCTTTTGCCGACTCTCATTTATGCACTTCCAAAAATTGTCATTCTAGCAATTTTGACACCTTCAAGTGCCGCAAAGCTCCTCAAGTGCAACATTGGCGATGTCAAGGAGTTAATTACACAGCTTCGGAAAAGAAAGGACTTAATTACACTCACTGTACCGAACGTTCATTCGAAGTATCGGCCGAAAGAATGTGATGAGGTCGTGCATGCTATGCCAGTGCTTGGGTATGGTGTCAGCTGAGTTGCGGGATGAACCGCTCTTAGGCCCAATGGTTATTGAACTGTGTTGAGTATAAGAGGCCTAATGGTTATTAAACTGTGTTAAATATATTTTATAATCTATCATAGAGAAATAACAGTGTGAAAAATAGTTGTTTAGCTAGATGATAAAATAGGCAAAAAATTGATTAGACAAATGAAATTACTATAATACACCATAACGTCAAACATAACCATTTTCGAGACTATGTCTACCCCTTTCTAAGTCCTCTTGTGGCAAGCAATTTCTTTTCTACCATCAAAGACAAGAGTTCTATAAATATAAATAGAAAAAGAGTATAAAAGACTCTTGACCTAGCTAGACTAGGTCTATAGTACCACCGGCCTACTGAGCCATGGCAACACAAATCAATCGAGCTCAACACACGTCATCGGGAGACCCATAGATTAGTGTCGCTCACAAGTGTTATCGTCATTACCCATCACGCCGGTAATTTGATGACTTCGATTTTGCCATAGCAAACCAACGCTGTGCCAAATAGTTGGACGGCCTCACGAAGCCCACGCCAGTCAGCCCCTGCGAGCCATCCGTCTCACGAGGCCACAATGGCACACCACCGACGCAATAAGGCAGTTCTGATTTCGGCGACAAGTTTTGATGAGAAAAATGCCACACAAGACTTACATTGATGAAGTCCACTGCATACAGTTGGCATTTGCCATCCACCGATGCCACCCACCGCATGTCATCGTCGCCACCCTGTCGAACCGCATGACACGGCAGCTTCGACTTCACCGTGATAAGGTGAACCAATGCACTAAATGCCCATATGACACGCTAGACTTACTACCTAGACCGAGCGACTTGGCTTCGCACACTAGTTAATGCAAGTTACGCATTCTGAAATCATATTTTTGCACGATCTTTGCAGGTGCATTGTCCTAACATGTTGCACGTCTAATACAAGAGGTTGTAGCTATACTGTTTAAAAGGTAAGTTTCATCTAATTATTTTTAAATTTCCTTTTTTAATAAAATAAAATATACAACATGGTACCGCGAGAGACTTCTTTGCATGAACAACTTGTTTATATGTAACGCTTGAACTTAGCTTCTCTACATTTTCTTTTTGTGGAGTATAACCTTTCTTTACATTCAAGAGTCATGACTGCCATTTCACATGTGTTGCCCATCTTTTTCACATATCAGATCCGACAGTTACTCACTGGAGTTATTATTTTTGTTAAAAATGTCAAGTAGTTTTAGAGTAACATATAGAACCATCTGTTTCTAGAAGAATAAAAATCAAGTGTGCTAACCAAGACCCTATTTAGCTGCTAGTAGTAATACTCGTTGAGGATCATTATTGTAATGAAATCGGCATTTCAGTATTAAGATTAATTGTTTCCACAATACAAATCTCCATTACTTCCTCACCATAGTATTAACAAGTGTGCATACTCATCGTCGTCGTTGTCCTCGTTCATCTTTTTTTTTAGAAGTTTTTTTATTAGATGCACCACCATCTTTAGTTGCCTTGTAGGCCATTATGTTCGTCTATCCGCGTGCCTAGTGTGCATTTGTTATTTTGCCTTTGAATATTTAAATTTCAAAGATAAGAAAGTCGGAAAGCCGTATACAAATCCAGAGTCGTCTTAATCAGAGGGAAAATCATCCATTCTCTGCAAATTTCGGGGAGGCAAAAACAAAAAGAGAAGGAAATAAATGGAAGCAAGAAAAACTAATAAATGCATAAAATATTTCAGATTCAAAAAACCTGCGAAGAGACCAAAGCCTCCATTGCCCATTAGCTTCTTCTCCCCCACCTCCACCTCCACCTCCTCCTCCTCCTCCTCACCCTCCTCGATCCCAAATCCCAAAAGGATTTCGCCTTTTCTCCTCTCATCTCCTCCCGGAATCCAACTTGTCCTAATCTCTGCGTTTCCGTCGCAAATTTGGCTTCTTGGGTTTGATCCCTCGACTTGCTCCATTGTTTTTCCCTCCCGTTTTGCGCTGCTTCTTGAGTTTGGAGGAGTCCAAGAACTCGCTCTGTTCTGGAGTTCTTGATCCAATCCCTCCCAATTCCTGGAGCTCGCGCTGCAAGATTCGGTTCTGAGCCTCGGCGTGGTGGTCTCGGTCCGGGTTTGCAAAGCCCGCCTTGGGATTTTGGTATCGGTGACCTAATTCGGTGGGCATTCTGGTTTGGTGATGGAGCAGGAGAAGCAGCAGCAGCAGCCGCACCATCAGCCGAAGCCGGTTGTTCCGGCCGCCATGGGCGAGATGAAAGCGCCACCGATGGCGCCGCAGCAGCAGAAGCCGGCGGCCCCGACGTCGCCGGCTCCGAGGCCGTGGCCGGTGGCCTTCACCCCGACGTGAGCAAGCTCCTCAGCTTGAGACTTTAACTCCGTTGATTGGTGTATTTGCATGTGGTTTTGTTCTTCTCTACCAGATAGAGTTCAGTTTGCGTGTTCAAAGTTTTCTTGCTTGTGGTACCATTCTGTTGAAATAAGTTGGTGATATTGAAATTTAAATGCCTTTAGTGAAATTTTAAGGCTATAATAAATATCCGTTTGATTGTCTCACGTACTAGCACCCCGTATCATTGATTTTATAAGAATGTCTGAGGTGAGAAGAGAATAGTTGAGCTTAGAGTAAATTTTAGTGTTTTGGGGATTTGGCATCGCTGACCATTTTGTGCCAATCTATACAGATGTGCATGCACATAAGCATATTATTGATGCAAAAGGCAAATGTGACTGAATTAGCTGTAGGTTATTGTGCTTTGCACTTTAGTATTGATGCTGAGCATTTCGTAAGTGAAGTTTTAGATACGTTGTTGGAAATATCCAAATGTATGTTGATTGTTCTGAGGTCAAATATGTACTGCATAATTTTGGTGCATTGTTTTGCGCATTAGCTCCATTGGTTGTTATTTGGAAACATCGGAGTTGCTGTAACACGTATTAATATCTGGAGTCTTAAAGGATCTTACACCTCAGGTCATAATTGGAAACAAATCCGTGGTTGAAAGTTAGAATCGTGCTCTGTTACAATACTGTGATGCTCCTAGTTCACTTTTCTTGGCGATCAGATTCTTTTTTTCTCAATGATTTTTTCCATCCACTATCATTTTTGTTTTGAAACTATTGTGGAATAATATGAATTGTAGGTTGGCTAGTCATTTAAATTTTTTTTTGCCTTGAACTTGTTATTGACACTTCTGAAACCAAATTATATTCTTCAATCTTGTCCAAAAGAAATTCATATTATTCATTGTCTATATAGCAAATTGTGTTGCTTGTCTTCCTAAAAAAACTGTGTTATGATTCTCTTGCATTGGACAAAATTCAGGAGGGTATGCTGTCAAGATGTTCCTTTTACTAACCAAGTTTATTTATTTTTACCAGGAAGCCTGCTGCTGAAGTAAAAAGTGTTACTCCAAAGAAAAGGAAGCACTGTAATTGTAAAAACTCGCGATGTTTGAAGCTGTGAGTAGTATTTTCCGCTGAACATGCAATTTCTTGTTAACAGCACAAGCAAATATACTATTTGAAAAGCGGATATCTTTTACATGTTATTTGGTAAAAAAAAAGGCTCTCTACCTGTGATTAACAAGATCTGTTGTCAGTTAAACGTTTAGTCTCAAATAGGATAGTAAATACTGGTGACATTGATTGCCCTCCATTACCTCTTCATTAACTACAACTAACTAGATAAATTATATGCACTAGTCTGTGCTGTCAGTGCACAGGTAAGAGTTTATATTGGGTCCACAGGAGATAACTATTGCTGTTTGTCTTATCACAGTTTCATTTCTTTTTGCACTTTCATTTTTCATGCACTTATCTGTTATTCTGATTAAAATTGCCCCTCTTCATTGCTTTGATTATTTCAAGTAATTTTTCTAGTCGCTTTAAAACAAGTAGTGCTTTCAAGTTTGTGGTGTTTTGATCAGTTGATCATTTTCTTTGTGGTACGCATTAATGATGAAACATCCTATCGCGCTTATAGAAGGTAAACTCACTCACTTGATATTTATTTGTTAGGTATTGCGAGTGTTTTGCAACACGTGTATATTGTGATGGCTGCAATTGTTCAAATTGCGGAAACAACATTGAGAATGAAAAAATCAGGAAGGAAGCTATTGAAGCGACTCTCCTTCGTAACCCACTTGCCTTTCAACCTAAAATTGAAAATGGCCCTAGTGCAATCACTGTTCGAAAGGTAATTTCCTCCAAAAAGTATTCTTTAATAAGATGTTGGCTGAACTCTATGATATATTATGTACACCATGTAATAATGTTTAGTCAGAATTCATGTGCCTTCTAGATCTCTTATTCAGCAAGCAATTTGTTAAGTTTTGCTGACAAAGATTCTTTTTCCTGCTAACTATTAACGGAATACAGAAATATAATTCAAAAACATGTACAAAGAGTTCGATGTAGGTTATTAGATGACACATTCATCTGTAACTCTATTTCCTCTGTAAGCTCCTTCGAATTACCCACTTCTGTTGTTATGAGACTAAGAAATATGATAGCATCCCTCAAGTCAGGTGTTACTGTGACCAATGAATCTGTTGTGTGTATTTGCTACATGGTATTATGCTTAAATCTCAGGTGCCTATATCTGATTGTTGGACACAGTCATTATGTAGGTTTTATGTTCACATTTAACTTTTTCCTCCTTGCTATCGCTTTACCATTTATTCTGAATTCAGATACTTATGTTCTGCCCCTCCAATTGAATTTAGTCTTTTATGCAGCCACAATGCGTACATTTTCTATTTCATTTACACTATAGTACCTCTGTTCTGTTTTACTTGTCGTTTTGAAGAATGACACGGTCAGCTATACACACCTTTGACCACTACCTTTTCTATTTCGATGTTGGTAAAGATTATCAGAAATATAATGAGATGAAAATATTTTTGAATTTTGATGACAAATCTTGTACTAACATTTACAGATGACAAATCCAAATAGTTTTTTTGCATATTAGCGGTCAAAGTTTTAAAAGGTTGACTGCACGCATTTCAAAACAACATCTAAAAAAAGCAGAGGGAGTAATTCATTTCCTCTTGTACTGATTGCTACTTCATCATATTTTGCTTTGCATGTTTCAAATAACATGAAAAGTGCCAAAGTGATATTGGAATTCTGGGCATTGTTTTATTTTGTCTTAAGGTTTCAGTTAGGACCAATTAGCAATTCATTTTATTCCTCTGCCTCTCGTTCAAAAAATTATAATAATCATTTTGTTTCTTCATTCCTAGGTCTGATTTTTCTAGGTTTTAGCAGGATAATTTTGTTCTGAAAGTTGCGCTCTAGAAATGAGCTTAACCCCAATTTTCAAGGACTAGTTTGTTATTTTTTCCTATAAAATAAATACATTTTTTTCTTGTGCTTCAGTTCCATGTGTTTGAGCAGTCTTACTTGACTATCAGGATAATTCCGGAGCAGTGCCTCTCCGACCAAAGCACAACAAAGGCTGCCATTGCAAGAAGTCAGGATGCCTAAAGAAATACTGTGAGTGCTTCCAAGCAAATATCCTTTGCTCCAAGAACTGTAGATGCATGGACTGTAAGAACTTTGAAGGAAGTGAAGAACGACAAGCTTTAGTTCAAGGGGACAATACATCTGATAGAAATAACATTCAACAAGCAGCTAATACTGCTCTGAATGGTGCCATTGGATCCTCAGGATACAAATGTTCTCCGGTGCGTAGAAAAAAATCTCAAGAAGATTCACTATCAGAGGCACAATTTCAACTGGTATGCTCCAAAATGGTTGATCGGCACTCAACAACGTGCTTGATTGAATTCTGAGTTTTAATAAGGAATTTCATTAAATACTGAGTTTCAGTAAGGAATTTGATTGAATACTGAGTTCGCTTAGTTCCTTCTCTTGTTATTGGCACCATTACTCTTTGGATGAATTTGGCAAAAACACACCAGCTGTTTCATTCTTTTCATCAATTTTATTGCTGCATTTTTTTACTACAGCTTATTGCTGCAGTGTTATCTAACTCAATCTTTTGGTGACTGTTCTTGTGTGCTAGGTGAATCTTTCAGATGTTTCACAGCTTACACCTTGCACAGGATTCGGAGGGCAAAACGGTGGTTATTCCCAAAGTAAATCATCTAAAATGACTTATAGGTAAGTTGAAGTTGACAAAATTGGTCCATTGCCCAATTGAAGGACACATAGACAGTTCAATTGCCAAATTTTATTACTGTGGTAGCTTCTTGTAATTAGAGCATTTCAGATGGTCCAACCCACATAATTTTATATTTGACACAATCCTTTCTTGGGTTTAGCTGCAGAGTTTTAAGGAGCATTATTTTATTAAAAAACAAATATATTAGCAAACAATTTTATCATAATGCTCTTCTCCCTGTTTACTCTACATGTATCATCTTTTGATGAAATGCATCTATGTTCTCAGGTCTCCACTGGCAAACACTATCCATCTTAGTGATGTCAATGATTTAGTCAAGCATGTGGTGATTGCATGCAGAAAGGCAGCACAAGCATTCCCAAAAATAGCTGGTAACGGATTTTATCCTTATTTTCTTTTGGCTAAATTATTCATCAGAACCCTAGTTTTGTGGATAAACATTGTGCTATGGGAACCAGTAGTGTGCGATAAGAAATGAGATGGCACTCAGAAGGCACTATCCCAGTTATGCATTTTTTCCTTTCCTTTTTTAGGAAAAAATCCCAGTTGTTCATATTTATGAATCACTAGTGTTTGTTAATTGTCTTGGCCTTCCACTTACACGTTCTTCGGCATTGTTCTGAATATGGATGCAAGTGCCAGGCACCAACGTGGATCAAGGCATCTAATAGGCCATAAAGAAAAGGGGGATACGAAGATGTTTGCACAGTATTGAATGTTCCATATAACAGAAATAAAGTAAAATTATGTCAGCACTAGAGCCAAAACAAAAAATACACCTTAATACCTACTTTTCTTTTTCATGGAAAATTCAATTAGTTTTTTTATTGATAAATAACATTTATCATTTTTTGAGATCAACATGGAATGTATAACGACTCACAAAGCATGTGTGAGTGGACATGACTGACATAAGCACACCCGCTCCATACAAGTTTGTATTGTATACCTCTTTTGTAAAAGGAAGAGCTTAATGAATGTGGCAATCACTCTCATTCTAGATGCGTGTTCAACTCCAACTTTTTGTGCTCATATCAACAGACAATAAAGTGGAGGAGATCGAAGCAGAGAAGGAATTTCACACAAATGATGACTTAGAAAATGATAAGAGAAAAGAGCGAAACTTGAAGGGAGCCTCTCCAATAGACATCCACAGCAAAGCCTGTACAGATCAGCAGAACATTAATGAATTGGAAGCCTGTTTCTCTGACGCTTCTAAAGATTCTAGACCTGCATCTCCAGGAACACAAGCACTAATGTGTGATGAGCAGGATACCACATTTGGAAATGATGTTTATAGAAGTTCATTCATGGCAACTTCGTGTGGTCAGGATATTTCCGAGATAAATGCTGTGCAAGAGAACCTATTATTGACAGGATTGCGGGACTATCTCCGTGTGCTTATCACACGTGGAAAATAAATGGTGAGTAGAACTTACTCGCGAGTGTGTCATATTCAGTTTGTTACATGTGGATGCATTGCACGTACTCTGTCATGGTGCACTTAAAGTGCAACACATGGTGTGAAAAATGTCCATTTGGTGCTTTTTTAATAAATTTTTTGCTTGGTTTAAACACCAAATTAACATCAAAATTTCCAAATAATAATAATAGAGCAGGTAGTTCTTATTTCATCAAGCATCTTATGAGTTCAAAATTTCAGGTTCAAAATCATTTTTTGTTGGGATGAACGGAAAACAGAAATCCTTGACATCTTATAAGTTCAAAAAAGAAGACAGGTCATTGCTCATAGCATAGTTCCCTTTTCGTTTCTCTCAATACAAACTGAATTTGAACTTGAACATTTAAGAAGATGTTTGATGAATTGAGAACTACCTCGATTTTTTTGGAATTATTTCATGTTGATTTGATGCTTGGACCAAGAAAGTTTTAAAATTCTCACCAAATGGACATTTTCACTGCACATGTTACCCAGTTAAAGAGATCCAATTTGATCATTTGAAGGCTACCAAACCATGAATGGAACTCATGTCGGAATATTGAAGGAACTGAAGTAGGAAACTCATGTCAGAAAATTGAAGGAAATAGTAAAGTAGGAAACTTAACCAAACTTTTATGAAAAACTATAATATACGAAATTTGAGTTTGAAGTTCCACCTATCACTTATGATATTTATTGATCAAATGCAGAGATGTTTATGTGAAAGGTTGTTTTGTTACTACTAATATCCATACAAATTATAAGAGGCCCATGCTTTTCCATGTTTGCATCTTTTGCCATTTTGGTATAACCTATAACTCCGAGCATGAGTAGAAGCTGGCAATTTTGATACTCAAGCTGGTATTTGCTTCTTATCTTTACTGGTGGAACATGTTTTTGGTTAACTCATACAATGAAAACTCTTTTATTGAATTACTTTCTAATAAATTTGACTATCTAACATTTCTGCCAATGTTACAGAAGCCAAATCCTCATCAGAGGCAGCCGTGGAATTGAATGCCCGGAGGTATCATGGAGCAACACCTGTTTTCCACCCTGTAAAAGCTGAAGAAAATTCTATTTCTTCCAACGGTCCTGAAACCCTTAGGAATAGTCAACTACCTGTGCCAAATGATGAACCGAAAGGGAAGAGCGGAAGTTATTAAGTAAAAATTTTAGCTGCTTCACGTCACAAATTATAGATGATCACCTCTGTGCATACATGGATAAGATAGATAGTATAGTCCCTGTTACCATTTCTGGCAACCAGTGTTGTAAGAGCAATCATTCATGAGGTGTAGCCAGCAACAATTTTCCTGCTACTCATGCATTTGTTAATTTAATCAACTGTATGCTGTTTTGTCTGTCTGGGATAGTGTAAAAAGCTGATGCTCATTTGTTCTGTTATCCATAATAATCTTCAGGATGTGTACTGGTGTCTATATGCATTACATTGATTCTATAGGAAACAGAGAAGCATAAGTTTGACTCTCCATGGTTACAGCAATAGCTGTATTGTTACATTCGGGTATCAACTCTTTGGGTTTGGTTCGCATGGTGTTGATATGAATCTTCTGTGTCCTAGAAAAAGGATTTGCATCAAGCAGTGTTTCGTTGAAATGATGGTAACCTACATATGTGTTACGGATGAGATCCGATTGGCCTTTCTTATTTGGCTCTTCAAACTAACCAGGAAAAATAATAAATAAATAAAGCGACATAGAAACAAATGTAAGAAATTTACTTGTCCATTCGCCCACCATAATATATGTAGAGAAAGTTAAAAGTTATAGAAACGTTTCATATTACAATATGTAAACCAGGTTGTGTGTTCTTGGCTCTGCATTCTTCCCATGTAAGAGCAACAAACACATAAAACATGGAGGGCAAGGTTTAGTCCATATAGATCTTGTCCATGAACTTCACCACAGATCCTAGAGCAACAGCAAGATAGCCTCCTTCAAGGTGAACTTGACCATCTCTTGGCCCATGTTGCCCATTTCACAGAAACAAACACGTATGCCATGTCGAATAGCTAGCTGGTCGAGGGACTGGAAATAAGCAATTCTCCATGACTTCATGAATAACAAGAAGCAGTACGCCATCCAAGTCCCCCATGAAATCCTATAATCGAACCGAGGACAAGGAATTTATTTCCTGATACTTTTGTATGCTCCGAGATACACCTCACCAGGTACCCCCTCTCTTGAACAATTCTTAGAAAGAGGAGGCCCGCAGAGACCTGTATTACCAATGTAGATAAATTCTGGATTAAGGAGATCTTGCAGTTGATTCTCTGAAGGTATTTTCCCAGAAAGATTTTTATAAGATAGGTTTAAGTCACTTAGGAAGGTTAATTCTCCTAGACTCGAATGGATTTCACCAGAAAGGGTTTTCATCGAAAAGTCGAGGGACTTCAACCTCTGTATAGCACCAACGTTACGAGGGATTGTCCCGTTCAAGTTATTTCTGGAGAAGTTCAGGTTCACCAATCGTGTGAGTAAGGATAGCTCTTTTGGGATCACTCCGTCCATACTGTTGTCAGACAAATCAAGGTTCACCAGGTACATCACTCCGCTGGCGTAGACGCGATCTTGCCCTTTTGTGACGATCCTAATACTGTGTCCAGTTTGACCGGTATTCCCCGATGCGCCGTAGCCTGTCAAAGGATTCACGGAAAGTGGTTCGTGCTTTTGTGTCATTCCTGTCATGTTAGCTAGAGAGCCGGATATGGAACCTGATATTTTGTTGTCGGCTAGGTCTGAGAACTGTAGGTCACCGAGCTGTGTCAGCTGAGTAGGGATGTTACCACTGAACATGTTTGACCTCAACCGTAGATGTGTCAAAGACGGCAACTTCCTCCCGATCCACTCCGGTGCCGTCCCCGAGAACATGTTGTGAGCCAGATCAAGAAATGTCAAAGCCTTGCAATGTTTCAAGAGCAATGGAAAAACCCCGGAAAGATTGTTGTTGTACATGATGAGGGTGGTAAGACCAAGGCCACCCGACGATATATACATTTCTACACCGAGGGAGGCGTCCAGTCAGATTGTTGTTTGAAAGGTCCAAATGCAGCAAGTTTGGAAACCGGCATAGACTTGTTGGCACCATTCCATCCATTGATCATATTGGAGGAGACATCCAGCTCCACCAGCTCATGCGCACCAAATTCTAGTGGGAGTGTTCCTGACAAAGAGTTTCTTGAGAGATCCAAGACAAGCAGCTTTTCTGGTAACAGTTGCACTGAGCCAGTGAGATTGTTTGATCCGAGATAGATCGCAAGTGCAGAGGTCATGAATCTCAAAGAAGATGGCAACCTGCCACAGATCTGATTCACAGAGATGTTCAAGTAGACTGCATTTGCATACGAAGTCCAAAACCAATGTGGCAATATGTCCACTATATCCGCATGAGAAATGTCAATATATTTGTTATCTGGCTGATGCTTGATCCATGCAGGGAGCTGGGGACCCATCTTAATGTCCAGGAAGTAAGCATAGACCAATCTACATGGAGGCCTCCAACTTGGGCCGACCACCATCTTCATGTTGTTGCGAGACAAGCCAATCCATTCCAAACTCACCATACATGCAAAGTGCTCTTCTGACAAGGTGCCATTGAGTTTGTTGCCCTGGAGAAATAGTCTGGTCAGCTTTGAGAGCCTACCAATGTTTCAGCTCAGGCATCTCCCCAGTAGGTTTCGGCAGCTGCCCAGACGTCTTGGTCATAGACAGATGCAACAGCTGCACATTCTTCAATGCACAGCATGGCAAACGCCTCATGAACTCCGTCATGTCGCCATTGATTTGGTTCAAGGTCAAGTCCACCACTTGGAGGCTGCAAAGATGCTGCAAGGTTACTGGGATCATGCCAACCATGTCATTTCCCTGCAGATTCAATACCTGGAGATGCGTCATGTTGCCGAGGGCATCAGGAAACGGGCTGAACAACGAGTTATCACAGAGGTCGAGGTGCCTAAGGGTAGGCACGTCCCAGAACCAAGCGTCGACGGATGAGGTGCTGATGCCATTGTAGGACAGGTCAAGCTTCTGTAGCCGTGTTAGGTTTGCACGTGTCGGTGAAGTTGGTGACGCCGCCATCAGACCGCAGTCTGACAAGGCAAGGACTCAGGGAATGTAGCATGTTGACGGCGCCAGCCCAGCCGACGGACGCGCTCAGCCGCTCAGGTTCACTAGGCTCATGTCAAGATACTCCAGTGAGGACAGGTCGGTCAGCCACGAGAGGTCGCCCGACGAGTAGAAGCCGCTGAGGCAGGAGCTCAGATCGAGGGACAGTAGCTTTGACAGGTTTCCGAGCTTGGGTGGTATCTCGCCACAGAGGCCCGTGTAGGAGAGGTTGAGGTACCGGAGATTGGCGAGCGAGCCCAGGAACGGTGGGATAGGAGAAGTCACAGAACCGTCCAGGCTGTTCTGGCTGAGGTCCAGGTGAAAGAGACGTGGTAGCTCGAGGAGCGAACGGCTTATCTCGCCGTCGAGCCTGGGTCTGCCGTCATCGCCAGCGCTCTGCGGACCCCTAAGCTCCATGACGTGGCCGGTGGCGTTGTCGCAGACGACGCCATCCCACCGGCAGCAATCCGGGCGTTGGGCGGTCCACGACGCGAAGCGGCCACAGAATCCGTCGGAAGAAATCATCTAAGCCTAACTTGAATCAGTATCATCGCTTCAAGTAGATCGGCATTCCAACTTTGTGGCGAGTTAAACCTCGCTACAACGGGCAACTCTCTACAGAGGCTGCCACCTCATCTGCACACTGCATACTGCCTACGGGTTCATATACTAGTATCACGTCGGATACTGGGTCGAGTCCTTCCCATAAAGGATATATGGACATACGGTTAGACTTGGCCAAACGGCACTTAAGTTTGGTTCTTATGTGATCCGAGAAAGACTCCTCACCATGCCCGTAAACGGACAACGAGAACCACGTCGGGCATTACCTCGCCTATAACATTCTTCCTGCTTTCCCCCTTCATTTCCGACCCGGATCAAAACCTTCTCCTTTTTGTTTTGGTATTAATAAAACCTCTTTTTGGCGGAATATCCCAACCCATGGATATACTACCTTCATACACCATCAGACACGACGTCCCTTTTCAAATATTCACCACATGAAATCTGTGAGTATTCCTCCCTTTTTCGAAAACCTACATTTTACTACTGCAGGGCTAAGCTAGATACATACATATTCTACCCTGGGTTTCCGATAATATTTCCAGAATACGTAGTCCTTAGGGCGACAAGGGTTTCGGTGTTGAGCTAAGGTTTGCTAAGCATTGGTCATAGCCATACTACATAAAATAGCAAGTCGTAAAACATAGCATGCACGTTTTGTAAACCAAATATCATTTCGTAAACTTGGGATTCAACATGATCAAGGGTAGAGAGCTTGCCTGGCAATTTTGGCCAGATCCCAGTTTCGAACTCGATACGGCAGTCGTCCGGAGCCCTCTGCGCAATATCTCGTAACGTCATTTCTACACGTTGGGAGAGAATCGAATAAATAACGGTGCGAGCAATACCTGATAACAACAAATAAAGAACCGTAGCATCACGATCATAACTTCATGGGGGTTTAGGGTAGCTGCTGATCTATGTAGTTTTAGAAGTTAGTAAGAGATGCGTTAGGTTCTCGTGACGAGGGATTTCGTCTCTAGGGTTTAGAGCCGAGTTAGGGTCTTCTCGACTTCCTTCGTATTAATGTGAACAAATTTAATCTTGGGTTCCTATTGAACTGAGGTTTAAGTTTTATGTCAACGATGATGAGGTTTTGATTCTAAGTTTTGATGACATGGCAATTAGGTTTCGTAGCACATATGCTTACTTAGTCGTATTTTGAGCACGTTAGGGTTTTATAAATTCTAATGGTATTCATTTAGAATAGTATACTTAAATTTATAATCCTACTAGAATCAAGGCAATTGCTTTAGAAGAATGTCGGAAGAAGAATCAATCTACTGGAGTTTGTGTCAATGAAGATATGCATGATATTTTTGCATTTAACATAATTTAAGTTTTAACTTTCAAAACATTCCAAAAGTTATGAATGTTGTAAGTTCAGGCAGATCTTGATTTTAGAAGATTACCGGAAGAAGGGTTACCCTGTTCGGAGCTATGACAGAGAAGATACGAGCCGTTGCAGATTTGCTAGATGAAAGAATGAAGAAAGGGGAAAAGTTCTGCCGGCAGGGGAAAAAAAGAGTGACGTCGAAGACGTAAACGGAGAGTACGTCCCTATCTCTAGAGAGGTGGAAATATAGGTGCTTGAGGGAGAATACGCCTTTTAGAATACGAGGCGTCGACCGGGAGAACAGAAGTGATAGTACGTCTTTCACAGGGGAAGACGTACTTGGGGGAAAGCAGAGGGAAAATACGTCTCTCGACTAGGAAAACATATTCCCGAGAATAAGCCTCCTCCAATTAGTCAAGTGGGCTGGCCCCATTAGGTTGGAAAGGGAAAATGGGCCGGCTTTGGGCTGTGGCTTCCCTCGTCCTGGAGCGGAGCACGGCATGGAGATAGGGCCTAGAGGAGTTGCCGGGGATGCTCGGTGACCGGAGATGGGAGTGGCACAATGCGGAGGAGAGGGGAGGTGGCATGGGTGGCTGGTCGGCGACAGCAAGGGAAAATGGGGCGGCGCCCGAGTCGACGGAAGGAGAGATTGGCACCGGCGGCCAGGGGAAAGTTACCAGCAGCGGCAGAGGCGCACCGGAGACAGCAGCACCGGGGTCGAGTGGGCGCTGAGGCGTGGCTGGAAGCCGTCCCGAGGCCGAAGGTGTTCGGGAGCGGTAGCGGGCAGGGCGACTTCTAGCTGATGGCCGGCGACAGCTCGATGCTTGGGGAGACAGAGGAAAGGCGGCGCGTGGGGGTTCTCTTCAGCGGCACCTGCGGCAGCGGTGAGGCCGGTCACAGCGGGGCCGACAGGGAGCTGAGGCGCGGGGATTTGCTCGGCGAGGAGGGCCAAGCTGCTCACCACGCCGGTGAGCAGCGGCACTGGAGACCGAAGCGGGGAAGGGGAGGCAGCCTAGGGCAGTGGGCGGCATCCATGGCGCAGGCGGGTACGCAGGGCTAGGCAGGTGGGCTGGGACCGTGGTGGCCACCGGAGCGATGATGGTGGGGAGGTCCGAAGGGCGGGGGCATTGGTGGAGGCGGCGGCCACGGCGGGGAGGCCATGAGCGGAGTGGCGGATGGGGATATAAGGGAAGAAGATTGAGGATTTCTTATAGAGAGAGGGAAAGGGAACATCTCTGCTAGGGAAGGTGATGGGGAAATCGGGAGCTCGGGATGGAGACTTTGGCAGCTCGGCCTGCCTTTAAGGGAATGAAAATGCCGACGCTGGTGCTTGAGGCAGTTGCCGAAGAAGAAGTAGCTTGGGGTGTGGGAGCACTCGTGTGAAGGGAATTGGCAGTGAGGAGGGTAGCTCGGTGCTGAAGAAATAGAAAGGGCAGCGGGAGAGGAGCTCTGCTTGGGAAGAAGAGCATTGGGTTGCTCGAGAGATGGGGAATGAGTAGTTAGGCACTGCTGTAATTGTTCAGCGGGGAGTTGGCACTGACGTTGTGTTGGTTGGGGAGCTGGCCAAGTAGCATTGATGTCAACAGGGGAAAGAGGTTGAGTGCTGGGCTTGGCTTTAGGAGGAGTAGAGAAAAAGAGAGCGCATGGGCAGCTCAGGCATGGCAGCAGTTTGGTACCGTGCGGTGTTTGTGCGGGCAGGAGGTGCAGTGAGCAAGGAGCAAGGGATGTAAAACTAGGGAATCTGAGAAGAGACAATTGGCACAGTAACATATGTGAGAAAAGCAAGGGGATAAAAAAATGAGACAGACAAGGAAGGGAGCCAGGTCCTGCGCTGTGGAGCATCAATGATAGTGGGTGTTGACCTCTGTGGGATGAGAGGAAGTGGCACTGCGTGTCAAAGAAAACAAGAAGGGAGAACAATAAAATGGCAGAGATATTTCCACTGAAACCTTGATCTCTCGGAAGGAAGAACTATGTATAAAGTTATGACTAAGACTGGACATGAGTTAGGACTTTCATAAGATAGCACTTCAATTTATTTGTAGTTGTTTGAGGTTTGCATACATGCGTATACCAGAGAGCAGTATACGCGGGCATGTATGTCCGTCAAGGTATAAGGAGGTGAAGAAGAGGTGAGGCAAACGATCACGGCACCAAATGTGCTTTCACACATCAGGATCGCTCCCACGATGTTTAGCGTCGAAAGCGGGTTAGGGTTCCATGGTCGCAGGACCGAGGAATAAAGGATGCACAAAGAGTTTGAGAGATATGTCATATTTCGTCGGGGCGGGGAAAGCGGTGTCGGCGATACCGAGGGAGTTATATATACACGTATATGTGCGCCTGGGCTAACATATATATGTACAAGAGGTGTCCAAGAGATAGGCGAATATAAGCATATACATATAAGAATATGTATGTTAGGAATCGCAAGTATGCGTGTATGAGCATGCAAGAAGTCTGGCAAGGAAAAGTAGGATAACATTTGCCTTACATCGAGGGACGCAAGGTTTTAATTAGGGTTTAATTTAGAGAATACTATCAGCAGCACAAAAAGTTTTTGTTGACCCTAATTTTCAGCTCTCGAAAAATGACACGAAGTCAACGTGATAGTAGTGTTATTATACTTATCTATTTCAAGCTCTTATGTACATGTGATGTAGATATGAATTATATTGCTTCATTGCTTACGTTCATCTATATCTATACTACTATAAATGGCATGACTTGAGTTTTGACGCAACCAACCTGTAACATCCCTAGTTTGTAACCCTGTAATGTGCATCTTGATTTGTGCATCAACTTAAAAACGAGAAGAATTTTGAATTTTTGAAGTGTTGAGTGCAAACCTGAAGTTTTCCTGGAAATTAATCAAACCCAAAACCCAAACTTGGTCCGAACAATTCGAGTTAAAAAGGACTCGGCATCATTTTGAATAATGTGTAAGGAATGCATCTCATGGCATTAAACCACGAGCATAATTGAGCATGTTTTTGAAATTTTTAATTATTCGGTAAACTTCTAAAGTGATTCCTTGATATTGTGCATCATTACCATGTTAGCATGCTTTAAAAAGTTTTGAGTCAAATTTGAATTCTACAATTGCATTTGAATTGAAGCAGCAAAAGAAAAGAAACAAAATATAGAATTTGAAAGCAGAAAACAAAAATCAAAGGAAAGAAATAAAAACCTAATTCTAAATATATCTCCGGTGCCTTCCCTTCTAAGCCACCGTTGTGTGTCTTCTCCCCTAAGCTTTTCTTCCTCTGGCTTCTCCCCAGTGCCACGCAGCTGCTCCCCGTGGCAAGCTTCCGCTCCATCCCATGGCCACCTCATGCTTCGGAGCCCGAGCTCTTCTCCCTCTCTCCCCTTTCCTCATCCACCGCCGCCCCATCTCTCTCTCACTCTCTCCAGTGCGCCGCCTAGCGCCTCGCCGCCTCTCCCTTGCTCCACCGCTCGGAGCCGAGCTCCTTGCCACGCCGCCCCGGCTCGCCACCGGGCAACCTCACCGCTCCAACCGCCACCCCCCCTCCGACGCCGGTCCGCCCCGGAGCCAAGCCCCTCGTCGCTGGCTTGCCTCCGCCCCTCCTATCGCCTTGCCGTGCCGCCGCTTCCCCGGGTCCCGAAGCCCACCGCACCGAGCCGCCTCAAGCCCCGCCGGAGTCCTCCTCCTCGCCGCTCCGCCCCTTCAACCCGGCTCCCGAGCGCCCCCGCCCGTCGGGAGCACCCTGCACCGCCGGCCGCCGCCTCACCACGCCCCGGAGCTCCTACCTCACCACGCGCCGCCCCGGATCCGAAGAGCCCCGCGCCGCCTCTGCTCGCTCCGGTGCCGCTCCCCGTCGCCGTCCAAGGCCACCCTCGTCGGCCGCTTCCTTTGGCTCGCCCCGGTCGCCGCTTCACCGCCGCCCCGACGACCCCGCTCCGCCCGGCCCCACCTCACCTCCATCCGTCGCCGCCCCTCCTCGGGTTCTCACCGCCTCCGTCGCGCCTCGCCTCGCCATCCGCATCCCGGTCGAGCGCCCGAGTCAATCGCCGCTCCACCGTGCTGCCTCGCCGCCTCCGTCCGCTTCCCGACGCTCGCCGTGCCGCCCCTCGGCTCCGCTCCACCTCCACCCGCCGTTGCCGGTCTCAACCGCCGGCCTTCTCTCGGAGCACTACCGCCTCGCCGGAGCTCTCCCCACCGCCCCGAGTCCTCTACCGAAGCCAACCGAGCTCCCTGCTATTTAGTAGGTAGTAATTTAATTAGTTAGTTTTTTTGGTTAGTTAGCTCGGTTAGTAGTGCAGTTAGGTTAGTGGTTAGTTGAGGGGTTAGTTTCAGTTGGATTAGTTAGGTCATTAGGACCCATTATCTGCCCTCTTAATGCCTAAGTGTAATTAATACACTTAATCAATGCTAATCACCTGTATTTATTACTAACCAACATATTAATAACCATTATTAATGAGCAAACAGTTCATTAATGAGCTCCATAAGTTTGTCTTTATGATCAGTGGATCCCTTATGTAAGAAATTGGAATAAAGATTAAAGGAAAAGGAAATTTGAGACCAGTGGGCCCCACCCGTCAATGATTTAATTAATTTTGGTCAAAGTTGACCAATGGGCCCACATGTCAGTCTATGCTAATTTTGAATTTCTGTAAAGATTATTTTACTGAGAAAAATACAACAAAGGATTTAAAATGGATTAAATTTTGTAAAATTCATAGAAAATCCATTTCTAATCAGAAAAATGTAAATAATATATCAAAATGTTCAGGAAAATGAGATCTATTCAAAAACGTCATTTTCATCCATGTTGCATGCTAGGAATAATACAATTTGCTAAAAATCAAATTAGGGTTTCCGATTGGCCGGAGGATTTTCGGATCGCGATATTTTATGCGTCCGGACTCCGATTAAATTGATTCCACTTGCATTAGTTTTCTTTTTGCATCCTCTACACCATGGCATGCATTGCATCTTGTATTGATGTTTGGCATTTTGGATGTTTATGATTGTACCCTTGTTTCCGGTGTTTTCGTTCTTCCCCGTTAGAGCCGGAAGGTCCAGAAGACGGTAGTCTCAATCACGAGCAGGGTTTAGTTGCTCAGCAACCAGGCAAGCAGCCCCTTTGGTCACATTGCTAAACTCCTATTATTTTGCAAAGTATTAGTTGTTTGCAAATGCAACATTACATGCGTTCAAATGTTATTTTCTCGTTAGTATTACCTTTATTCCTTGCACAAAACTTACTTTGTCGCTCAATCAGCTCCACTACCATCCTAACTTAGCTAGAGTAGTCTAGTGCGTAACCTGCTATTGCTTCTTATGTGTATTTGCTTAGACATGCTTAGACTTGTAGAAGTCGTAATTCCTGGGATAGCAGATGTTCTCACACCATTGGATGGGTTACTCGGTAGGTGGGTGTTCACCGGGATTGCTTAATAAACTTGCTTAATATTCATCTGGGCTAGACGAGAGGCCATGGCTGGGAGCATGGTGGTTTGTCTTGTTTTCCCGCAAGGACCGGTTCCCGGTGTCCCTTCGAACCAAGATTTGCGTACTTCTACACGGGTGGATTATGGGGCCACTCCCGACTGAATAATTTGCCTAGGCTTAGTGTATGAGCTGCAATCGGTTGCGGTTTTCTTTGGGGATAAAAAGGCATCCGGTGGGGTGGGCACACGGTCTGGGAGGTCGGGGATGTTCCTCGATTCACAACGCATGGGACCGTGTCTCTGTGCCGTCGGACAGATGTACATGGACTAGCCTGTACGGGTGGCTCATACCTAAGTCGAAAGCATTGTAAAGGTCGTGTTCGATCACCCTCCGCCAGCACACCTCGTGAAAGTGTGTAAATCGTCGTTGGCACTAGGAGACGATCGATACGTGTAGGTAAAGATGTACCCCCTTGCAGGGTTTGAACTGTTTGAACAGCCGTGTCCGCGGTTATGGACAGCTTGGTAAGATTTTGCACCGAATTAGACAACTATAACAATACTCTAAAAACTTGCCAACTCTAAGGACGTGGTTAGCGACAGCTTCCTCCCAGGGTGGTCGAGGATGGGTCGAGGGTATCTAGGGTGTGGTGTTCTGCAGGTAGGAATGATCGTGAAGCGTGGACTTATCCCCTTTCAAAAACCTTCTGGTAGTCGGTTTTCATCTACTTATAAGATATTGCTAAAAGTAAATTGGCTTTCCGCAAAACAGTCCACAATTACCCCCTTTTATTGATACCTGTCACAACTATTACTACTTTCCGCACTGCAAGTCTTGCTGAGTACAATTTTGTACTCACCCCGCTATTGTTGTTGTTTTTGTTGCAGAGGGAACTACCCTTGGGAGGGTGGTTTCTATATAGAGTTCGACACTCACGACGGTTAGTCTCTGGGAATCCCAGACAGTGATCCTGCCCCTGGGGTTGAGCAGTTTGGTTTGTGTTGCTGCCGCTTTCGGCACTACTGTTCGGCTTCTTAGCCCTATTTAAACTTCCGCTGTGTATTGAGCTAGGATCCTCGAATCCTTTGCAGGTATGTATTGCTATATTGCAGTTCTGTCGTAGAGTTCTGCTGTGTTAGCTAGTTGCTTTCGCCTACACATGTGCAGTGCGTGTATGTGATGAAGCGCATGTTGTGGGTAGGACTTTAGAGTTCCTATCATAGAGTCATTAAGTTTAATCACCCCTGTGAAGCGACTCTACTACTGAGAGATTGGGAACTATATCATCCTACTCCAGCCGTGCATTAATTTGTCGGGACGAGTTCGGGATTGAAGTTCCGGCTCAGTGGAAAGAGTGAGGAGACCATATCACCCTACTACTCTGTGCTCCGGCCAGAGTAAGCTTTGGGGTTGACGTCTCGGGCTATTCGGAGCCATATCACCCCACTTCTCTTGGACTTGACACCCAGGAGTTGAGGTCGGGGTTGACGTTTCGACTTAGCGGGTGGTTTCACTTAAGTCTCTCTGTTGCGAATTCTGAGGTTCGACACAACCCTGGCCATTCATTCACTTATCTCACAGTTGACAATTTAAGTTGATTACTAAAAATTACCTGTTAATTGCAAGGTGCAATTACTCTCGTAATCAACCCCTCTTAACTCCTGTACTGACTACCTCCTTCTAATACTCCTCGTTTCATGTCATGGTACATATTATTTATTGATACAAAGTATATTCTAGTACTTAGATAGGAAATAATTATCTGTTATATCGTATATATCTGACATATCAGTGCAATATATATAGGGTTAACCGTGCATTGCACCTGTGCAATTATTAGTATCTAGTACATACATAATATATACTATGATTATTCAGATATATATACACTATGATTATTCAATAAGGCGTACCTTAGGTACCTTGGTCTCTCCGGCAACTCATTGTACAGCCCGTTTCCTGACGCTCTAGGCAACATAATGGCCCTCCATGTACTGAATCTACAGGGAAATGACATGGTCGGCATGGTCCCTGCAAACGTGCAGCATCTCTGCATCCTATAGGTGGTGGACATGGCAATGAATCAAATCAACGGTGACATCATGGAGTTTATGACGTGGCTGCCGCGCTGCGCATTGAAGACTGTATATGCCTGTATCGGTGAAACCGTCTCTCTTATGGAATTTCACGTCACATCATATGCAAGGGTGTATAGCGTACTGATTGGTGCGTATATTCTAAGCCAACTGCTCGCCCGTGCCGTAAAGGCCGATTCAGACTTTAGTCATCGTCGTACTAGCTATGGTGTAATTGCGAAAACGATGGGACCGATGCCACTGGGCACTGGGTACATCCGTACAACGAGAATGGTCTTTGTTGGATCCACGTGGTCCCTACATACGCTCTCATGCTTCCTGCGATTCTAAATTAAATTAATTTAGATATTTGACACGTAACATTGTAATCATAATTTTCCATGAAAATACATTATTTCCTATGAAAATAACAATATGTTATGAAACTAAATGTCGCTGTGGATCTGATAATACGAATTTGATGTTTTTGATGTGTAAATGCTTTTATAGTCATGGTGAGACCTCAAAATATCTAACTGGCACATGTCGTAAAACGACTATCATTTAAAATGAGAGTAGTAGTATAACGTACTCTTTGGATGTAGATTTTTTATCATGCACACCATATGTCCTAGTCTAATCTACCGTCTATTTTTCTATAGAGGTGTGATGTATCTTTTCCCAAAGTTGCAATACTACAATATTATTTCTTCTCAATGTATGCACATTGTCCCATACTATAAAAAGTTGAAATATATACTCAATCTCACTTGTAGCCAATGATTAGTGGATCATATGTTTAAGGGACCCATATAAAGGTGAGAGTTGGTGTACATGTTCATTTTTCTCTCTTCTCCATACAACCACCACATGTTCTGCTCCCATCCACCTAGATTCTCTCTCTCCACTCCAAGTCAGGCATATAATTTTTCATGTGAAAATTTTAAATCACTAAAATCTTTTGACCCAAAAGTCTGATTTAAGACATGTTTGAACAATTGTGTTTGTTGTGAGGAGATCTTCAAAATGAGATCAATATTGGATATATTATCTAATTTTTTTAAAAACTCGATGAAAAACCAAGGTGAAACTGTTCAAATCTGAAAAAGATAGGACAATTATGCTCACGAACAATTAGAGGTTCATTTTTAGGTTTCACACATGATTCACACATGCTTGTTTATGTTGGACAAATGTTTCACGAATTCTTATGAAATTTTTTGTGACTTTTACCATACTTTGTAGTGTTTCATGGGGTTTCGTCATGTTTTGTATGAGTTTCACTCTAGTTCCATCGACTTCCCTAAATATTACATAGAAGTTTTATCGAGCTCCATATGAGTTTAGAAGTTGTTTCGTCATGATTCACCATGTTTAACTAAGATTTTGCCAAGGTTCTTCATGTTGCATGTATATTTCATGAATGGACCATAGTTTTCGTTTATCTTTCTTAAAATCTAGATATTTTCCTTCTTTGTTTTGCACATCTTTCATCATGTTTCATTAAGTTTCGGCGAGTTTCAAACATGACGCCTAGTGTACATGATTGAGACGCAATTAGGATGAGAAAATAGAATGATTTTAGGGAGTTTCAACATGATGCCTGGGAACAAATTCAAGAATCAACAAATTAGAGTAACATTTTTCTTCACCATTTCTTCATGTTTGGTCCTTCAACAAAGAAAAAACATGAACAAATTGAACAAGGTCCTGGAGCATGAACAATTTTTTAGAGTATAAAAAAAAAGTTGCATAGTTCGAATCATAACCAAATATACGTGAACCAAATCCCATGAACTACCAAAAATTCCACCACTCCAGCAAACATAATTCTTCTACGATTCCATCCAAAATCCATGATCAGATCTACACCTTCCAGCTCACAATAAAAAGCAACAAACCTAGAATCTCAAGTATCTCAAATGTTCAGAGCATGATTTGGGGAAGAAGAAGCAGCGCAGAGATTTGGGGAGGCAACTCACCGGAGCGGTGGAAAGGCTGGAGGAGTAGAGGTGCATGGTGGAGTAGGAGAAAGAGGAGGACGACGATGGTGGCAACAGTCTTCACTTGCACAACCGCCTATTGGAGCTGTTCAACAATTGCCTGGTCTACTCTGGAAGAAGAGTTGTGCTCTTGTTTGAGGAAGAAGAGATGTTCTGTTGAGAAAGGTTGATGAGAAAAATGTTTTTATCAGGTTCCACCAAGGCTTCTCCACCATCAGACATGATAGAATGGATATGACATATTTCAGAAAATACCACATGTAGAAATGGGTCAAAGATGCTGAATATGAACTAATATATACAAAGCACAGTGGTGAGATACTTTATACGCTAGAAGCAGACTATTAGTCTAAGAAACTACAACACACGGTGTGCATGTTAGAGAAGAGTTTCCCCACACTCTCTCTCATGACTTTCATGGTTTTTTTTGTTCTTATATCTTCACAAAAGGTACGTTGCTATGATAGTCCTTAACCATTAGTCGTTTTATATGCCGTGCAAATGCACAATGAAGCAGAATCCGAGGATGGCACTTGAAAATCACGTGTACAAGTTTCTAAAGTTTCTACAGAAATTTGTATAGTAGGGAAAAGTTTTTCGTGAATCTGTGAAAATTCTGAACTTCAAACTCAATTACTTTTGAGGAATAAAAAGACAAAATCGGCGGCATGAAAGTGTCAAACCTATAGAATTTCTTGTTCTTTTCAGGAAAAATCAATACAATTTCGATTTGCCGTGCTAAAATTATATATTGCGGTATAGTTGTTAAAAGTACTTCTATAGTTATAATTTCAATATTTCTCCTAGCATGTAACTAGAAATAGTAAGAATTGTCTCTTTGTAAGTTGGTTGAATTTTTTCCAAGCCTTTGGATCAACATTAACCATGTTTGTCTCCATCTTATTTCATATACAACCAACAAACAAAAACTTGCAATTACATTTTGAATTTACACACTTTCAATGCTGTAAATCTAGACTAAGTAACGTGTAATTTTAGGCGATTGAGATTTGTAAAAATTTAGATAACTCAGAATTAGTAGAACTGAAAAGGTACTAGTCAAAGAGATGCCCAAAAGAGAACCAAACAATGCTTGGGTGGTTACTAGAGGTGGTTTGTACCCCTATCTAGAAGGGATCAAACCTTAGGTTTGACCCCATGTATGTCTCATCAAGTCGAATTATGCTTTAAGCGGTAGGCAATAGTGAGGCGCCTGTAGTGACTCATCAATTTTTAAGCTCCACGACTTTGATTTTCAGTAAGTATTATGTGAAGTTTTTAATAAGTATTGTGTGAGAGTGTGTGTGCGTATGTGTCCAAAACAATGAGTAAAAGAGAACGGAGATATAATCCTACGGAAAACGTATGTATCCATCCATTTAATGGTGATATAGATTCCCAAAGAAAGAAAAAGAATTGGTCGGCAGGTGTGGATCCACTAGCAACATCAGTTTCCGTCCTTCAATTCTCGCAATTACCTGAGCAAATCAACGCCAAGTCTTCACCAGTGTAAATGCTGATGCACACAGAAAATACGTCCATGTACTTCATTGCATGATTTGACATGAAAATATGTACCAAGCCACGACTTCACGTAGGCTTTCTAGTTTGTACTAATACCCTCAAGTCTCAACCGCCCATTTACTCCAAACTCTCAGTTCAAACTTGGGCTTACTAACATCAATCGCAGAGAGAGCTAAACTGCTAGCTAGCTAGCTAGCCATGCATCGTCTTCCAAAGCTTCGAAGCCTCGCCGTGCACGCCGCCGCGGCGATCCTATGCCTGATGCTGTTCGCGCTCGGGGGCGCCGAGGGCTGCCTCCCGAGCGAGCGAGCCGCGCTTCTTTCGATCAAGAGAAGCTTCTCCAGCGACCCTGACGGCCGCCTCGCGTCATGGACCGCCCGGCACCCGGACTGCTGCCGGTGGGACGGCGTCG
The DNA here is from genome assembly GCA_019208055.1 of Stipa capillata. NCBI lineage: Eukaryota > Viridiplantae > Streptophyta > Magnoliopsida > Poales > Poaceae > Stipa > Stipa capillata. Next base: position 294,467 of record JAGXJF010005465.1, on the reverse strand, counting down.
TCTGCGACAACACCACCGGCCACGTCACGGAGCTAAGGCTCCACAACACGCACGGAGATCAAGGCAGTTCTGGACTCGGCGGCGAGATAAGCCCTTCCCTCCTCGACCTGCCGCGTCTCGCTCACCTGGACGTCAGCCAGAACAGCTTCGGCGGCGGCGCGTCTCCTATCCCGCCGTTCCTGGGCTCGCTTGCCAACCTCCGGTACCTCAACCTCTCCTACACGCACCTCGGCGGAGAGATACCGCCGCAGCTTGGCAAGCTGTCCAGGCTACGGTACCTCGACCTCAGCTCCGACTTCAGCAGCCTCTACTCCGGCGACCTTTCGTGGCTGACCGGTCTATCCTCACTGGAGTACCTTGACATGGGCCTAGTGAACCTGAACGCGTCCGCCGGCTGGGCCAGCGCCGTCAACATGCTCCCTTCGCTGAGGGTCCTCGCCTTGTCGGACTGTGCGCTGACTGCAGCGACACCGGCGCGTGCAAACCTGACACGGCTGCAGAAGCTTGACCTGTCCTCCAATGGCATCAGCACCTCATCCGTGGACGCTTGGTTCTGGGATGTACCTACCCTTAGGCACCTCGACCTCAACGGCAACTCGTTGTCCAGCCCGTTTCCGGATGCCATCGGCAACATGACGGGTCTCCAGGTCTTGAACCTGCAGGGAAATTACATGGTCGGCATGATCCCGCCGACCCTGCAGCGTCTCTGCAGCCTGCAAGTGGTGGACATGACCGTGAACAAAATCGACGGCGACATGACGGAGTTCATGAGGCGTCTGCCGCGCTGCGCGCTGAAGAACGTGCAGGTGCTGCATCTGTCCGCGACCAACATGTCCGGGAAGCTGCCGGAATCTATTGGAGCCATGCCTGAACTGAAGTACCTTGATCTGTCCAACAACAGACTCGCAGGGGAGATACCTCGTGGAATCGGTAGGCTCTCAAAGCTCACCATGCTCTTTCTCGAGGACAACAAACTCAGTGGCACCTTGTCAGAAGAGCACTTTGCGGATATGGTGAGCTTGGAATGGATCGACCTGTCTAGCAACAACATGAAGATGCTGGTCGGCACAAACTGGAGGCTCCATGTAGATTGGTCTACGCTTACTTCCCGGGCATCAAAATGGGTCCCCGGTTCCCTGCATGGATCAAGCACCAGCCAGACATCAAGTACCTTGACATTTCTCACGCAGGTATAGCGGATACGTTGCCGCATTGGTTTTGGAGATCGTTTGCGGATGCAGTCTATCTGAACATCTCCGTGAACCAGATCGGTGGCAGGTTGCCATCTTCTTTGAGGTTCATGACTTCTATACTTGCGATCTATCTCGGATCAAACAATCTCACTGGCTCGGTGCCACTGTTACCGGAGCAGCTGCTTGTCTTGGATCTCTCGAGGAACTCTTTGTCAGGAATACTCCCGCTGGAATTCGGTGCGGCTGAGCTGGTGGAGCTGGATGTGTCCTCCAATATGATCAGCGGAACAGTGCCGACAAGTCTATGCGAGTTTCCGAACCTGCTGCGTTTGGATCTTTCAAACAACAATCTGACCGGACGCCTCCCTCGGTGCAGAAACGTATTGTCGGATGGCCTTGGTCTTACCACCCTCATCATGTACAACAACAATCTCTCCGGGGTATTTCCGTTGTTCCTGAAACATTGCAAGGCTTTGACGTTTCTTGATCTGGCTCACAACATGTTCTCGGGGATGGTACCGGAGTGGATCGGGAGGAAGTTGCCGCGGTTGACTCATCTACGGTTGCGATCAAACATGTTCACTGGTATCATCCCTGCTCAGCTGACAAACCTCACTGACCTGCAGTTCCTGGACCTAGCTGACAACAAAATATCAGGTTCCATGCCCCGCTCTCTAGCTAACATGACAGGAATGACACGAGAGCACGAACCACTTTCCGTAAATCCTCTGACGGGTTTCGGTGCATCGGGGAACGATCGAATTGTGGACAGTCTTCCCATCGTGACAAAAGGGCAAGATCGCGGCTACACCAGCGGGGTGATCTACATGGTGAGCCTTGATCTGTCTGGCAACACTTTGGATGGAGCGATCCCGGAAGAGCTATCCTCTCTCACAGGATTGGTGAACCTGAACTTGTCCAGGAACAACTTGACCGGCACAATCCCTCGGAACATCGGCGCTATGCACAAGCTGGAGTCCCTCGACTTGTCGATTAACGCTCTGTCCGGTGAAATCCCTTCGAGTTTGTCAGATCTAACTTCGCTGAGCCACTTGAACCTGTCTTACAACAATCTGTCGGGAAGAATACCTTCGGGAAACCAGCTACAGGCGCTCGCTAACCCATCGTATATCTACATCGGCAACGCTCTTCTCTGCGGCCCTCCCCTTGCCAAGAACTGTTCATCCGGAAGTAGCACACCTGATGACCAATTTCGTCCGAGTGGAGACAAAGGTTTCTCGGACACCGTGTCGTTTTACATCAGTTTGGCTGTAGGATTTGTGGGGGGTCTCTGGCTGGTGTTCTGCTCGTTGCTGTTCGCGAGGTCATGGAGATTTGCCTATTTTAGAGCCATCGACAGGGCGTATGACGCTCTGTATGTGTTCGTTGCTGTGAGGTGGGTGAAATGCAGGGAGTACAAGAAGAGAAGAGACACGAGCAGCAATGGAGCTGATGTTTCTGTGCCTGTGGGTAGAGCAGAAATGCAAAGTTCATCCATGTACGTAGTCTCTCCTCCATAGTTTGCACGCATTAGAACGACCCAGTGGAGTTGATGCTGTGCTTGTGAGTTGGTTTTATACTTGTCACGTTTAAACACTTGTATGCATTAAAGCAAGCTAATGTATGAGTAATTAGACTGCTTTGATTTGGTTTGGTCCTAGGATTCCATTTGATCTTATAGCAGCATGAAGGATTTGGTTTGGTCCTACGGTTCCATTTGGTGAAATAAAGCATGTTTTCAGTCTAAATATCCTAATAATCATTGTTGTAGTTCATGATATATGTTATTGGATTGATTATCGGGCTCTTTTACGGAAGGAACGAAGAAAGCTACTTTCTCAAAGTGCTAGATTAAGACTAGTGACGCACAAGGTATTTAACAGGGCACAAGGATGAGCTCCAGTAAATCATCGCCTATTGTGATCATGCAAACTTGGAGATGCAGATCTTAATTTGCTTTTCACTAGGTTTTGTAATAAGTACCTTTCGATATTGCCCTGGTAGCTTTTATCTCCTTTGCCGTTTCGTTTAGACGTCAGGCTAGAAATTGTCTTAAATGGCTGGTTGTCATTTGTTCCTTTTATTTTTCTCAAACGGTTGTATTGGTTGGTTTCGTTAATGAAATTGGAGAGCTACTTCCTTCTATTAAAAAAAAAGGGTTTGTCTAGCTCATCATCGGTCTATATAGCAGTACAGGACCGTGCCTTCCATTTTAAGGGCTCTGCGCAAAATTTAAATCATTCCAACATTTAAAAAATTAATTACTACAATAAAATTATGTTTTCACTTATACGGTTACTGTAAGATAACTTTTGTTATAATAAGGACCACGTCCAGCTAAACAAGTCTAAAACAAATATCTTACTTTTACTTTAAAAACAGCAGTCTTCTAATATTATTTGAAAAACTAATCACTAAAATAGCCATGTGCGGTACAACCGTAAACGGTGCCATTGACCTATCGAGCCGACCAATTTCCACGTCTTGGAAATGAATCCGATGTCCATCTTTTTCAGAAGTTGTGGGCAGTGCGGAAAATCATTTGCCACTCTAGTTACTTCCCATCCAACAAATACTTCCACATCGGTTTTGCTGCACGTGTTTCCACCTGTTTGAAAGAAAATCTTCCTTCTTGCCCCATCGCGGTCTTGCCGGAGTCGCACCGATCGATCACCGCGTATGTACGTAACACCTTCCAACACGCTAGATTAACACGTATCAGCCGAAGCGGACTTGAGGCCTTCGCGGACAAGAAGCGTCGGATCATTTGAGGTAACCCGACCGAGCAGCCGCTACTTGGCGAGATGCATGGTTGGAGGAAAAAAGCCAAATCTAGCCCCCCCGCGAGTTCTAATGCCATATCTAGCCCCCGTTCGCACCGAAAGGCAAAAATGACACCGCGACGGTCGGGGCATGCGACAGCTGGCTAAATCGCGCCGGGGACCCGCGAGCGGCGTGGACCGCGCGTCCGACCCGCGAGCAGCTTCCATCGCGGGCCCAGCCCGAGGCCGCGCCGGTGGCCCGCGAAGACGGCCGAGCTGCGCCTCCCCCCGCGACGCAGGCCGCGTCGCGCCCGCGGCCCGCGATCGCGCTCCAGGCCCGCGACTTAAAAATCCCGCGCCCGCAGCCCGCGACGGCCGGGCCGGATTGGGGTTTTTTTTCCTCTGGCTAACGCCATCAACTATGGCGTTTGAGTCCCCCTCTCTAACGCCAAAAACAGTGGCGTTTGCCCCCCAGATTCTGCTCGCTTTTCACCCCGCCCGATTTCCTTTCTCGGTGACAGCGCCGGGCCCCGACCCCCTTTTGCCCTGATTGGATTCCCGCCGGGTCACCTTTTCCTCCCGCATGCATGGCCAAACAGTGAGATATTCGGATGCTTTTTCTCTTTTATTTGACGTGTTGTCCATTCGCTGTCCATTCGCTGTTTTCTTTTTCCTGTTCTCATCCGAGCGATGGAGTTCTCTTCTCCCTTTATATTACACTGCGTACCTCTGCAACGCTCTCGTCCTCTTCATTTGCTGTTTTGTTTTCACAGCGTACCTCTGCAACGCTCTGGTCCTCTGCAATGCTCCTCTTCCACTGGAGTATGAAGCACTAATTTTGAAGCCAAAAATACCAAAATCAGCTATTCGAGTAGTAGAAAAAACTGAAGTTGAAGTCAAGATCTAGCCACGAAGGTAAATTTCTTCTATATGCAAAATGTTATCATATGTTCTAGTTAGGCTAAAATTAGATAAATGATAATGTTAAGATTTTGGTTATAATTGAGTTGACTGTTATTTCATCCATGCATAAAATGCAATTCTCTCGACTATTTGTAAATTTTAATTTTGTATTTAATGTAGCACGAGATGGAGTTTTGCAACGGATTTTGAAGCTCAAAACAGTAAAATTAGCCATTTTTGTAGTTGAAGAAATTGAAAATCAAGTCGAGACCTAGACTCAAAGGTAAATTTTTTTTACATGCAAGATGTTGTTATATTTTTTAGTTAGGCCGCGATTAGATAAATGACAATGTTAAGAGTTTAGTTATAGTTAAGTTTACTGTTATTTCCCACATGCAGACACGGCAGTTGTTTCGAGAAGTTCAACAACGTGTACATCTGGTGGTATTCTTCGAGAAAAGGTAAATCCACGTTGCATGAAATTTTGTGATTAGTTCATTGATTAGCTAACCATATTATTGTATTTTCATAGCATGATGCACAGGCAGACACGTCTGTACAAAGGATCTCTTCTAGGCGAGCTGGTCGAGGACATCAGGTGCGCATAATTGATAATTAGTCACACATACATAGTGCACAAATATACACTCAGAGTGTAATTGGCATGGTGCTATTTGTAGTCCGACGTACGTGGGGACACATCACTCGTGCGGATGTCGTTAGGATCAAAGGCTGCTACAGGATATGAGGTGTGCTTTACTCTTCGGAAGAACACATTGCAATATTTAGAAAGTGTGCTTAGTCTTTTGCAATGGTCACTTTATTTATGCAGTACGACTCGATTGAGGACGAAGGCCAGACCTCTCATTTCGGTGCAGCTACCAATGTATGGTCTTTTTTAAATTATGTGTGCACAGATTGTGCGTTTCTTGTGTGCTTAATCTTCACACTTATTTTCGTAGCTCCGGGAGGACACGTTTATTCTTAATTGATATACCGTTTATTCTGGTCTTTTTTCAGACATTCAATGATTCGCCTCCCCACGAAGAGACTTTTATTCACCAAAATCAATTTATGCGACCTTCACTGCAATACCAGTCCCTAGTTGGAGGAGGAGGTTCCGAGCCTGGTTCGTTCCACCAACAGGGTCATGAGTGGGTCGAAGATTTGTTTCGACATCCCCAGGAGATCGTTAATAGCCAAATTCCTAGTCAACCATACCCTACTCAGGATACTCAGGAGGATCAGGAAACTTCCAGGACTCCCCAGTACAGTCTCCGAACAAATCCAAGACCAAGTGAGCATTTCACTTTTCCCTCAGGTCACATGCCACCGAGGCATAAGAGGGGAAGAGGCCCGTGATCGCAACTATTTTAGTTCCTTCAATAATTGTGCTATTGTACTTTGCCATATGCACTACTCTATGAATTCCAGATGCATGCGTGCTTGCTCCCTCCATTTTGCTCTGTTGTTTGTACTTGTTCACACTGGGAAATGTATGGCATGCAAAAAATTCATTTTTGCCTGCCTTATTTGGGATACTTTCTTAATACTCCCGGGAGATAATGGAAAGATGATCCATGATTGGATTCAGTCTTAATTTAGTTGGTCAGAAAAAATGATTCGACCTGCAACTCGGGTTTCCCGTCATTTGTGCTCCTCGAACGGAGAGAATCGATTTGACACTGCTGTCCTGTCCTGTCCAGCAGAGGTGGTCTGATGAGCATGCAGTGCAAACGCCGGCTACTCTAGCGTTTTCTGTCCTCGTCCAAACGCCCCCATATTTGCCAAAACAGAACCGTGTTTTCGCAGGCTTCTGTTATGCAAAAATAGCGAGCGTTTTGCTTTGGAATGGAAACGCCACGGGACATGGCGTTTGGGTCCGAGGGGCGAACGCCACTGGCGTTGGCGTTAGCTCGCGGGACTCAAACGCCATCCTTGATGGCGTTAGCCGGCGGGAAAGGGCAAGCCGGCCGTCGCGGGCTGTGGCCGCGGGATTTTTAGCTCGCGGGCTAGGGCCGCGGGATTTTTAGTTCGCGGGCTGCGGCCGCGGATGGCTTGCTTCGCGGGGGAGGCGCGGCCCGGTCTGCTCGCGGGTCGGACGCGCGGTCGACGCCCCTCGCGGGTCCCCGGCGCGATTTAGCCAGGTGTCGGATGCCCCGAGCGTCGCGGTGACACTTTTGCTATTGTCGCACACGGGGGGCTAGATTTGGCATTAGAACTCGCGGGGGGGCCAAATACGGCTTTTCTCCCATGGTTGGAACGGGCGAGTTCCATACTGACGCAGGCTGCAAGGGGAAGGACGGCCCGCCCGTGGTGTGACCCATCGCCACAACGCTGTGAAGGTTCACCGTTGAGCCACACCATCAGCATCGTCTAGCTCCGGCATCCTCTGCGCCACCGCCGCCTCCTCGTCTTTCATCACGGCAGCAGTGGTTCAGCTCTTCGACACATTCCTAAATAACTACGGAAGAAAAGCACGAAACGTTGCCAAACTCCATCGATTTTTTGAAATTTTATGGAAGTTGTCTCCTTCAATTTTGGAACATCCCCAAGACTTCCCTAAAACTCATCTCAAACTTCACGTTTCATATCTCAAACTCTAAACTTACTCCTGAAACTTGTCGTCATCTAGCAGCCACCTCGTCGGAATTGTGGACTGGCGATCGACAGTTCATCATGGAGCACAGCATTTGCCTGGAAAATTGCTACGTTTTGTCCAGGGATGTCATCTGTCCTCCGTCCACTACCTTCTCAGGAAGTTAGCACGCCCGGAATTCCACATTGATTTAATTTGCTTCGTGTTCACAGCCACTTGTTAACAGCAAATTTCCGGCCTGTGTCTTGTCAAATGGACCGGTCACCGCTGTGATGCTAGTGGCGCTCTTATGACCCGCACTAGTCTCAATGGCATACAAGGCGCATTCCTCACCTTTCATGTCGCAGCACATGGCGGAGGGCTGGCAGGGCCTATTTGGTCCCTCCTGATCCAAAAAATAAGTTTCATTGCATACTTCACATAATTTTTCTTGTATTAATTAAATGAATAATTACATTTCAACCATACGTGTCTAATTCCTGACTCGTCCCCTGTCCAATGTTTTGGAGTAACAAATAGATAAATCATCTCTTTAAACTCCATGAGTCCAGTCTTCAATAGATGTTGTGTGATTATGTACTTACGATAGTGTGCATATGTGGATGTCTACAAGTTGTTATGATATTTCTTGAAATAATAAAAATAAAGCATCACTAGAAGTAAAAACAAAAAGTAAACCAGCACTGATTTTTTTAAATATAGTGTGAGGTGCCTTGGACATCAATGTGGTCGCCGACGGGAGAGGGTGAAGCCTTGGAAGGGCGAAGCGGCTAGACAGCCACTGCATAGTTGTGCCCCCATAGAAAGACGAGCATCTTTTACACAGATGTTAAGGTTTGGTTAGGATTTGACCTCATCTCAGACAATGCTACTTTTGACCGTTACTTTTTATATAAATATTTTAACAAAAGTTTATAAAATTATAAATTTTTATGAAAAATCAGTAAAATTATTTTCACTTGATCAATCAAAATATTTTTTCATATACTAAAATCAGAGTTAAGAATATTTGACTAAACATATTCTAAGACGTATCTATTTCTAAACAAATGTAGTACTACACTTCAACAAACACAACATGCCCTTTATTCTACAACAATAATAACAACTAAGTCTTTTGTCCTAAGTAAATTGAGTAGGTTAGAGATGAAACCTAATAAAAATTGCATGAGCCAAAAGGTAAAGAAAAAAAAAGTTTGAAAAGAATATTATGGTTTGGGCACGTGGATCGCTAATTTCTACGTGGTCCTATCTAGAGATATTTGGATAAGTTCCGATCTTTCAAGTCTCTTTTTACTGCATCCTCCCATATCAACTTTTGGTTGCACCCTATCTCTTCTAGTATTGTTTATAGATCTTAGAATACCACTATGCACCGGTGCTTCTAGATGCCTCCGTTGGATATATCCAAACCATCTTAGTCGGTATTGGACAAGCTTCTCTTAAATTGGTGCTACCCCTATCCTATCACGTATATCCTCATTCCGGATTCGATCCTTTCTTGTATGAGCACAGATACACCGTTGCATACACATCTTTGTGACACTTATCTGCTGGATGTGTTGTCTTTTAGTGGGCCAACATTCCACTCCATACAACATCGCAGGTCTAATTGCCGCCCTAAAGAACTTACCTTTTAGCTTCTATGGGACCTTTTTGTCACAAAAAATGCGAGATGATTGCCGCCATTTCATCCACCCCGCTTTGATTCTGTGGCTAACGTCCTCATCAATACCACCATTCCTCTATAGCATTGATCCCAAGTATCGAAAAGTGTCTTTCTTAGGCCATTTTTGTCCTTCTAGACTAACATCTCTCTCCTCACACCTAACACCATTAAAATCGCACTTTATATACTCGGTTTTGGTTCTATTAAGTCTAAACCCTTTCGACTCTAAAGTCTTTAATTCCTATCGACGCCCATCCTACTCTCATCTACTAGCACCACATCATCAGTAAAGAGCATACACCAAGAAATATTTCTTGTGTATTCCTCCTGACCTTATCCATCACTAAGGCAAAAAGGTATGGGTTCAAGTCTGACCCTTGATGTAGTCTTAACTTAATTGGGAAGACATCGGTCTCACTGTCACAAGTTTGAACACTTATCACAACGTTATCATATATATCCTTGATGAGGGTAACTTACTTTGTTGGGACTTTATGTTTTTCCAATGCCCACCACATGATCACTCTTGGTATTTTGTCATACGCCTTCTCCAAGTCAATGAATACCATATATAGATATTTCTTCTGCTCTCTATATCTCTCCATAAACTAACGTAGCAAGAAAATCGTCTCTATGGTCGATCTCCCGGGCATAAATCCAAAATTGAATTTTTGTGACGTTCATCAATGTTCTTATTCGACGTTCAATCACTCTCTTCCATAACTTCATAGTATGACTCATAAGCTTAATTTCTCGGTAATTAGTACAGCTTTGAATATCTCATTTATTCTTAAAGATAGGTACTAATATACTTTTTCTCCACTCTTCGGACATCCTGTTTGACCGAAAGATGTAGTTGAATAGCTTAGTTAGCCATATTACTGCTATGTTTTCAAGACATCTCCACACCTCAATAGGGATATCATCAGGGCCTAGTGCCTTGCCTCCTTTCTTCCTTTTTAGAGCCTCTTTAACCTCGAACTCCTAGATCCTCTGCACGAAATGCCTATTGGTGTCATCAAAGGAGACGTCTAACTCAAGCATAGTGCTCTCATTCCCACTGTTGAATAGTTCATCAAGGTAATCTCTCCATCTAGTCTTGATCGCTTCGTCTTTCACTAGAAGTCGATTTGCCTCGTCCTTGATGCATTTAATTTGGTTGAAGTCTCTTGTCTTCCTCTCGTGAATTTTAGCCATCTTATAGATATTTTTTTCACCTTTCTTTGTGCCTAATTGTTGTATAGCTCATCATAAGCTCGCCTCCTTACTTCACTCACAGCTCTTCTTGCTTTCTTCTTGACATCTTTGTACTTCTCCAAGTTGTTTGTGCTTCTGTCATGATGCCAGTGCTTATAGCATTTTTTCATCTCCTTGATAGCCTTTTGAACATCCTCATTCCACCACCATGTGTCTTTAGGTTCACATTTCTTTTGTTTAGTCACTCCAAGCACCTCCCTGGCCGCCATTTGAATGCAAGTTGCAATCTTCACCCAAATGTTATTTGTGTTTTCCTCTTCATTCCATGGTCCTCCTACAATCATCTTATCCTTAAAAATCTGTTGCGCTTCCCCTTTGAGCTTTCACCACTTTGTTCTCGTGATTTTGGCACATTTGTTCCGACGAATGCGTAAATGAAAACGAAAATCAGCCACCAACAGCTTATGTTGTGGGACAACACACTCTCTAGGTATCACCTTGCAATCTACACAAGCCCGTCTATCCATTCTCCTGGTAAGGACAAAATTAATTTGGCTGGAGTGCTGGGCACTACTAAAGTTCACTAAATTGGATTGCTTTTTTCTAAAAGGGTGTTAGCGACCATTAGGTCGTAAGTTAGAGCAAAATCTAAGATGTCCTTGCCCCTTTGGTTCCTATCGCTATACCCAAAACCCCCATGCACCCCTCAAACCCCACATTTGATGTACCCACATGGCCACTGAGATCTCCTTCTATGAAGAGTTTTTCATTACTAGGTATATTTCTAACCATATCATCTAAGTCTTTCCAGAATTGCCTCTTAATGTTTACATCGAGACTTCCTTGTGGGGCATAAGCACTAATGGCATTCAAGATCAAATCTCCAATGACTAGCCTGAATAGAATAATCCTATCCTCATCTCCGAACGTCCACTACTCCATTCTTGAAGCTCTTATCAATCAGAATGCCTACACCATTTCTATGCCCAACCAACCTTGAGTACCATATCTTGAAACCAGTATTCTCCACCTCCCTCGCCTTCTGGCCTGTCCATTTAGTCTCCTGGACACAAATGATATTTAGACGTCTCCTAATCGCAGCATCAATTAGCTTTCGTAGTTTGTCAGTTAAGGACCCTACATTTCAACTACCCACACGAATCCTATTTACATCGACTAGCTTCCTTACCCATCACATTCGTCGAGTAAAATACGAAGACTCTTACACACTTACCACTACATCCGGACGCTGATATAGCGCGCCACTAAGGGAGTAACATCCTAACCCTTGCTCATTTAACACGACACCCGGATTCTAATATGGCACGTCTCAAATTTTTATCGGGTTTCAAATCCATAAAAATAGCTAGGCTTTTACGTTGATTCACCAAGCCTATCACAACCTTCCTCTTTTACCCGGACTTAGAACCAGCGGAGTTATACCCTTTGTTCTACTTGTGAAAAGAAATCAAAGTACCATAAAAGATTGAGCTCATAACACAATGTCACACCGGATTCCCAGACTCAGCTACAATTACAATTTTGAGGCATGAAAACTATAACCATAAAAGTATCAATAGCCATATTATTCTGATGATCGTGGCAACCAGTTATGAACATGTTGGAACATCATGGAATATCCAAGACAATGCAGAGTCAACGCTTTCCTGGCCCACATTTTGAATTCACATTTTTGCGTCGACAGCGGTGTCGATGCTTCTCAAGCAACAACTCTGCCAAGTGCTGAACAGCGGCACCTCACATACGCGACCTCGTCGGAGCTTGCCGAGTTGTGCTTGGTGCGCCCTGCAGAGATCATGACATGGTTAATTTTGAACTAGTTGATAGGCGCAATGTTACAATACCCCAAGGAGCAACACAGTATTCCAATTGATAAGGTGCCCTTAAATGATCATGTCAAAAGCTGCACCGCATGAGCATAGGCTGCAATTTTAACTCCCACGTGAACTTTTTTCCATCCCTATCCAATTTTGGATCCAGAACAACTATGACATACAAACTTAACTGATAACTCAACCCGACACAGATCAAGGCAAGTAAACCAACGAGAGATGTTCCACTTTTTCTCCAACTTCTAGTAATTACTACTATGCAAGTTTTTAGTCTCTGGGAGAACAACAACAGCAAATCAAGATTGACAACACAAAAAGCTATTGGAAAAGAAAAAACAGCGACGGCAACAGATACTAGCATTTCCATCTGCACAGGACAGTAAACTTCATTTTCCTATCCATCACAGGTTGACAGTTGGAAAGGAAAACCATTATAAAAATCATAATCTAACAAAATGATTTCTAGCAATGACACAATAAACTGTCTTAAACTAGTCATGAACTGATTATACATGTGAGATGTGACAATTTCAAATATTTGTGTTTATCTAAAAGTAATAAGTAAAGTATAATTGTAAAAACTATACTCAGCATTTAGGCTAGGGTCAGATGCCCTATCCATCAGTTACCTGTTACATAATCTTTGTGTGCGCAGAGAGAGAGAGAGAGAGAGAGAGAGAGAGAGAGTACCAGAGGTCGGCCGCTTTTAGCTCTTTCTTCCAAATATGATGATGGATTGAAGAAGTCACCATAAATTTCAGCCCACTTGCTAAGCTTTGAGTGTATGTAAGATGCTCCAACAGTATCAGCCCAGAAGATAGGGCCACCCCTTCATTTTTTTTTAAACCACAGATTACAACTAATTCTCAAAAGTAGCCACCACATCTCCTTCCAAACACACAAAATAATAATAATAAACACATGATGTGTAGAGGACGACACCTAACTGAGCCTGTATCTTAGATTGACCAGATTATAAGTTGCAGATATTTATCCAAATCTGAAAATTACTAGAGTATCATTAAAGCTCTCAGCAAAACTAAGCAGAAAGTTCAACATATGGGACAATACCAATAATCAACCATGAAGCCATAATTCACTAGCCTAAATTGCTAAACTAAAATTAATCGAAGAACTAGAATCCACTTTAATACATGACATACAATAATTACAATGCTAGCCTACATAAGGACTAAATTAGGTTCCATGTTGTATTAGGCTATTAGCACATAACCAGATGTAGTATCTCAATCCGTGTATCTAACTTAGTCATATTTCAAGTGAATGAAAATTGTCACTGGTTAGTTCGGACACAATTAGAGATAAGCGACAGTTGTCTACCTGTACTTGGGAAAGCCCATCCCAAGAACAGATGCAATATCAAGATCAGAAGCCCGGATCACAACATTTTCTTCCATGATCCGGCATGCCTCATTAACAACTGGGAAGAAAATCATCTCCAATATCTCTTGATCGGATAAAGTAACAGGCTGCAAGCAAGATAGTGTATCAATCAGAGAAACATTCCATTAACAAAAGAGATAGCATGCCAATTCTTAGTAAATGCAGAAACCATGTCACAGACAGTTAAGAGTTTTCCTCAAAATAATAGACAGTTAGAGGGAGGGAGGGAAACCTTTCCACCGGGCATTGTTTTTGCACTTCTTCTGTACTCATCAATCACATATTGAACACTAGGATCAGGCTTTGGCTTCCCACCTTTCTCATAAATGTAATAACCTTTGCCGTTGCTCTTTCCTGTAAGATAACAGGGAAATTTCACATGTTAACAACGATATATACTGAAATGATGCATTAGTTACTGTTCCTGTCTCACTCGTCCCATCCTATTAACTACAACCCATAGCATCAAATGAGCAAAAGCAGGTTAAGAATTATGCTACCCTGCCGCCCATCCTTTGTCATCAAATCCACTAGATCAGATTTGAAATTTCGTGTTCCGAAGGCAGCAGCAAAGATATCCTTTACTGCCAAGGCCACTCCATATCCAGCCACATCTTGTAGTCTGAAAAGGAATGGAAACGGGAAAATATAAGAACTCATGTGGACAAACAGTCGATCAATGATGCCTGAGCACCGCACTCTTCATTGTAACAAGCTAGCTAAGGCACAGCAAGCATATTCAGAACAAGTTGAATGTCAGTCCACTGTTTTTCCAGATGATGTTTAAATCTCAACTTGAGAAGGCACTGATTTCTCGCACCAACTCTTTGTCGATGAGAATATTCACAACAATTCACATGCTACACGCGCGATAGCCTTAATTAATAATTATTATTCATCCAGCCACAAAGGTGACATCTTGACATAGACACACGGTCTCTAAAGCGCAACTACGACGATTCATTTATATTTTACATATTTGTAAAGATTTATAAAATTGTAATACTATTAAAGTGTTTTTTACGCACATAATGGCTGATCTAAATACACGTAAAGATACCATTAATTAAACTTCAAATATTTGACTGACGCATTCTAGGACATCACCTTTTTTTACTGAAGGGGTACTGTAATTACAACATCATGCTCACAGCAAACCATAAGAAATAACATTATTCTAATTAAACTAAAGAACAGACATACTTTACTAAATAGGAAAAAAAATACTAGTTGACAATAAACTTACAGTTGCATCTGATTTATCCTATGAAACAGGGCAAACAGAACATGACATCGGAACGGGTTTGATCAAAAAATATAAATATTTGATCTAAAGTTGAGTAGGAACATTTGCTTGTTCAGCAAAGAAGGTATTTCATTTGTGATCATTGACCATTATTGCACAAATATAAGAAAACTGAGTCTAAGCACTTACTGAAAAGGTCCCATTGGCATGCCGAAGCTGCTTATTACTCGATCAATCCTGAAAACATCAATGCCAAGACTAACTAGAAGATGAGCGCCTTGCGTGTAAGGAAAAAATGCACGATTGACTGCAAAGCCTGTGCAGTTGCCAACCACAACAGGGACTTTCTTTATTATCTTCCCAACTGTGATGAGATCAAGGATAGCTTGTGGTGATGTGTTCTCCGTCCGGACAATTTCAAGCAAAGGCATAATATGAGCAGGGCTGGAAATAACACAACATGAGCATGATGTATTCACAATAAGCGAGTAAAGCATGAATGTTTTATATGAATGAATATATAATATTCAAACCAGCAAAATTCAGGGAGACCTAGTATTATTACCATGTCCATAACCTACTTTTCTGAAGATTTATGTGAAAGTTCAATAGAATTAGTTTCCTGTAAATTTCCTACCTAAGTGCTTATAAAAGTTTAATTACAAGAGCTACTATCTTATTAAGTCATAGGCATCTATGTTCAAATTGAATCAAGTACAGCAATCTTCCACTTGTCCTTTGGAGCGTGCAAACATAATTGCAGTGGATTTCTTTAAAAAAAAACTGCAGTGGATTAAGGAGCAGAACAATTGGTTATACCTTTGAATAGTAATTGGTTATCCATTTGGAGGAACAACTTATGTTTTCTAATATATCCTTCATTGAAATACTCGCGAAAAGGTTTTATTATGTTACTGTTTACTTTGTGTTTTGAATAGATACACAAAACGCAGCGGTCATGGCTTTGCAGATAGATGTACCATAAACAACGACCAGCAATTTTATATGACTCATTAGTAAAAGCACGTAGACAAATTATCATCCCTCTATCTACATCTAGTAGTTTTATTTGAGACTTTTGGAAACTTCCACACAAAGTGCACACACATTAATGCTTAACATCAAGGAAACTCCACACAAAGTCACTCTGGAAATTTCCACCATTAACATATCAATCAAGCTCCCTTTTCTTCAAGTTCCTACTCCCATCGTAAATTAGATGTGTGCAGCTCATTTGGAAAGCTATGGTCAAGAATTTGATGGTTACATGCTAGCATGCCCTTCTAGTGAATGTTAGTAAAGTGATGTGTTTCAGTAACATTGATGCATAGGTCATAAGTGCACACCTAAAGTTGGTAACTTGGTATACTGCAAGTTTCCAGGACGTGCTACAGTCATAACTCAAAAGAAATAACAAACCTGAAAAAATGTGCCCCTATAATTCTATCTTGAGAATTTGTCTTCTCGCCAATAACATTCAAATCGATGGTGGATGTGTTTGTTGCAAGTATGCAATGTGGTGGGCAAATTTTCTCAATGTCAGCAAATATTGATTGCTTCAAAGGAATCTTCTCTATAACAGCCTACAAGAAGAGAAGCATGTTGGCATTAGAATTTAACAAACAAATCTGTGCTATAAAACTATGCAATGGATTTTATAACCAAACCAAGTTATTTATTGAAGTTCCTACGGTTCATTTTATGGAACCTTCCTAAGATTAATTAATGCAACATAATGTCATGAACATCCATTTCAATCAGTCGAGGAACTATCAACAAATATACACAATTATTTTGTCACATTTAGAATCATAGAACATATGATAACTACCTCAATAACCATATCAACATCCTTGAAATCTGAATAATCCAATGCACCCTTGAGAAGTGAGATGGCCTTGTTCATCTTATCCTTTGTCAATGAGCCTCTTCTGACCAGGCCCTCAAGATTAGCTGTGAAAAAGATCATTGGTATTTATCAGTAACGTTACATCAAATCTAACTAGCAAGCAAGATAATCCTAAAGCTCAACCATAACAAGTTCCGGTTTCAATATTATATCAAGCAGAACTTAAAATCCAAATATCTATTGGAAAGAGATCCCCAAGAAATGCAGCATCAATTTACAAAATTGACCTGCTATCATTTTTTGTCCCCTTTGCAGAAATTGAGGGTTTACTTCTTTGAGCACAACAGAGATATTGCCAACGAGAAGGGCCGTTGCAATTCCAGAGCCCATCAGACCGCCACCGATAACAGCAACTTTTCTTATTTGCCTAGGCTTCAGTTGAACATCAGTAACACCTGGGACCTATACAAAATTAATTGTAAGACTCAGACAGAGGCATCAAACTATCAATAAACAAACAGAGCAAAACAGAAGTTGACAAATTAAATGATGTGGCTGCAGCAATTTAGCTTCAATGCTCTCACATAAAGTTTATGCAATTTTGAGCATTCTTAGTGAAGAGTGTCGTTACCTGGTCTGCTTGCATGGTAGTTTAATGAGCAATCAAAATATTCTCATCTCCACAGATAAATAACTATAAAAATGAGTACTTGAGGATCTGATGTTAATTTGGGTTTAAAAAAAACAGAGGGGAAAAGGTTGTATTAATCATAAAAAGTTAAAAGCTTTACTTATTGACTCCACTAGGTGCTGTGGATAGGCATCATAACCATTCATGAAGATCAAACGCATTAGGAATCTCTCCAAGTTAGGCTAATGATTCGATGCAAAATCGAAGACACAGACAACAACTTAAAAGTGAATCATGAAAAGAAAAAGGTAAACTATATTATCAATGACAACCTTTGTGGTGGAACGTTGGGCAAAGAACACATGGACAAGTGCCTTTGATGTTGTTGATAGCACCAACTCCTTGAAAACCTTGGCTTCCTGCATTTATTCAGGTTTATTTAATAAATACATGTATAATATAATGTATTATAAGAGTATATAATGAACAACAGAAGAAACAGAGAAATATCATTCAGGGCATTGATCCCAATACAGATGTCAAGTTAATTTGTTACTCTACAAAATTAGGTAAAATGCCTACATTTTTTCTGCAGAACTCAGCATATAGACTTGCCCGCTTTTACCTAGGGGCTTAAGCATATCAGGAATTATGACATCAATGTTCTAGTATAATTCCCAATAGACACAATAAAGAACAGTCCAACCTCTAGAACTTCTTGAAAAATCTGGTGATCAGCTAGCTGTATAGCTAAAAGAAGTGTGTACTTCTAGATACTGAGACAAATGGACGGTCGGAGATACATACCTTCACAACGCCAGCATGACCTCCAAATAATACACCTTCTTCAACAACATCTAGGCAGGCCTGGTGCTGTGGCATGTTTGGTGCAACCTTCTTCGCTTGTTGTCTTGCCATATTCAATACAGCACGAGCTTCAGACAGTGAACCAAGCCTATCTGTTCTACCAAGAGATCTTATCCAAGGTTTACGGTAATTTGCAATCTCCAGAGCCCAGAGGCGTGACATCTTTATCAACTCATCAGGAGAGCAAAGTGCATCAACAAGACCACGTTCTTTCCCTTCTTTGGCTGTAATGAACTTCGATTGCTGTAAAATTCACAATGAATTATGAGAATAGTACATGATAGGAGTAACAAAAGAAAAGACGAAATTTCTTTTCTAGATGAGTCATTACATTTACACGCATGGTCTGAAAAATAAGATATTTGGCGCCCTATATGTTTGATGGAAGTATGGAACATACATGTATCAGGTATTTAATAATTGAAGTGGGATTCGTATTTATGATACAGTTTTCTCAATCTGTTCTTCTTTGAAAATCTTGTAATTATAGTAACTGAATGTAACTCAAGCTGCCCAAGGTACTGAAACAAGCAGAAATTGAGTTTCACTATTATATGCATTTTGGTTAGTCTGTATATTTTTCAACTTTGGACCTAAAATTTATCTGACGTGGCGCTGGCTAGGACAGCGTAATGGATTAATTCACTTATGCAGTAGATAGATTAGACTCACCAGCATCATTTCTATTGCTTTGGGCAGACCTACAAGCCTCGGTAGACGCTGAGTTCCTACATAATAAGTAAATTAGATTCAGATCCAGGACAGGAACAAATACAAAGCAAGGGAACTTTTGCAGTAGTTCAAGCTTTCAGACTAAGATGTATCCATACCTCCAAATCCAGGAATTATGCCAAGAGTCAGCTCTGGTAACCCAAGTTGAGCTTCAGGCGTAGCTATCCGAGCATGACAACCCTGAACAATTTTCCATTCACAAGATAAACTGGGTTTAGACTAGGCTTATCTGCAAGGTTAAGAACCCGCTGTAAAAATGTTCACCAAGACAGCAAAACAAATTACAGACCATAGTCAACTCTAGACCACCACCGAGAGCAAGGCCTTGAATGGCAGCAACAGAAGGCTTTTTGCCCTCTGCACATAAACAGGATTTTTAAATCAGGTCCAGATATCATGACTTCCACCATTCATAATGTCGGAGAAACTATGAAAAAATTATAAATAAAAACGCCAAACCTTCCATCATATTTGACACAAGCTCAACAGATACATCAGGCATAAGTGACACGTCTCCTGTAAGCCAATAATGAATGTTTAAGAAAAGAAACCAGCTCATCCAGAGTAGATAAGCTCTGAGCAAACAATCTACTGAAGATACAAAATAAAGCACCCCCTACCAGTCTCATGAACTTTTGTGAAGACATTGATATCGAAGCCTCCACAAAATTTGCCTCCGGCACCTATTAAAGTTCAAAGATAATTCAGTGACAAGTAACAGGAATAACTAACTTCCATGAATTGATATTTATGAACTCCTTTCCCACATTCCTCAAATGCACAATTTTGTAGTAGTCCTGCTATATGCAGCAACAAAACAAGCAAAAGTTTGAATTTTTGTCATATTAACTGTAAGTTCGTAACCAATACCTTGTACATGTTCTGTAGGAGTCAGAATATATCCTTTTAATAGAAAAACTAAAATAAGCAACCCCCCCAGGGGAGATTCCTTCTGACCAAAAATCTATAACAAGCAACAACCCCCTTTCTTTACTTTTTCCTACTTCATTTACTATTTTAGCGAGATTACTGGATTAGCCTCTCTCCATTTCAGCTAGAAAGCTCCACAGGACAGCAATCGCACATAACTGTGAGCAACCAAATCACTAACTCCCAAGTTGACTGGGATCAACACAAATGATATGATACGATAGCGACAGCTCCACAACCATTGTATAATCTAAAGCAGGACAACCCCAAACCCAAAAATAGCTGGCTCCAACGAATTTCACAGCAGAGAATCGCCGAGAAAACAAAAATGAAAAATCGCTGCTTATTACATCAATTCGTACAGCAATCACATAAGAAAAACAGCAGTGATTCGGCCGCAATAGGCAAACCAAAAGGCTCTCATTTCTTATTTTACTTTTTGGGCGCGCGGGGAGGTGGGGATCGAACGAAAAGTCTCACCGGTGAGTACGATGGCCTTGACGTCGTCGCGATCCATGGCCTCCGCGTACTTCTGCTTGAGCCCCTGGATGACTGCACACGGAGAAAGCACTATATCAGACCAGCAGAGCCCCAGCGAAACCTACCCACCCACCCAGAAGAACAAAATTAGAGAAAAATCCCGGGCGTTACTGATGGGATGCAGCGCATTGACGGGCGGGTTGCAGATGGTGACGAGCGCGACGCCGTCGGCGCCGACCTCCATGGTGACGCGGATCGGCCCCGCCATGGGCTTTGGCTCCGCCGCGAGGGCCTAGGGCTCGATCGATCGGAGAGGGAGGAGGAGCGAGAGAGAGGAGGAGGAAGCTACTTGCACACGTAACTTGCAAGCGAGAGAGAGGGGTAGGGGTGTGAAGAAGAAGCCAGGACTTCTACGGAGCAAGTCGCCGTGTTCTGACTGATTTTTACCGCCGATGGGTCTCCGGTATCGCAGGGGTTGAACGTTAATTAAAGTTACTTACGTTGATTTAGTTTAAATACATATATTACTAACCTCTGGGTGAAATTATATCCAAACCTAACCCAGTGATATAGCATTGTTGTTTGCGAATGGATACTGCTAAAAAAAACTAGGCGACGACTAGGCGCCGGTGCGACGTTGGAGGCAAAAATCGACCCCCTCCACCGCGTCGTCCTATTAGTCTATGAGATAAATCTCTCACATCATCCAATCAACAATCAACAATCTGTTAGGATCTCGAATTCAGAATCAACTGCGGAACGATCCGACACCTAACCAACCCACTATACACTTACCAGGCGTCGTATGCATTCACGATTTGTTAAGCCGGATAAGGACACACTTATGGCAAGAAGGGGTTGACAATGAAATCAAAGTCCGGTAAAGAATTAACGCTACTTTTAACTTCACTAAGTAAAGTAATCTTGGAGGAGCCTGACCATTGTACCCACACCCTAACCTAGATTGTAGGCTAGTGGGTCACTCGAAAACCCGGTACGATAGTCCACACCCTGCCTAGCCGGCACTGCATCTCAGCTAGCGGGTCACTCAACCGAAAACACTTCACGAAGTAAACACCAACAGGTGGCATTGCTTCTTTACGATCGATTCCATATACTTCAATCATACACGCACGGTATATGGAACGATCACAATTAACAACTTCATATCACAATTCAAACTCTACTGAGAAGGAGTTAAAGGATACATAAGTCATCTCCCACCCGAGGGAGGTTTTACATCACATAAACAATGGCTCGAAGGTCATTTACAACTTTTAAACCTGAAAAACAGTAGCGGAGATAAATGAAAAACCCCTTGAGATGGCAACCCAGCCATCTTCCTGAGAAACACGTAACCCACACGTGCGACCACGAAGGACAAACTTGTAAAAAAAACATCACTTCTTTATAAAATCGGCAACGTAAGAATCTTCTACATTAGTCTCACCTACAACGGTTTAGGAATTGAATTCCTTAAGTACTTTCGTGCTTGCAAGATACTTTGTAAGCTCATCCCAATTATCTTAAGCATGACATTGAACAAGAATTAAATACTACACATGTAGTTTAGCATTTATACATGAAAGCATGGCATGAGCATGAACGATAAAACAATATCATCAAGATTCATACCAACCATTCATCCTAAGATTTAAAGCAATAAATCTCAGATTATCAAGCTATGGAAATCCACCAAGATTCATCCATATTAATCACATTAAGTCAAACTAGACTTAATTAAATTCTCAGACTAGTCAACCAAGACCAGGTGATTTAAAGATAGTCAAACAAGACTATATCAAGTATTCTGAACAAACCAAACAAGTCAATTTAGTTACGGTTGCACCAAACAAGGCTCAACCAATTGTGTGGTCAGGCAAGGCAAGCAAGACTTGCCCGACGCGAGAGATGAATTAAGAATGTGTAAGTACAGGGTTGGCCGACCGTGAGTTCCCACAAATCTTAATTCAAACCCCGCCGTGGGTAACGGGTAAAGCCCTACGACACCGGTATCGAATCAGGTTAACAGCCTATCGATCCATCTGTAGGTGACGGTACGCCGGCCCTCGCAACTCCCAATTAGGGTTTCATATTTTATTAGTCCATTTAAAAGATCACCGCTGATCTTACAACCAATTAACCCTACCATGCTATTGATTCGCCATCACATAGCAATACAACCAATTTGCAATCAAGCAAATATCTCATTCAAAACCATAACATAAGTAATTAGGAATCTTATCGAGCTTTGCAGAGCTTGCCTCGTTGTGGGGAGGAGTATGGTGATTATACGCAGGAATTCCATAATACTCGAAACACCGGTAAGAAGCAAATGACCTCCAAAAGAGAAAAGCAAACCTAAGAAGCTAATTTGGATGTGGCAAGAATGCATGGATGTAACTACGATGAAAAAGGAAGTACCGAGTTAACGTACGTATGCTAGTACTCCTATATTTCAGTGCAGTTTACTTGGATTAAAACCTTAATATGACTAAGCTTTTAACATGGACACCTTTGTACATTTGAGGTATGCAGCTAGGGAAAATATGATAACCATATAATTAACATTGAAGATGCAGGGTTAATTGATTAACATAGTTCACCTTAATAAAATTTGGATTCATGTAGTGATAGCATGTATGGTGTACATTTGGCAGTTTGAAGGTTTAGTTTCAGTTGTTTTGCAGAGTTAACATGCTGAAAATTATAGCATGACCGGATGATTGTTTTAATATATATTTAGCTAAAGATATAAACAAGCTTTCTAATTAATGACGTTTAAGATGAATGCTCAATTAATCAAGTGACCACATGAGAGGTCTCAAGTTAATTTAATCGATTGAGGTTATTATGTGAGAGAGATGAAGTTTCAAAGTTCTAGACATGTAAGGTTTATTTTCCCTTATTTACGATTGTTATTTGAATCTCTTTTTAGTTTATAAATCTCCGTAAAATAAACATAATTAGGGTTGTAAGAGTGGACCAGGTCAACTGACTAGCGGGGCCAAGCTGTCATTAGCACTAAGCTAATGGGCCTCAGATAGCGAGTCGGAATGTCCGACCGGAACCTCCGGGTTCGGTCTCCGGGCAGTACGGTATGTCCGACCGGAGCTTCCGGGTCCTCTCTCCGGACAGGTCGGCATGTACCACCGGACCTTCCGGACTCTGTCTCTGGACACAATCAGAGTATTAAACTTATTAGCCAAGCATTAGTCCTGACTACCTCTGTTTTAACCTGATTTGAAAGCATTAGTTAAACTGTCATCCAGCCATTACACTCTTTGGTTTATTAGTGCGGTAATATTAGTATATTGATTACAGTAATTGACACTTAAGTCCTGTCTTAATCCGATATATATATATATATATATATGCAATGAGTGTATGAGTGGTGTGGGCTAATGGTTATCTTGCGCTAATTAGTTCCTGTTCAGCATACATGAATCGTACCTTCTTGAGCATATACATATATGCATTTCAACCTTAGCAAGCTAAGATCTAATGCAGCAACATGTTCTTATCAAATTTACTTATATGATTAGCTGTCACTACTCTCTAATTGCAACTTAGCTAGCAGCAGCACTTTAATTAGCAGATTGTCACATCTTGGCTGGTGTATAGCCATTAATTCAAGTGTGATCATTGGGGCAGTTGTCACACCCCGATTTTTCAGAACCCGAAAATTAGGGCCAACAAAAACTTTTTGCATTAATAATAGCACTCGCTTAAGCGAAACTAGTTAAAACCTCATCGTCTCTCTCATAACTCTAGCGTCGATTGGTTCATCCTTCCCTTCCGACGCGTGTCCATCTCTCCACCGATCCCAACCCTAAGACCCCTGATGTAAGGCGACACCGTCTCTCTCTTCCCCGTCAGACTTCCAGCATAATCACGCACACGCACCGTTAAAACTTTTCACGTGTATGTGCCTACGCATGTATGTGTATACGCCGCATGTGATCATGCCGTCCCCTTCGCCTTTGAGATTTTTCTCGATGTTCTTGAAGTCGCGTATTAACATATGATCATACGCATTCGGACCCAGACCCTATCTGTCACACAACAAGTATGCCGATACAAGAGCTCACATGCGCTAACCCTAATGTTCCTTCCCCGGCAAACCTATGAAGCCCTAGAAATCGGTAAATGACCTAATAACCTAATGGGCATGATCGACCCTTATGCAACCCCTAAAGAGGCAAGAATGCCAATCTGTTTTCATGAACCCTAGCATTCCCTGCCGCGACAAATCAGCAATCGCTAAAGTACTCCCTCAGGCCAAGTGATCGCCATCTCTCCGCCCTTCTTTATCCCCGACACGGTATAGTAATACCACCTTTCTTCAAAACCGATACCCAACACATGCACCCCGTATACGCAAACCCTAACTGTCACCTCCTCTCGACGAATCGATCGAAACCCTAATTGGCAACATATGCACCTATACCCCAATCCAAGAAACTCTATACTTAGGGATTAGTTTCTCCTACACCCTAGTAGTTGTATTAGCAGACATTTTAATGCAAATTCTTTTCACGTGGTGAACCAATTAGTTACACATGTGTATACGTGTAAGTATGTGCAGAGTATTATCTCATCAAAACCAGCCAGCGTTCCCGTGTTTCCCGTCGCCACGCATTCAGCTCTTCTGAATTTCGGTGCCTAACTACACTGTAGTAGCAACACCACGTGGCCAGCGTCCTTATCGGCTTTGTCCCTCCGTTGGTGACCGAGCCCCCTCCCTTTGACTCCTCCTTGCTCGAGCTTCACATCTCCTCAAGCTGAGCAACTCCCTGAGCTGCCCATCTGCTGTCGTCCCTTCCCCCATTGCTCCTTTGGCTCCTCCATACCGCAACCACCAAGCTTCTCTACCCGAGCTACTCCCCTGATGCTGTCTTCTTCCCAAGTCCCAACCTTCTTCTTCCTCAGGCCGCCCCAACTCCTCCACCATCTAGCTTCTGGGAAGTCTCCCGAGCATCCTCCCAGGGTAGGCCCTCTTCCTTGGCCCCATCCACAAGCTCCACCAGGGCCGCCCGCTCGAGCCCGGCATCCCAACCGCGCCGCCGCTCCGCCCGGCGAGCCCGGTCGTTTGCCACCGGTGAGCGCAGTCACTGGCGCCGCTACAGCCCGCTTCCGAGCCCTGCTTGCCCCGACCAAGCCCCAGGGCGCCGCTGCGGCCATCGCCCCGGATCTAGCTCCCACCGCCGCCGGGGAAGCCCACTCCGCCGCGCCGCCTCTCGCTGCCGCCGGTAGCCCCGCAAAGCCGCCACGCCGCCACTACCCCAAGCTCTCCGAGCCGCCCTCAAACTTCCAGATCCGCCGCCGTGAGGAAGCTCCCCAAGCGCTGTGAGCTCACCCGACCGCTTCCGCCGCCGGCCGGGAGCTCTTCCCCACCGGAGCCCCATGCCGCCGTGAGGTCCCTGTCGCCGCCGGCTCCAACACCGACGCCGTAGCGCCCAGTTAGCTCCGGCCGCCGCTAGCATCTACTCCTCCCCATCCCCATCCGAACTGCCCCGCTCCTCCCCTTGGCCGCCGGCTGAGCACTCCGTTCCTCGCAACTCCTCCAGATCCAGACTCCTCCGCACCGCCCCCAGGACCAGACGCCAGGCGCCACCGGCCGCTTTCTTCCCCAATCCCCGACCGTGCCGCCTCCCGACCAGCTGAGCCCGCCGCCTTTGGCTCCAAGAACCACTGCAGTAGCACCCGGCCGGCCACGCCTACCCGCCGCCGCCCTCACCTCGCCCAGGCCGCTGCCGCCCGCCTTAAGCACCAGCATTCCGTGACCACCGGTAAGCCGCCGACGAGCGCTCTCGGTGAGCATGGCCGCTGCCCCCATCTTCCTCTCTCTCACTCGGCCACTTGTGCTCTCTGGCTTTCCTTCCGCTGTGGCATGTAACCCAGTGCGATTAATGAGCTAATGACCGGTCCAAATCTAACTACTCGCTAACCACCGCGGTAGTACAGTAAGTGTGTTTATTGAGCTAGAAACCGGTTCAGGCCCTATTACTCTGGTTGTTCTAAAAGAGAGCCCGGTTCTGGAAGCCTGAGAGGAGTCTCTACCCGTTGATTCAAACATTTTCCTAGATTCAAAAATAGTTAAATAAAAGCAGAGAATAACCTAAGAAAATGGCTTAAGCTCAAATTGTTTAGATTGTAGATATGTTTGAAAATGGTTATCGAATGACCCAATTTAATTTCCCGGCAGTAGAATATATTCATTCCCCGTATGATCATGCACCCATAGAATTTGGATGGATGTATAGCATTGAGGTCATAAAGCATAAAATATAGTCGCATTTCAATACTCCGGAAGGATTTTAAATGTTCAAGTTAAATTTAGGGATATCCAAAGCACGACAGTAAAACATTCTGAGGTACCTTAGAGCCTCTATAACCTTAGGGAACCAAAGAACCCGAATAGTTTTGACAAGGGTTCGCTAGACCTAATTTCCTTTCTAGGCAGCAATCATCGTTTTCCTGCGACTAGAGGACAAAGTAGAAGCTTTAATAAAGTCCAACAACCTGGGGTAGATTTCTAACTCATTACCCGTGTCTAATACCCTTGGGACAATAAGCATGAGGCCATCTAAAACATTCTAAAACCTTCAAAAGCTAATGTGAATACAAGATTTCAGAGAACCCTAAAACCCTAGCGAAAGGATCATGACAGAATAGTGTCGAGAGATTGGAATATCACAGAAGATAATCAAGGTAAACACCGATGAGACATAGGTAAGTAAATCATGGGCTCATGATTTTCCCCAGTGTGATGGGGACCATGTTAGAGGCCTAAACCCATCAGCAAGTATATAGTTTCTCTAGGGATCACCGGTAACAATGGAAGGAACAAACTCGCGTAGCAAAAGGGAAAAGTCGTATAAAACCCTAGATGCATCCATGCACCCAATAAAATATGAAGAGACAAGGGCAATCAAGTATCATTGTGATAGTATGCAATCAACCAATAATTTCCTAAAAGAATAATAAATCAATATTGCATGTGAAGTTAACTCCCTTCCTACCTTTTCAGAAACCCTAAAACCTATAACTTTTGCCACGACAACCTAAGGCCTCTCTCTCACTTTCTATAGTTCCCCAGAACCGGTAGCTAACCGAACGTGTTGTAATTTCATGTATTGATTCTTCTGGTTTTACATTTGATGCAATTGGGTTTTACGCCATCCCGATGATTTATACGACGTCTTGCCGACGTGTAGATACCGACGCTAGGGAGACATCGTACGAAGGAATTCGGACAGTTGTCGAAATGGGTTCAAGACCGAGCGCCGAACAGTATCGCCAGGCAAGCATTCCCACTTTGATCATATTGAATCCTATATTTGCAAATTGTTAATATTTTGTTTGCAAAAGTGCATGCCATGTGTTATCACTGATATTTTATGTAGAGTAGATATACCCAGTAGTTGCAGTAGCCCAGGTCCGTAAACCCTGTCCTTGTAACTCTAGCATTAACTGTCGACCGTTTGGTTATCGACGGAATAATTAGGGATATAGGCGTTAGTAAGGGTGCAATCGGTTCGGATACGGTCGGATACTTCGTAAACCATATTTGTTTTCATATTTTTATTCGAATACGGTATCGGAGCGGATAGTATCGGATACGAATACGGACACGGATAATATCGGTAACGAATACGGTACGAATACCTTTCAAATACGGTACGGTAACGGATATTATATCAGATATAGCATAAAAGATATAATTCATATAACACGCACATAGAACATATATTATATCGAACATGGCATGAAAGATAAAACCATATAACACGCATATAGAACATAGCGCAATCAACCATCGAATCGAATCAATACATTATAAAACAACAAAAGATAAGTTCAAAAAGTGCACCGACAATAGACAATAGTACGGACTACGAGTACGACATATACATAATTTCATCCAAAATGACAACACAAAAATAGTTCCATGAGTTCATAAAAATAGTGGAATTGTCGCGGTTCTTCACATGACCACTTCTTTGCAACCCACTCAATCACTCTCATCCTCGGGCTGACTCATCACCTTGTCCTCGGGCTCACTCATCACCTCATGCTCCTTATCCTGGTCCTGGAAATAATATTTGAACAAACCAAATCATACTTTAATACATTATTAAGCAAGTGAGTCAACACATGAGCCAATACAGCTACTATATATATAGCTTTACATTTATTCTCTCAGTCTCTATATCTCTCTATATAGTATTAACTTAAAATTGATCACATGCTAGTTCATCTTATTTATACTCAGTCACGATGTAGTGATACATCAATTTCCTTTTCTTTTCTACCATGGAAACTACAATTGTCAGGTGGCAATTAATTGCTAGTATATATTAATCTTATTATCCTGGTCCATGTGAAAGAACAAATGAGCTAAGAAAATGATCGATTGTAACGAGGTCATTAGATGGTCAGTTGGTCACTAACCTTAGGCTGTAGTGGCAACACGTCTAAATCATCTATGAGGGATGCAATCTTCTCCTTAGAAGCTGAAAATTCATATTCCACAATTGTAATAATATATGAATTATTGGAAGAATAAATAAAAATCCATGATGAAGGAAATGACTTAATAAACTATTATTACCTCTTTTCCCCGCAGCTGTCCAATCCTTAATACAAATAAGTGCTTCAACCACCTCAGGATCCAAACGAGTACGGAATGGATCAAGAACACGTCCACCAGCACTAAATGCTGACTCTGAAGCAACGGTCGACACTTGAATAGACAACACATCACGAGCTAGCTGTGAAAGAATAGGATAAATCCCTTGTTTAGCCCTCCACCATGACAATATATCAAATGGCCCATCAATCCACCGTATTGGTGCCTCTCCCATGTATCTTTCCAACTCTGATTTCTCACCAACATGGCTAAATTCATCATCATACAAGAAGTCATCAATGTCATGGTCTACATCATCATCATCGTGTGGCTGAAAACCCTTGCTAGCTCTTGCAACACATGTTTTTGGAATTTCTTGTGTGCTAGACTTGTAAGCTCTGAACAACTTGTTAACCACAGCCATGAACTCATTAATTTCATTCTCATACTCACATCTGATGGGATAAATCTTCCTAAGAAAATACTCCACAAGTTTATGTTTGTACCTTGGATCAAGAAAACATCCTACAGCAAGAGCTTTATTGGACTTACTCCAATACTTGTCATATTTCTTTTCCATGGCCTTTGCCATATTGGAAATGACATCATCTTGACTTAGACACCATTCTGCAATAGTTAACTTGACTTCACAAAACTTCCGCCAAAATAGATTAGCTGTAGGATATAAACTTCCAGAAAAAAGTTCAGTGGCATCATATAACTTCTTCAAAAGTTTAGTAAGAGTCATTGGCATATCCCACTCTTCATCAGTTGGAGCACATTTCTTGTATCTATTTTTATGCAAAAACAAAAGCTTATCAAAAGCCTTCCTATAGTAAAGAGCATGTGCCAACATTAGGTATGTGGAATTCCACCTAGTTGAAACATCCAAAGAAAGACCCTTAGTGACATCCAAACCTTCTTCTGATGCACACTTCTGAAATTCTTCCCATTGCAATGGAGAATTCTTCAAAATTACAGTAGTAGTTCTAATATTACTAACAGAAGATGCAATAACTTTCAAGCCATCTTGAGCAACAAGGTTCAAAATATGACATAAACATCTGACATGGAAAAAGGCACCATCACATACTAAGGGGGAAACCTTGTTTAGTATTGGAACCATTTCTTCGACACATTTGTCATTAGAAGATGCATTGTCCAAGGTGAGAGCAAATAATTTCTTGTCAAGGTTCCATGTCATCACACTCTTGACAAACTCATTGGCTAGCTTTTTTCCTGTGTGACTACCTTTGACATGCATGAACTTAACAATCCTTTTTTGCATCTGCCAGTTATCATCTATCCAATGCACAGTGATGCACATATAACCTTTATTTTGATTTGATGTCCACATATCCATGGTTGCGGAAAAGCGAGATGAAACAGAATTGAAATGAGCATACAATTTGTCCTTTTCTTCTATGAACATCTCTACTATATTATTTCTTGTGGTTGTGCGACACTTCAATGAAAAGGCAGGGCGTAAAGATTTGATGAAGTCAACAAAGTACTCATGCTCAACCATGTTAAAAGGATAATCATGCATACAAATTGCCAACTGCCACTTCTTAAGGCTAACATCTGCATCATACCTGTGGGTTTGAACAGTTGCAGTGTTGTCTTCTCCTCTTACTAAATTGAGTGTTTGTTGTCCAGTCTCCACATTGTGCTTCAACCGCAAATGATTCTTAAATGCCGATATGCCCTTGTTGCTCTCAGCTCGGGATCTGTACGGTTTAGGTCCATTACACTTGAGGCATGTTGCCCAAAGTTCTCGCACCTCAATACCATTTCCTAGTTTTGTCTCCCACTCCTTCTTGAAGTAATTCCAAACTTTAGATGTGGACTTCTTCTGCCTCTTCAGGGGAGGAATGTTTTCTGCACCACATTCTTCTATATCTGCCTGACTATCAATGTGCACAGGAAAGACATTAGGGCGGCCATCAGATCCATCGGCCCCTCCTAGCACTCCACCAGCAGAATTACTTGTACCAAGTGCAGCCTTTGAGGCTGCTGTACTTGTAGTTGCGCCTCCCGATTCCATCGCTGCATGTCAAATGAAGGAAATACAAATGATTCATTAAAACTTAGATAATCAAAAAACTTCAAAGTATCACATACAAGAAACAAAAGAGTTCGAGTAGTTTGCTACTCAAATGGAGCTAGCTATTTAGAAACCAAAGAATTCATTTGGTTTGTGAATATTTGTATATCATGAGATTTGTCCATTATACCTACTACCAGAGTGCAGAACCATTAGGATTTGCCACATCTTTTCTAGGGTTGTAGGATTAAGAGCATGTCTTTGCCATCTGATGTTGCCACTTCTTAAGCAGGATTTGGAACCTGTACAAGCAAAGCCACATAATGTTCTACTTCACCAAATCACATGTCTTCACTAGGTGCTTAGCAAGCTATTTTCAGTGGTGCATGGTGTTGCCGGTCTTGCATGGCATGACACTATGACAGTCAATGCTTCATCAGAACATGCACGTAGTTATACATTAGCATTTACCATTTAGCAATAACACGCAGGGGCAACAACTTCAATTCAAATTCATATATACTCCCAGCATATAAATCAAATTAACAGAAATGCATATATACTCCCATAATATTCAATTCAAATTGACAGAAATCAAGCAACATATTGCCGAGCAGCTTCAAAATCATTGTGTTGTCAACAAAAACAAGCAATTTCTCCAATCTTAGGTACTTCATATTATTAATCACTCAAAATCAAAATCTACATCAAACCGAGTAGCTTACTCACCCTAGACGGACAGCGCAGATGCAGGCTTCGGCCGTTCGGCGCCGGCGAGTAGGCGCAGGCGGCGGCGGCGGCCCTAGGCGCGGGTGGCGGCGGCGGTGGGGGGGAGGGTCTGGCGCAAGCCCAAGGCAGAAGCGGGAGGCGGCAAGGCGCAGGCGCACAGCCGACAACGAAGGTGGAAGGCGGCACTGCGGGCCGGCGGCGCTAGGCACAGCCGGCGGTGGCGGCGGCGGCGGTGGGAGAGGGTCTGGCGCAGCCCGATGGCGGAGGCGGGAGGCGGCAAGGCGCACGCGACGATGAAGGTGGGAGGCGGTGCTGCGGGCCGGCGGCGCTAGGCGCAGACGGCGGCGGACCGGGCGGCCGGCGGCAGCGGGGGCCCTAGGCTAGGTGGCGGCGTGGTCTGGGGACTGGGGAGAGAAGACTGCCGCTGGTTTTTTTTTCCAAATTTTAGTCATGTTGTAAAACGATTGACCGGCTTAATGGGCCTATGGGCTAATGGGCCTGAGAATATCCGGATACTATCCGGATATTTAACCGGATATTAACCGGACATATACGGATAGTTTCGGATACGGTCGGATACTGTTTAAACCGTATCCGTATCCGTATCCGATATATATTATCCGTATTCGATATCGTATACGACGGTTATCCGAATATACTATCCGAAATACTATCCGACTCTTTCGGTCCGGATACGGTTCGGATACTATCCGAACCGATTGCAACCTGAGGCGTTAGCCCTGCTTAGCCATGCTTAGAAATTAAAATTGTTTTGAATCAAGTTACTTTACACCCCTTTCGGGATTTGGGAATAAAACCCTCGACCGGCAGTGCCGTCCGGGGCGATGATTTGGAAACTGTTGTTTTCGAAACCCTAAGTGAAAGAGAATGGAGATGGTTTTGGATTCGAGCGAGAAATGTAAGGGTGTATGGGTGATGTTGAAGTAGCCGGAAGCTACATGGATGCTGTGTGATGGAATGGAGTCTTGCTCGAATCGCTTAAGGACCGAGCCTAAGTGCCGCTAAACCGGTTCCATACCGTACGTCTACATGACCTTTATGGGAAGGTCTTGGCGTAGTAGCCCGGCAAGTATTAGAGTCTGGACCCGTGGGAAGTATGGGAATGTGCTAGACTGGGTGAGCCTCTCTAGAGGATCTCTACACGATATGGGGGTAGAAATCTGACACAAAGACTAGTCCGCTCCGGGTTGTGGTGTCAGGCTGCCTGGGCACAAGCGGAGTTGGGTAGGTCTTGTCTAGCGGGCCAGCTTTAATATGGAAGCGGGTGAAACGTCTCGTTGTACAAGCCCTGGACACATGCGACGCGTAGCATGCCCAGGGGGAACTACATCTTGTGGGTAAAGCCGTACCACCTCTGCAGAGGGTTAAAATCTATTCGAATAGCCGCGTCCTCGGTCATGGACATGAACTGGTAAGGCCACACACTGGTTAGACTGAGCTTTGGTTGTGAAAGCTGGGAATGGGATTAAGGATGTGGGCATGACATGTCCACAGTGTGCAATTAAGGCCATGTTGCGGTGGCAAGGAATTGCAGGTGAAAGGTCTCCGGCCGTATTGGTCGGGTGGTGGAGGACCATACGGGCCGAGACTGTAAACCTAGATGCCGGTTAGATGGAGCTTTCGATTGGCGGACGGAGCTATCCGAGGATAGATGGAGCCCCATCGATAGGTGGAGCTAACGGCATTAGGAAGCTAGCGGAGTAGTGGTGACTACTCCATGTGTTGAGATGGATTGGAATCGTTATAGTACCATGAAGTTTTCAGAAATGCTTTTGAATCTACTATTCGTATTTACATCGAAAACTTACATTTTCGCACAACTTGTAAATTAGGTTAGAGTTACCCTTTGATCTATTCCCTGCATGAAATATAGCCGTATATTTCCTCCTGTGAGAATAGCTTGCGAGTACATTCCATGTACTCACCTGGCTTGTTGATTTGGCCAGACGAAGGAGACATCAATTCCGAAGATACGAATATGAACGCGAAAGCTAGGGCGTAACCCCAGTCAGTTGTCTGTCGGGTATGGCATACTGATGGGCCACCTCTCCGCTGGATTTTCGCTGCAAGTTTATAGCCGTTGGGCTACAGGTATTAGAATATCGACCTTAACGGTCTATTTAATTGTTTACGCATGTATGACAATGATATACAGGTTAACTCGTGTGTATCGGCTACTGATCCAGGGACCGGTACAGTGATCACGAGGGAGTTCCCGGCCTTAAAACCGGGGGCGCCACAGCTGTTAAGTATGAAACTACAACCAAGTTGGATTAATTGGCTGGTGGTCAACTGTGTCAGAAGGAACATCAGTTTGCTTTAACAGTAACTAAGTGTAGTTACTACGGACGATCGCTAGAGCATTAATTGAGCTGGACATGGATTAGGACTTGGCTGAAGTCAACATCTCATGCCATTGGTGCACCATATATATACTGGTTTAGCTAATCCTTGGGGAATTAAGTTGTCCTAGTAGCAATTGGTTGTAGTCAGTTCCTGACATGAAACTCAAGTTAAGTTGGCTTAACCGTGATTAGTGTCTCATTGTGATAATAGTTAGTAAACATGTCTTATCTGTATTAGTTATTCATCATCAGTTTACCTAGTTGTTATTAACCGAAGCATGAAGCTGTCTAGACCGTACTTTATATGAAGTGATTAACCAGTGAGTGACAACTAGTCTATTAGTGATGCTAATGATCGAGTCAACTGTACCAGCCTGCCATACATTTAGTTGATGCATCAATTCGTAACTACCACAATTAACAACATTCAAGTATATATACAATCAGTGTTTGGATCGGATGGTAGAATCTAGTCCTTCGATTTAAAAGGTATTTTCACAGCATATGATTATTAAAGTGTTGCTACTGCCCTAATCCTGACTAATCACAGTCATTAGTATAACCGTTTGCCAACAAGACAACAAACCGTTGTTAAAACAAAATATCAAACATACATCTAATTAGTGTTTTGATTAAGCCATCATTAGCATGTCATTAGGAACATTTTAGTCTAGCTTAGCCGTTTACTGGTTGGTTGAGCAGCTCGGTCAGAACAACGGTGAGCGCGGAAGCCGAGAAGGGGAGGGAAGGTGGTCAGAGGCGAACAGTGGCTCACCCGATATGGATGGTACGGAGGCACCGAGGAGGACTTAATCGCCGTCGGTTGAGCCGACGGTGCCGCAGCCGAGGAGACGAGGTCGTCGCAGAGGCGCTCGGTTGGGTGGGGAAGGGGGGCGGAAGCAACTGCCGGTGTAGGGAGGAGAAGCTTGTCGCTGCGGAGTTTTGGAGACGCGGCTTGCTGCCGGCGGAGAAGCCAAGGTTGACGTCAGCGGGAGTTTTGGAGACGCGCCTATAGGGAGCTCCGGTGGTGAGGTCGACGGATGCCCTCGTTCTCGAGAGCCTGGGCACAAGGAGAGTAGAGAGTTGAGCTCGGAGGCGGGGTTGTTGGAGAAGAAGTCCGGCAGGACTTGGGAAGGAAACCGAGGCGTGGCAGCTCTCGAGCTTGATGGCGAGATCAGCAGCTGGGGGTCGATGGAAGACCGGAGGCGGCGGTGCACTGTGGCGTGAAGGGCGAGTGGCGGAGAGGCGGAGGAGCTCCCGTCGGCAGCGGCGGGCCTCCAGTGGCGAGGCACGTGGCGGCAAGCTCGCTCGGGGCCTGAAGCGCTGCGAGCGACTGGCGGCGGCTCCTATGCGGGCGACGGCGGCAGCAGGCCCAATGGGCCACAGGAGTGCTCGGAAAAGGAGACAGGGGCGGTGGCGGTTTTGCTGCTGCTGTCCCCTATCTATATATATATATATATATATATATATATATATATATATATGTATATATATTCCTTTTGTTATTGTTATTCATTTATTCTTTTTAATTTCCTTTATTATATGCATCTTCTTTTATTCCCTATATCTTTTCTGCTTTAGTTTTGGGATTTGAGTGGGTATGATTGAAAGATGATTTCAAAACTTGGCGAAATTCAACACAAGGTCACTTAGACATATATGTGCTCGATGAAATTTTTGGTAGGTGAAAATTATATCGCTTGAGCTGATATTTTGATACAATTGGAGAAATTGTTTAGACGTGGATCAGATACATTTGGTTCCTGACTTTTATTTATACTCTCTTTGCTAAAGTTTTGAAGTTTTAGTTTGAATGAATTTTGAATGAGCTACATGCATGATTTACATGGTCTTAATCTTGTGCAAAATTTTTGGACGATGCACGCGATAATGCAGCTCAACAATAATTGTTTTACCTCAGCTCATATGTATTACCCTAATGTATTTTTAGGTTGTTACACAATCACAGAAATTACAAAATTACCACCGCACTTATATTTCTAGATATTTACAAAAATGCCACCGCCACACATAATTCCTAAATATTTACAGAATTACCACCGTCACCAGAAATTGTGCCATGCTGCAACTATTTACCTAATTTGTTTCATCTGATACAACGAGATGCTGCAACCACAGTCATTGCATCACTACAATTTACAGCACATGCAAACTCCCACATGCATGTTGCATTGCAACAATTCACCTCTATGAAACTCTAATCATATGTTCCATGCAACAATCCAACTCTATGGAACTCTAATCATATGTTTCATGCAACTTCCACGTCGATTATTGTAGTGGCATGGTTGCAGCATGAGTGTACGAAGTTGTAGCATAAAAAAACAAAAGGTTACGGCATGTAAGATGAATGGTTACATCATTATAGTTCTGTGGTTACAGCTTTTACCTCCTATGGTTGCAGCATGCAAGTATGCATGTACGAAGTTGCAACATAAAAAAACAAACAGTTACAGCATGTAAAATGAATGGTTGCAGTACTATACTTTTGTGGTTGCAGCTTTTACCTCCTATGGTTGCAGCATGCAAGTATGCATGTACGAAGTTGTAGCATAAAAAAATAAAAGGTTGCAGCTTTTACTTCATATGGTTGCAGCATGCAAGTATATATGTACGAAGTTGTAACATTTGGTACAATATGTACAGTGGTATTTTTGTAAATATCTATAAACTTAAGTGCAATGGCAGTTTTGTAAATATCTGAAAGTATAAGTGCGATGGCATTTTTGTAAATACCACGTCAGATAATCAACAGCTAAATTAATCAATCGGCGGGCCGATCAGACGGCAGCACGTGGGGTCTACGCTATGTGTCAGTCGCCCCACCGATCGGTAGCATTTTCCAAAAATCTACAGGGGGTGGCATGACAAGATCGGTATGTTCTTGCTCGGCGCCACCTTGAGCCTCCTTGAAACTAAGTACTTAAAAAATAGAAATATAAAATATATAATTGAGATATTATGGCCTGTAAAATTTTAAAGAAACTGAAAACACAAGGATCTACAAAACTGGCATTTTGAACTTTCATAGCAATTTGAAAAGAGAAAAGATTTATGTAAGATATATATAAATTTTTCTATGAGGTCCAAACTCATGTCAGAATTTCACCAAAATTTCTATAAATTGAGCTACTCTACAGAAATTTTATAAGATTCACATAACCTCATTCCTGCGATCTAATTCCTATGGATTGAAACTTATAGAGACCCTTAACTTATCGCATCCTAGTTTGATTTGGCTGAGAAATGTGCATTGTGGCGTGGTCAAAAGGGTTAGGCATGAAAATAAGTTAGATGACGGGTATACAATAAATTTATTTTCAAGAAGTAAATGAAACGTATAGTTCCATTTTGATGAATTTCCCACTTAATTACTACGTGATTAACCCCTTACGATTATGCTATACATCTCCTAGTCAACTCCTTTTAATTGCTCTTTACATCATCCCCAACTGTTTCAAATAATAGCATGTTAAAGAAAATGACTTAGCCAGAGGAAAGGTTGTCTTGACACCTGACGAATCACTATGCATCTTGGTTCCAAGATACATTCTTTTGTATTATACTCCATTTTTATAGTATATACTCCAATCAGAAGATGTAAAAGCAAGTGCATACTTCTTTTTAAAAAATTCCATATATACTTTTCCTAAAAATGTTAAAACAAAATTATATTATTTAATTTGGTAATACCTGAAGCATTGAATTAATCTAATTTTACTTCTCCCTACTTAAAAGAGAACATAACTGCTTTACCATACTGGATATGCTAATGTTGGAGTACCACAGTTGGATACTTCTTTCTGGAGAAACAATATGTACTTCTATGGATAAAAGTAGTATACACTCCAAAACAGTAGTATATACTCTAAAAAGCATGTATACTCTTTAAAATAATTATATACTTCTCTATATGCTAAACACTATGTACTTCTTCAAGAAAAATGGAAGAAAAAAACCGTATATACTTCTTCAAAAAAGGAGTATATATTACACAGGCCTTGTGTTATTTTAAGTGAGCCATTTTTTATTGTGTGTACATACTATAGAAATTAGAACTATAGTCAGCATTTACAATTTTGAATTGTGCGGTTACTTCCAGAATTCATGCAGCAATTAAAGAAAAAGAAATTTAATCTTTTTTCAAGTCTCGTTCGGCCACAAGTGGAGGTAACAAACGGGGAGTCCATACTCCTAGGAGTACAAAAAGAGCGCTCGTATTTGATCAACTCCAAATAAGTAGAACTGTGCCATTGCTTACCACCAAAGGAGCAATGGCAAGAAGGCTGCCCATTCAGCCGATATAAAAACAAGCCATCTATTCCTAGAGTGTGTATATACTACTGCCACATCAATTAATCGGATGGAAGGATGATAATTTCTAATATGTGACAAAGAAAAAGGTTATAATTTACTTTGTGATTGACTCCTATAACGCTGTCAATTCATAAATGTCTGTATTTGGTAGCTATTATGTTGTATCTGGGAGACGGTAGAATCCATGAATATTCAAGTCCTCAAATGTTATAGCAACCTTTCACGACTTACATCCCCAATTTTCACGTACAAATGTAACCTTTTTAGTATTGTACGACATACAATAGTTTAACACTTTTCATATTCACACATTAAATAGCAGAATTCTCTACGGTATGATTTTTTATTGTGGTTAACTATTTATTCTTAAGTTTGCAAAGATCGATATGGCATGTTTGTCATGTATGCACGGACTATACAATCTAGGATCTAACCACTCTCTTTAGATTGATAAATATGTGTTACTCATTCTTCTTGATAGTTCAAAAAGGGTTTTTAAAATTTTGATGAAATTGCGTTATATTTAATTTAATTTATATTACTCAATACATATCGTGCATGTATGTGATTACTAGTTGTCGTTAAAGTTCTTGTTTTTTAAAGATTGTATCGTGTGGTATCAAACTACAGGCCACTAACAAGGATAAAACCAACGTTCTGTGTTGATAGAAGTAAGAATATTGTTCACATCTACCTAGGTTTAATCCTTAGGCTAGCAATAATCTCCCGTGTTTTATTTTAGCTTGTGTTCATGTGCAGGGCCAAATCATTAGGAAGGGCTGCGGCACAAGCATTGGTGAAATCTTACACTTCTAAAGATTTCTAATTTCATTCTTAGCTGGTTCCACTCCAACTTAGGGTGAAATAGGCAAGAAAAGAGAAGATACAAAGAGTTGAACTCATTTTGGATTCGGTTCAGATCAGCCAGTAGGTCCGAATTTGAAACAGCCATGGTTCCCCCATACGAACTCCAAATCAGACAAATAAGTACTCATTGGAAAGCTAATTCTGATTAATCTTCAATGCGTGTGTGTCCAACCGCAAATTCTTTTTGGTCTACCTGCAATCATCAAAACAAGTTGGTGGTTATATCTATCCTTTTCCAATTAGAGTCATGTAACTTAGAGAAGCTAGAGATAGTTTGGATTTCGTCCCTAATACTAGGGTGGGCATCCTAGAGTCTTTATATACTGCAGTAATTTGTGGCTTTCAGCCCAACACCACTTTATGCATAAGAAATTAAAACACAGTTATTGCTTGTTCTTTTGTACCAACGCTCATGCAAGGACAACTAAGAGAGGATTAAGCAATCGTGTTTATTCTACAATCCAAGGTCAATTTGTCGTCCCCTTGGCAATTGGGGACTTGGCAATTGTACATCGTGGTCTCGCAATGATGATCTTCTAGTTTGTTTGGGCATTTTCCAAAGAGTTGAGGGTTCACGCATTGTCACAGGTGTTCAGCTAGCGAGATCGTCTATTCATATCATCTATCCATGTTTCCTCATCGAGAATATTAGGCCTCCCCATATCATCATGGTATCAGATTCGAGGGCCTCTCGATGAGAAATATTTATCCTAGTTTTAGTCCTCTATCTTCTGTCCTATACACGAAAAAAGACTATAAAAATATTTCTATTTAGCTGTAGTTTTACTTCTGTAATTTCCATGCGTCGTGTTAGGTTCACTTTGCTATATTATAGTGTCGAGTTGTTGACCATGTTCTTTTCTCATCACTTTAGCTGTTATTTTGGTTCCAATCTGTTTGGTCGTTTCGTATGGTTTGGTCTCAGAATTGAGTGTTTCTTGATCCTTTGGAAAGCTTGTGTCATCTACTTGCTATTTGTGTCATCAAAAATAGAAAAAAATATTAGCCACAAAAATGTGGAACCATTATTGCTGCGTGCACTTCTGATGATCTCAATTGGTCGTTTGTGTTCGTGGTGTATCCCCATTGTTACGTGTAACATTCTTTCACTTATATCTACTTGTTTGCACAATAGTTGTAGGTTAATGAGCTCCACCATCTTTGTGATATCTTTTTAACCTATTGAGGTTAGCTATAGATCTGCTCGATGGACTACTCATTGTTTAAGTTGTATGATGTAAGTTTTGTTTCATCAAGTTGTGCTCGTCATTAAGTTATTGTGCTCCTCATTGTTTTGCAAGTTTGTGTTGGCAAAAAGAAAAAGATAAGAAAAGAGAATAGAAAAAAGAAAAAATATATATGAAAAGTGGCCAAGTTTTATCATCATATCAAGTGCTATCTTATTTGGGGCTTCATATCATAAAGTTTTGTTTCGACTGTTTTGCACACGTATTTGACCAATCTTGTACCCTCTCCTTTCATATTTGAGCAATAGTTAGCGTCTCTACTTAAACTATTGCAATACGAGTTTTGATGACACTAAATTTTTATAGCTCATTCTTTTGATTGCAAGAGTCTCATTATCATTGCGTGTGTGTTGATGTCCACTCTTCACTTATATTTATCAATCGATAACTAAGCACTTCGAGATTTGGTAGTTTGTGATTTAATTCGGCAATCACGATTCGGAATTTCATAGGGTTTCCCACCAACCACACGTGCAAGTTTCCCTGCATGTGGCTTGTCCATGCTTTTATCCGAGGCGCTGCCTATGACTCTGCATGGGAGAAGAGGGCTGAATTGCAAACTTTCATGTTTAGACCATTGCATTGTCTAAGGGAGTAGGGTGAGTAAGTTGCGCCTACCAAGCTAAGCTTTCGTCGAAAAGGCATCACTGCTTCCTTTTCCGTGCCTGCCCTTTATTTAGATGTTGGGTCAAGACAAGCGCAAGGAAAGTCTAGGTTGGCACTCCATCTCGGCCGACATCTTGCTCTCGAAAGGGTGTGGTCCTTGAGCGAACTAGTCGTGTGCTATCACCTACATCCGAGTCGTGTGCTACCTTGCTCTCGGTTATGCTCATACATTACTTGGTATTTGTTCATTCTTACCACAAGTGTAAGTACTGATATCTCTAGTTCACTTCAAAATGGTAAGCTTGATTTGTTTCATAGTAGTGAGCTGTGAGAGTTGAGAGTGTCCCCTTATATATCCACATATACTTTCACTTGGTGTTTTTCTTACTTCGGTCATGTCAGGAGATGAGGAAATTATTCCTATGTTTACAGAAAGCCCGGATGCGAAGGAATATATCACATGGGAGCTAAATATTGATGAGTTGTTTCGCATGTACCACTATACAGCGGAGCGCAACTTGCACCTTGCATCTAATGGTTTGGCTAGTTATGACCAACATTGGTGGGAGCGGGTTGTCCGAATACATATGGAGCATCATGAGTTGCCAATTGACACTTGGGATGAGATGAAGCGTGAGCTACGTGCATGTTTTGTACCTCGTCACAAGTGCTTCCTATATGAGAAGTTCTGACAAGAGTTCCAATACGTTGTTGTTCATCCAAATATGAAGGAAACGAGCATGGCATGTTACCTTCTGTCAAAAAGATGAGTGCTGCACATCCTTTACCAACAGCACAAAAGATGCGCATGGTTGATGGAGAGCACATTAAGTGTAGCAGATGCATGCATATGTGAGGATATGTTTTTATTAATATAATCATCTCTACTTCTGGTGTTGTTTCTTGTAATATGCAAGTTGCTTTTGAAAAAAAAAGAGCTACAATAAACATAGTTCTCATTACTTAAGAAGATTTATTTGGTACCTACATCATCTGAGGAGGACAATAATGAATATGGTACTGATCAGGGCTTACAACAAATAAGTTTTCTGTTTTCGGGGAGGGGAATTATGTGTGATTTACTTATATTTGCAAGTCAAGTTCCAAATTGAATGTTGAGAGTAATTTTACTACGTGCTTCACTTATAATCGTAATTTGAGTTGCAAAATTATGAGAAAAGGTGATTTGCAGAAATCGGGCTTGCTCATTTGTTTGTGTTCAGATTCCATGAGTGCTTTTAAAATGAGTTCCTGCTATGGTCATTGCCATACAAAAATGCATCATTTGGTATCTCCTTGGTATTCTATTCTTAATTGTTGTGGTGTAATTTGCATTATACAAAACCAAAAGAACAATGACATCTGGTACGTATACATATATGTTGCGTACATGTTTTTCTTTTTGTTTATTGCATCTCCAGCTTGCCAAAAGCCGAGGACGGCTTTTCTGAAAGAAAGGGAGGATGATGTGGGAAAGATAATGAATAATAGCAGTTCTCATGCATATGACAAACCAATGACAGTTTGTTTTAAGAAAAGCGAGGACGATGCAGGAGCATCAATGACCATTAGTATTTATCAACATGTGTCTTTATGCTAGAAAGAAGTGTTAAGCCTCATTGATAAATATTATCAGGTGGATTCAATTAACACTTGTTTTATACACTTTCTATGACAAGATGCAGAGTTACTACTTTATTTGTATGATATATGCAGAACACTTGTTGAGCTATACTCCAAAACGAAGATGGGATGTGCTGACGTCCAGCGGGAGGAGAGGGAGGAAGGGCTGCGACACAAGTCAAAAATGCTCAAGTGTCTACATATATATTTGGAAAGGATATTGAGTCTACTTTTCAACAAATCAAGCGTTGTATGATTTTGAGCTTTCAAGAGAAAGTTATGCCATGGAAGTAAAGGTTGCGCAAGTAATCTCAAACTACACGTGAGAATTAACATACTTGAGGAGTCCGAAACTTGTATAGCAAGTATTGGTGGAATCCTACACTCCTACAACCATCAAAGGTCACCAATACCATCCTTAACTGGTTCTACTTGGACTTAGGGCGAAAGAAGCAAGAAAAGAGAAGATACAAAGAGTTGAACTCATTTTGAATTCAGTTTGGATCACCCGGTAGGTCCGAATTTGAAACAGCCATGGTTTCTTCGTACGAACTCCAAATCAAGCAAATAAGTGCTTGTTGAAAAGCTAATTCCGAGTACTTTCCAATGCGAATTCGCTCAACTGCAAATTCCTTTTGGTATGTCTGTAATAATCAAAACAAATTGGTGGTTGTATAAATAGAGTCCTGTAATTTAGGGAAGCTAGAGATAGGTTGGATTTCGTCCCTAATTCTAGGGCGGGTCTTCTAGAATCTTTATATACTATTATAATTCGTGGCTTCAAGCCCAAGACCACTCTATGTGTAAGAATTAAAATATAGCTATTGTTTGTTCTTTCATACCAGCGTTCATACGAGGACAACTAAGAGAGACGATCGTGTTTATTCTACAATCAAAGGTCAAGCCATCGTTCCATTGGGAATTGAGAACTTGACAATCGTCGCTTGTGGACTCGTGAAGATCATCTACTGCTCTTTTTGGGCGTTTTCCAGAGAATTGAGAGATTATGCATTGGCACCAGTGTTCAGCTAGCGAGATGGTCTATTCATACCATCTATCAACGGTTCTTTACCGAGAAGATCGGGCCACTCGTATCATTAACTGTTGTACTTCAGAAAAGAAAAAACATATAGCATCATCGTCGTCTCTCTACTCGTTCAATTTCACCATATTTGTTATTGACCTCGAGATACTTCGTCTCGAAATATCTA
Source organism: Stipa capillata (assembly GCA_019208055.1). Lineage (NCBI taxonomy): Eukaryota > Viridiplantae > Streptophyta > Magnoliopsida > Poales > Poaceae > Stipa > Stipa capillata. Next base: position 250,483 of record JAGXJF010005465.1, on the reverse strand, counting down.
TTTATTGATAATATCAAAAGTATAGTTATTGTAATGTATGACTCTACATCTCTATTTAAATGCTTTGAAATAATTAAATTATTGTAGTATTGGTTTAATAGAAATATATATGATTTTTTTTCTAGATTTAGTAGTATCTAGGCCTATCTACACAGTAAGATAAGAACAGTACAGTGAAGCAGTAAGGAATGGTTAGGAACAGATACCTCTCGCTCTCTCGGTCTTTGCAAGTTGCAGCATCATTCTTTCGGTTAAGCAGCGTGAACTGATTTCTGATGACTGCGCAGGAAAAGAACAATGTGCTCCATCCATAATAATGCAACGGATACGGAAAAAGGTATAGAAGGTAGCTGGGAAAGGTTAGCCACGCAAGCAACGATGAGATAAGAAAAGAAAACAGCTCGCCGTCTCGGAACTCGCTGAGGACGACGACTAACGACGAACGAGGCGCGCTCGTGACGCACGCTTCCACCCCTGTGGATCTATTCACGCCTTGATCGTCCTCCAAATTCATTGGACGGTTCCGGGCTAACGCAGGTCGTGTCAATAGGTTGTATTGCGCACGCGATACCTCGACCTCTAGGTCTTATCGCCGCAGGAGTGACCGTCCGATCCGGGGCCGGAGAAAATTTGGCTGTTTGGCCTCCTCTCACTTGTAATAATAAAAGTGTCACCGCGATAACAATAAGTCAATAACGTAGACAGCCAACACGTGGCGTGTTTAGCGCTATAGAGTCAGGAACCTATCGCACCTCTGACACGTTATAAGCGTGGAGCCACGAAGTTGTCAGCGACGGGCACGTATCATGCAGTCGACCAGCGATACGAGGACGGCCGTGCTGTCACGTATGCATCCGATAGGGGCATCTCGCGCAGGGAGACCGTGATAACAGATGGTTACGGGTCCCCAGTGCTTGCTAAACGTCCTTTCAGAGCGGCATGGTCCATGCATCCTTCCTTCGTAGCAAGTCCATTCCCTCTCGCTGCACCCTCCCCACTCACTCTCCTAGCTTGTGCATCCGTAGAGCTGATAGAGAAGAGAAAACAGTGTGTGAGATGAATCTTCAGCGTGATATTTTGAAGATCGTGTGGAGGCTGATCTATCAGCTGCAGCAGTGGAAGAAATTATAGATCAAGTGGAAATCTACAAATAGAGGTAATCTTCTTTGACAGTTGTTAGTCCGTTGTTTGACTAGCCTGAAATTAGCTAAAGACTTCATGCTTAAGATGTTTGTTGTAGTACATGACATTGTAATTTTATGTCATTTTTGGCATACGATCACCATTACTTTTGATGAAATTAGTTTAATCAATGTGATTAAAAATGTTAGTGATTTTTTTAGCTGGTAATTAGCCTAATATAAGTAATATATGTTATGTAGTTATGGTAATATTTAGGATGTAGAGACAAGAGAACAAATTGATAAAGTGATCGATTGAGAGAAAGATTTTGGATTATATTTATACAAAATTAGAAGATGCCATAGTTAAGGAAACCATTGATCGACCGGTAGTTGAGGTAAAACAAAATCGACATGCAGTGTTAATTACATAGATATCACTGTTATGCCTCTGTTATTAGTGTACCCCTTTTGTTATTTAAAAGCACTATTAGTTATGTTGATAAATTGTAATTAACTTATTACTGTATTTTAAAGTAGTGCTAGTTGATAGTAATATTATTATTGAAATTTCTGTTTATGTGGTAGTGTTAGAATTTTAGATATTATCGTATTATCATGTTTAAGGATATTAAAATGATAAATATGATATTAAAATTCCAAAAAAAATGAAAAATTGTACTAAAAATTATGTACGTGCGGTAAAAATGTCTAGATAATATGTACCAAATAATTATGTGTGAAAATATTATCAAAGATTAACTAAAATGAAAAAATTATGGAGGTAGGTACAATGAATGATTTGTTAGTTTTAGGTATTATCATATTTCCGTGTTTAAGGATATTAAAACGATACACATAATGTTTAAATTTCAAAATTTCAAATATTTTACAAAAAAATTATATAGGTGCAGTAAAAATGTAGCAAATAATTATGTGCAAAAAAGTTAAGATTTAGTGAAATATAGAAATTACAACGAACGTGTTACTAAAAGTTTGTTTTGTATGTAGGTAGGTTTAATGAATGATTTGTTAGTATTTCATCGCAACAAAGCAATACATGACAGGCCTCCCGGGCTCGATCTGTTGTAATGCCAATACAAGGTTGCACGGATAGAAGGTCTGAAGGAGATTAGTCTGTGGGGCCTCAAGAGGTGCATACGCCATGAGTTCGATCTAAAGATGGCAACGGGGATGAAACCCGTCGAGGAGTGGTCACTCATCCCCGTCCCCGCAAACCCATAATTTCCCCGTCACCCATCCCTATTCCCACCTTCGGGTCTGAATTTTTCAGGTGCATACGCCATGAGTTCGATCTAAAGATGGCAACGGGGATGAAACCTGTCGAGGAGTGGTCACTCATCCCTGTCCCCGCAAACCCATAATTTCCCCGTCACTCATCCCTGTTCCCACCTTTGGGTCTGAATTTTTCATATACCCACCCCCCATCGGGTATCGGGTCCCTGTTGTTTCCCATTCTCGTGACTGCAGATGGGTATTGCGGCCCCGTGGATATCAAATTCCCACGGGTTTCCCATCCCCATGACTCCAAATCACTAGTTTGAGGCGAGAGGCTGGTGGTGGGCTAAGAAGTGAGGATTTGTTTGGGACTTGGCGAGTGTTTTCTTTAGATAAATTAAAAAGGAGTCCACATGTAATGTTGTATCCAGGTTCCCGTGGGTGACGGGTATAGGGGGTCTTGTACCATCCCCGTCCCCACCGTAACCGATGGAGATGGATTTTCCCCATATATATCCCCGTGAGGACTAAGTCTATACCAGACCCGTCCCCTAATAGAGGAAATCCCTGTCGGGTTTTGGGTATCGGGTCCCATTGCCTTTCCTAGTTCGACCGGAAGACAACATGCAAAAAGCTTGTAATTGAAGCAATAACATGTAGGAGTCTGGATGAAGGGTCATCTGACCCTTTTCAGGAGCTACACAAGGTGACTGAAAATCTATCATGAGTATGGTATATGCGACCTGTAAGTACTCCTAGGGCTGTGATGTACGACCGACTGATGCGTGCATTTTTTTTAACAAACCTTTTGAATGTAGTTCGATAGGGCCTTGCGAATCAGAACCTGAAGGACCGAACGTCAGAATGACCTGTCCCTTTTTCAGAAGCTGAAGGACATGTATGAAGATGCCAAGGGGATTATGAAGAATTTGAGTGGCTATCGCACAAACGACACACTACTGGGAGCTTTCAATATGCTAGAGCAGAAGTCGGCACGACCTAGCGAGCACGCGCTACACGTGCCAAATCCGGATGTCTGAGAGGTATGTCATTTAAAATGTGAGGCTAACTTTTTCATATACTCTACATATGATATTTACTTAATCTTATTACTGAACTTCATAGCCCGAGGTACGTGGGGACACGTCACTACTACGGATCACTTCAGGTGCACTTAATTTATCGCATACATAATAATGAACATAAATTTATTCTTACTATGCAATGATCACTTTTTTGGCATAGTACGACTTGACGCACAAGCAGGGGCAGAGCTCTCAGGGAGATGCATTTAGAGAGGTATGTCATTTAAAATGTGTGAGGTTAACTTTTTAATATACTTTGCATATGATATTTACTTAATCATATTGTTAACCTTCATATCTCGAGGTACATGGGGACGTATCACTACCGTGGAACTCGTCTACACGAGCTAGTAGAGGATTTCAAGTGCACTTATTTTCACACATACACGCATTATACTAATGAACAAATTTATTCTTACTATGCAATGATCATTTTTTCGACATAGTATGACATGGACTCGCCACGAGCAGAGCTAGAGCTCTCGTGGAGGTGCAGTTGTAGAGGTATGTAATTTTAAAAAGTGTGTATTTTACATATCCTTTTTTCTTAAATTTAATCCTATTTATTGATGTTGTTTTATAGAAAATGAACCACATGGATTCGCCAATGGACGATAATTGTTTTGTTGTGCCCAACCCATGGTTCCAATTTTCCATTCAGTACTAGTCCCTTGTTGGAGGAGGAGGTTACAAGGGTGGTTCGTCCCACGAACAGGGCCAGAGATCTCAGGGCCATGACTATATAGATGGCTTGTTTCGACATGATGAGCTTGATTACACCCAAATTTCTACACATCCGGACCCTACTCATGAGACTCAAGAGACTCCCCACCATAGTCTCCAGACCGACCCTGAGACCTAACAAACAATTCACTTTCCCCTCAAGTCACATGCCTTTCAGGCATAAGAGAGGAAGAGGTTGTTGATTGCGGCTTTGTTTAGTGGTTTGGATAGTTCTACTATTCAACTTTGTTGTATTAAATATGTAGCATTATTCTCCTTTGTGGTATGTAGACATTATTGTATTAAATATATAACACTATTCTCCTTTGTGATATGTTGATATTGTTGTATTAAATATGTAGCACCATTCTCCTTTGTGGTATGTTTACATTGCTGTATTAAATATGAAGCATTGTGCAGCTACGAAATGATAACTCAATGTGGCGCTTGTATTGACTTGACCACATACTATAGCAGCTCGTAGCGACATGGCATAGCACTGCAAAGCTATAATATAATCAAACATCGCGACAACTCGTATCGACATGACATAGCACTACAAAGCTATGATATGACCAAATGTTGCAGTGCTAGTACTAACTTGACCATACACTGCCGTAGCTCGTGCCAACGTGACATAGCACTGCAAAGCTACGATATGACCACACGTTGTGCCATGAACCTCACAATTCTTAGGAAATTTTCATAGCCTCAGGTTCGGAACAATAACTTATGTGGGCAGCTATAAATACTACAACCGCATGAACATGATATGCTTACATGACCGAAGTGCAGACATGGTGACGAAGCCGTCTTGCAATTGAGCCACAATTAGGAGAGTCAAGGACGTCACTTTTGGCATTGCCCACACTTCTTGGAAAGTATTTTTTTTCCTCCATACTTCTCCGTCCATCTACGTGGCCAACAAATTTAATGTACTACTATTTTCTATAGATACGTACAAATCTTGGGTTGACCTAAAAAACCCTCCTCACAATAAGGCGTGTATGGGGTATCTCACCTTGAAGATTAAGAAGCTAGAGGGGAAGAGAAAAACAAGAATAAAGAGCTCCACAGATAGACGGATGAGGTGGTAGACATCAGAAGTGAGTACATAGTGTGGTGCTGCTGCTCAATGAAATTGCTTCGACACCTACCATTACCGTAACAATCAACCATGTTTAGTGCGGCCGTACCAGTAACACCACATTGCAGAGTAGTACGTGTGGCCATAGTGATAGACTATAATTTAATCTTAACCCATTTATACTGCATGTTGCCATTTGTACCGTAAGAGTAGCTTCGCATCGTCATCCCAATGTTGTATCTTGTCGTATTTGGATCTATTTGTATTGGAATTTTCTTAATGTATGTACCATAGTGGTACTTTGGTTTGTATCCTCGCAAGTTCATTATTAAGTGCTCCCTAAGGTACATTTGTCATAGCTAATTTCCAACTAACAACTACAACTCAAATTAACATAACACATAATGCTCTAGCTAGTTCATGACCGAAAGTAGCACTACATGAAGTCATCATCACTATCTCCGCCATTCAATGATATTGTTGAATCGATGTATGTCCACAAAGTCGTCATCATCATCTATTGCAACTTTTAATGATCCAGCACCGTTAGTTGATCGAGTTGTCAGGTAGCAACCTCCGAATGTTAACTTCATCCAGGTATAGTTCTCAATTTGTTTCATTCAAAAACTTTGTATCCTTAGAGTTTGCCTAGCATTGCAAAACATAATGTACGAAATAGAGAAATATGATGATTGGAATGAAAAGGGGCAACATAAGTCATAATAATAACCTTAATCTAGGTAGCATACTGAGTCTTGGGGAGCCTTATTGTTTTGGCTAACTCACTATACTGTGCTCCCGGAAGTCCTTTCAGTCTGCACACCCTCATCCACCTCTTGCACAACTTCAGCAGATGCTAGCGAATCTAAGACACCTATTCTAGGGTAAAATCTTCCCCACTTCGATTAGGTGAACTCCTTTGTTTAATATTTCCTAAAGAGGAACCCTACTTTTCCCACTTACCATATAAGTGGAACCTCTCAAAAGGCAATGAGACATAAGACGAGTCCAAACAGCCCTGAGCATCATCTAACATCTCTGTTCAAAATGAGTGGTATGAGGGGCAACTTGCTACTCTTGGATTTGACCAAACATAAATGTATTGCTTCATCAAGACCAATTCGATTAGGAAAAGAGAGGAAGAGACTAGGAGAGAAGAACCGATGGAGCGGTTGGTGGGGAGGGGGCAACAGTGCAAGGGAGAGCTGGTGGGGAGCACTACTACAAAAATTTATATCCCAGATGGTTCAAAATCGTCATCTGAAATGGATTTTTTTTAACCGTTTGGGATTATGTATCATGGATAGCATGTCTCCATATCCCAAATTGTTTTTTAACTGTCTGGAACAAGAGATGAACACAGACAGTTCATATTGTAGAACTGTTTGGGATTACTTTTGTTTTTCCAAAAGGAATAGCCGAATGTCATCGTTGTCGCACCACCACTAGTGGCCCCTCCATAGCCATGGTCGCCGAGCCATGGTGAGCTTCACCCCCTTCTCCTCCTCCTCCTGTGATCAAGCTCCACCCCTCCTCCTCTCGACAGTTAGATCTGCAGGGAGGGAGGGAGATCAACACATAGACACATAATAGCAAAATCACCTAATCCATAATCCGCAACACAGAAGCAAGGCAATCAAACAAGAGAGAAAGATAAAGATGTAGAATTGTTCAGTCAAGACCAAATTCCACGCACATAGCCCCTAGATCTGGCCTCCGATGAGATGGGGTCGATCGTAATCGCAATGCCCATCAGCCTGCCCATTGTGCCACTACCTTGTTGTTGACAAGCCGACCGTGCCGCGCACGTCGGTCGCCATGCAGGCACCGGAGGCCGACCTGGTGCGGCCGAACTTCCCCATGGCAACAGCAGCCGCCTGCCATGGCAGCACTTCGTCATCGTAGGCACCGCCCACCGAGGTGCATGGAAGCAGGGAGAGGAATGTCTCCAACCACCAATGCCTTCGTAGGCACCGCCCACCGAGGTGCATGGAAGCAAGGAGAGGAATGTCTCCAACCACCAACGCCTTCCTCCAACGGCTGCCCTCACCAGATCTAGTGGCAGTGGCAACCTGGGAGCCTAGATCCGACCGGAAGAGGTTACTAGGGCACATGACGATGGCTGGTTGGTTTTCAACTAAGGCGGTGTTGTCACTGCTCCAGTAGATCTAGTCGACGAGGTGGCGCTCCTCAGGGCGAACGTGCGAACAGGCATGGCCTCGAGCGCATCTTAGAGGGCATCAAAGGACAGCAGGTGACAACGAATGAGAGAAGCAAGGGGATGGTGGTGTGGCAGGGGTGAGGAGAGGTGGGGATGAGGGCGGAGAGACAGAGGTGACGACAGAGCGGTGTGCGGGTGTAGGGGTTGGTTGACTTAGGCCCTGTTTGGTTTGGCTTCGCGGTGCGTTTGCCCTTCCAACAGCCGAAGCCAAACCAAACGAGGGGCTTCTGGCACGGCTGTTCCGAACAGCCCATCGCGCGGCCAGTACAAAAATCGCTACGCGCAAAAGCTCCCGAAGGGCAGCTTCCCGCAGTCGCTTGCGCCCCGTCCGAGTTTGCCCCTGGAGCATTTCTTCCCGATCCCCTTCCCGCAGCGGCCGCCACCACCCGCCGGCCAGCACCCGCCGCTCCACCCGCCGGCCACCACCCGCCGCCCTCCTCCGCTCGTCCATGGCGGCGCCGCGGCGGCCGGAGTACGTCCACCGCCGTGCGCGACCTCCCCGCCTTCGTCCGCGCCGAGGACCGACGCCTCCAGCACCGGATCCGCGGCTTCCCCACCTTCCCCGTCGTCCCCGATCGGATCCCGTGGACCGACGCCTTCCTCGCCTTCCACGGATCCGTGCCCCCGCTGGCCGACCGAATCCGCACCACCGTCGGGCCTTCCGCCGCCGACCGGATCCCCGCCACCGCCGGGCCCTCCACCGCGGTGCAGGGCTCCCTCCACCGCCGGGCCCTCCGTCGGAGCGCGAGCGGCCTCCAGCACGCTCCACCACCGCGCCCCTCCAGCACCCTCCAGCGCGGATCCGAAGGGCGGCGGCGGACGCCGAGGCGGAGGCGGAGTTGGGCTGGGCCGCCGGGGTGGCCGATGCCCCCTGCCCCCCTTTTTTCTTTTTTTTCTATTTGTATTTATATGTCTGTATTTGTACTTTTTGTATTTGTACGTATTATGTATTATGTGGATCGAAGGGTATTTCAGACATTTCTTTCCTATACAGCCGACAGCCACAGCCCAACCAAACACCCACATTTTTATACAACAGCTAACAGCCACAGCCGCTTTTTCAGCCAACCAGCCAACAGCTGCTTTTTCAACAGCCACAGCCCAACCAAACACGCCCTTAGGGTTAGGATACGCAGCGGGGGGATAAATACTAGGGTTTGTTGGGTTGGGCTGGAAGTCCAAAAAACACAGATGGTTAGGATTGTGAATGGTTTGAGATTTAAATTGCATGTGGTTTTTAGTCACAACTGTCTATGATTGTCAACACTCCCCCGACAAATTTTTATTAAAAACTATATCGGAAGTGACATTTTGAAAACCTTCTTGGATAAGCCTTATCCCATACGGTTTTTGACGAACCGTCTAGGATGAGACGTCTGATTTGAGCATTTCTATAGCAGCGGAGGGTGTAGTGAGATTGCTGCCCAAGGCTCACGCACGAAACTTAAAACACAGAAATGAATCCTTTATCGTGGTTCTAGGGTGCGATACTGTCAAGCTGGGGTAGGCTGACGTCCTATCACGGCCCCAGGCACGACTGGCTCCCTGTCGCGGGTTAGAGGCACGATGGGTTTCCTGTCACGGCTAGTCGTGGACCCCCCAGGCTTGTCGTGTCTTAGAGCCGCGATATCTTTGCTTCGGGCATGCCAGACATGATACGTTCCACATATCAGTTCTATGCACTATCATGGAGACATATTAATTATTGTGAGTGAGAAGAGGCTAGATTTGCTGATATGACTTAACGAGAAGCTAAAATAACCAAATTTTCCGAGGCCAAAGGCCGGTATGGTAGGGAAGAATGCCACATGCCAGTCGTCTGAATACGAACATAAGGCATGAGAGTTGTTGCGGGGTAGAGCAGCCTGGTGTTGTGGTACATTACCTAAAATTAGGATATCCATACTTTGTTACCGATAAAAATATATATAATATGCCATATTAGACCATCGTAGTTGGCTCAGTCCACTCTATACCTTGGCTACACCCACGTCCTTCTGAATTTTTGTGTTATGTCTCCGCATTCATGCTCCATATCATGCTCTATTTTTGTTAGAGGTTTTCTAGGAAGATCATAAGTCAGTTTGTATAGAAGCTTCGTTGTGCTCCAGTTGGTTTTGTTAATTTTTTTTCTTTTTAGCAAGGTAAGAAAAGAAGGTGGAAGGTTTAGATAAACCTCGTCTTGCTAACTCTCATTTATAATATGGCAAAGATTAGAAAGATGTATTATACGTCCGGCTGTACGCGCGTCATGGCGCTTATGCCTCTTTCCAGTTTTTTTTTAAGATCTAAAGATACGCATTTTTTGATGGAGCGTGAAAATTTGATCTACAAACAAGTTCATAAATCCAGTAAGCATGACTCTAGGCATGGCATTTTCAACATGCACATGCCATGCAAACTCTTATGCTCAAGCAGACATAACCGTGTCTCTCAAAATACACAAATGCACGACAATTTCCAACCTGGTTTCCAATCAAGATCCTGCTCAAGCAGGCATACCAAAAACGATGCATCCCGTAGCCTGATGCTGATCTAGTGATCTATATAAAGAAAGGGACCATGGCTCAGACCTGCCCCTGACACACTGGCCACACGACAGGAACATGGTAGTAGTATACAAATACCAGGCTTGCTTGATCCAAGGACGAACGAAAAATGTTATCCAGCTCAAGTACTCAATTCCGAGAAATTCAGACGGGAACTTGTCATGAAACCGCAATGAAGAAGCGCATCTCATATTGCAGTGACCTGGGACTCGTTGGTCATCGTGGGTTCAGGTCAAGCGTTCACAAATCGTCAACACAAGATCAGACAAATGAATGGCTTTTAGACTCGAAGGTTGACTCGTCCGAGAATTCCCTCGTAAAGTACCAGCAGTATATAATAATTTTTGGAGTATACCAAGTGCAGGCGCGATGGTCGTGGATACAAGCTTATACATAAGATAAGAACAGGCACGAAATTTGCAGTAAACGGATTCTCCGTCCATAGCGAAGCATATCACAGGTTGCAGTAAACGGATTCTCCGTCCATAGCGAAGCATTTCACACCTGTGATAGCATGGGCCATCTGGATTATACTATACTACACTTACGTCTCCAGTACAACAGCCAGGTCGCATGAAGTTTCAGCATCTCGGTCACAAGCCTGTAATGTGGGCTTTGTGTCAGAGCAGCCATGATTATCCCAAAACATGGATAGCATAAACAAGGAAGACAGTCAATGCACCTATCTGATGCAGTTCTAGGGGTAGCCTTGATGACGCTAGAAACTACTGCTAATAAGGCTCACGATAATTGCTCTAGCAGCCCATTGCTCGCGTCGTCTGCATCATCTCCGGCACGATGCCTTCGAGCAAGCAGGTCTTCTCTAACTCCTTCAGGTAATCCAGGAGCAACACAATGGTGAAGAGAAGGATTTCACCAAAGTAGTTGCTGGCGCCTCCGTCACCTCAACCGCCACCACCACCTTTCCCAAAACGGAAAGGAGGGAAACCAACCACTCCCATCATCCAGTTTCCAGTTTAGGTCACTGAACTTTCACAGAAACAGTAATGGATCACATTAGTGAGTGAAGAAATTGTGGTCAATTGCCCGCTACCAGTGGCGGAGTTTTAGCCAGGCTAAAGTGAGCAAATAACCAAGCTGGCATTTCCCTTCCAATTTTGAAGTTCACTATCTGAAGGCAAGCATTATGAGTAACAAGTCACTAGATATAGTATTCCATTGAGATTCATCATGCGCCTATCCTAAAATTGTTGTTTTCTTTTACTAAAATTATCAAGCGTGATAGATCCAGGGTCTGTTATATTTCCAACTTAACCATTTTGAACATGAAAATATAAAAATAGATACTGCTTCCAAATTTGACATAAACAAATTTTCATAATAAAAAAAAGCCAATTTGAGCGATAAGCTCTTAATCTTAAACAGTCATTTACTTTTAGACTGATCAAAATAGATATGGATCCATCGAATATTCTGACTACCCTTAAGGTTGCTTCAGTAGAAATCCCAGTTTAAACGAGATGCAGTTAATTTGAGTTCTCTGAAATTGTGAACCCACACAAACAGTACGATATTCATAAGCATCATCAAATGACACATAGGGAGGGATTAAAAAGAAGTACCTAATATAAACAATGCTAGGAAAAAGAGGATCCATAAGGTCATAAGACATGTGCTGATTCAGGGACCACTTATGTTCTCATGTGATATAGACTCGTAATTGCTCGATGGCAAATGATGCGATTTTACCATTTCAAAACCAAAATAGGTATCAAGTTTCATGAACAACATCACTAGGGCAGTAAATTGTGAATGGTGCAATAAAAAGAATGAAATTAAGAGGTACTCCCTCTGTTAAAAAAAAACGTATTTTGATTGGTTAAGATAAGGTTTTGACCAACAATTACTCTCTTAATACGTAATTTTACATGACATAAAATTGATATTATTAGATTCGTACTCAAAATACTTACTTAAAATTATGATTTTATATCATATAAAGCACATATTAATAGATTAATTATTGGTTAATGAAATACGTCTTACATTTCTGGACTTAGGGAGTAGTAGATAGTACTCTATTACAGATCAGCAGGTTATGAAGCTTTCGCATGTGTGGTGAACAATTACTTTTCCACAAAGAGAAAAGAGCGAAGTGTCAATACAAACAATGAGTAATCGAGACAGACATTGTGAAATCATTAAAAGATGTCAAGCACTACTTTCCAGACAGCCTTAAAATAACATAATAGCTCGAAACATTCCTGCTTGTTTCCCTGCAAATACTTCATTATAGATTCTGTGCTACAGCTGAACAATTATTTCCAGGTTCTTATAATTTTACAAGGATGAAGGATCTATATGTATAATCTTGTTACGACCCTATTCTCTAAACAGGGTATACCCTATTTGTAAAACAGGACCGTGGTATTGCCCGCAACTGCCCAGGATTTACAGCTGCGAAGAGAAAGAGTATCAAACATGCATACGATTAACAAGAAGAGTTTTATCAGTGAAATAGGACCTATCAGTCGATTTTCAAGAAATTAACGGGCTACAAAGCCCAAAACATTACCTACAATCAAAGATTCGATGAAAGCCCACAGGAAGGCTTGAGTACGGTCGTAATCCTAACGCGTTAACTGTAGATCTTCGTCTTGATCTTCTTCTGAAAATTGTTGGTGCAACAATGAGTACATGGAATACTCAGCAAGCCACATTGGGAAGTTACCTATTTAACTACCATGCAGGGATTCTCAAAGGAAGGGAATAATGTCTCATATAATTTGGTGAATGCATAACCCTAAACTTCACCTTATCAGTAAAACCATACGATTAAATCAAATGGACTCTAAAGCAGTTGTATTTTAATAACCCTATCGGGTCATCGCCAATTTGATTATCCATTACCAAACTCTACGTGTGCCTTGTAGTTGGAATCACCCTTGAACATAGCTTCATTAACCGAAAGCATGACGTATTTGAATACCCTTTATTATCACTCTGCAGAGTTGCTCAGCTTTACCCACATGATATCTATACCTCTTATTGTCACTCGAGATTAACACACTCCCATCGGTGTGTCGACAGAAGTAAGATAACAAGGCTTTTTATCTGTACTATCTTTTGAAGTTACTACCCAGGAACACTACATCACTTCTTTCCTGGGAGCCGACGGGCCAGTGTCAACTTCGCGATCCGGGAGTTGAGTGAGTTCCAGTTGTGATTTCCCAATCAATGGCTATCACCTCATTCGCTTCTGCGGGCCTTCTAGAGAAGAGGAATGGCAAGCTAGTCTATAGTTGTTCAGCAAATAGAGCAGATTTACTAGGCCAAATTTGACAAGTCAAACATGTGGTTGAGCGGTTCTGTGTCATCACTTAGCATAAGGGTCTTGTCCTTAACTGCCATGAGTAAGACAATCCACCATATTACCCTCACTCCACGGAAGGGGCATGGCTGCGCATTCAATACATGAAAGGCCACATCTTCTCTATCCCCAATCGCCGGCATTTTCTTTGAAAACCACATCCTTCGAGCTTTTTCCTAGGGTTATCACTGTTTCTACATATGCTCTGACCTAGCCTCTGATGCCGGTGAAGGATACTGATATAATTTATATTTACCTAAGGTTTTTCAAGGTGAATACGGCCTACAAAGATAACCGGGCCGTGGGGTGGTAGGTGTTAACTAATCAATCATGTCATTTAAAAATATAACAGTACTTAAATAGCATGCAAGAAATAATTAACTACGCTAGTAATACATAAAATAGTAGGCATGTGGGTTTAACATGAACAAAGGAATATGACTTGCCTACTGCACCGAGATCGGCTGAATCGTTGTCTTCAAAGAGATCCTCACCGTTGGAGTCCCTCTCGAGTGTTGGATCATCACTACCGTGCCCTATTGGCGAAAAGATTCAAACACCCATAAGTCCGGGCTCGACGAATGCGAACTGGGAGCAAAATATAAAATAGTTGAAAAATAATACCTTAAATAAGGAGGTAGGGTGTGTGTGGGGTGTTTAGAAACGGAGTCAAGGTTGGAGGTATGTATGGTCAAAATCGGAATATTAAAGAGATGTGAGAGGATATATGATGCGAGTTAGGGTTTCGGACAAAGAATCGGGATATATGTGGGATGAGGGTTTTGCGGGTTTTGGGTATTAAGAAGCAGGAATTTGGATTGATGGTGTGGAGAAATGGAATCGGGGCGTCGAGACGGTCAAAATGGATATATATATACGTTTAGGGTTTTGGGCCCAACGGGTCGGGCCCGTTAGGTTTTTAAGCTGGGCTGGGTTGGACTTTAGGGCTTGGAATGGATTGTGGGTTGGGCTGGATTTGGGTTTGAGCTAGGCTTGCGGGTTAAAGGAATTGGGTCCTGGTTTTAATTTAAAAAATAAAAAAGAAAAGAGAATACTATAGCTAATGGGCATGGACCAATAGTGATCAGAGCCGGCCCAAGAGGGGAGGAGACGGCCTGGGCGGGAGGAGCTGGGCGGCTCGGCTCGGATCTGAGCCGCCTGAAGGGGCACGGCTCGGGGAGCTCGGCTCGGCTTGATTCCAAATTGAGCCGACCTCAGATTGGGGATTTGAGAAAACAGGGGAGAGGCGGCTGCTGGTGATGGGAGTTCGATTCTGTCTCCAGTGATGCTTGCCGCCGGCGGCGGGAGACATGAGGGGGTTCGGGAGGACGTGGGGATTCCATTTTTGGGGAGAGATGGAGGCACTGCCACGGAAGAGGAGCTCGGCGGCGTTGAGGTGGGCTCGGCCTCACCTTGCCGGGGTTGGGGACGATGGTGGCGAGGTTGCCGGGACTCGGGAAGAAGAAGGCGGAGAGCAGGAGGTTTGGGAGTAGCTCAGGAAGCTCAGGCACAAGAAGAGCTCGGGAAGATGGTCTTCATGGGGATTCATAGGCGGCAAGGGCGGTCAGAGGCCCGGAGCTCGATGCACCAGGGTGAGCCCCGAGGAGATAGCCTCGCTGCTCCGGTGACTGAAGCCCTTGCTACACCTGGTTACTAGCGACTTCGCGGTGCTCAGTCGGCATGTGGTCTCGGGCGACGGGCTACTACAGGCGTTGACAGTGTGGCACTGAGGGGAGAGATGAGCGGCGATGCAGAGGAGGGAGAAGAAGCGGACGACATGAGGACGGGCGGCATTGGGTGCGGTGCTGACCAAAGGAGGGGCCCACCTGGTCACCGGTGTCGAGTGGAGGATGGCGGCGTGATGAACGGCGGTAGCGGTGAGGAGCTAGGCCAGAGGGGCGGTTTGGGCGTGGGCTGGATGGGCCAAGGAGGTGGCTTGTGGGCCGAGAGGGAGAAGAGAATAAGGTCCAAACAATTTTCGGATTCTTTTTGAAGGTTTCGGATTTGAACAAAATTTGAAAAAATTTCATACTGTTACACATCTAATCAACAAGGAATAGAAGAATTGATAGAGAAAACATCTATCGACCCTAAACTCATCCTCAGCCTGTACCTTTTACTAAAGTAGTTCAAGGCTACACCAATAACTTTGCCAAGAAAAGGAAAAGGTCAGTTCATGTTCAGAACCAGGAACTTCACAGAAATATTTCAATTCTCCCATGATTCAGGAGGTTTTCCATGGTTCCAAAAATATATGTGCAATTATCGCCCTAATTTCCTTGCTGCTTATTAGGTTTTGTACTGGATGACAATGAGCCAAGACAAAACTTTCACACAGACAACAGAAGCTGTCATAGCATAGACAACACAATATGGAAAATAAACTAGCACACGGTAGCCATTAGCTAAACAGCAAAAATTAGTGTCAAAATGCATGTATTGTTTCCTCGGAAAAGTGCATTTATTAATTCCTTGCAAAATGCATTTATTAATCTAGTTACTATAGATTAAAATTCCATTTGTTGTAATATAGTTATTAAAATGCATCGATACTTGCATCTTGTCCGTTTTATTTTAAAAATTGGTTGTAAGTAAACCACAGTATGGGCACTACGTGTAAAACAGATTCCAATAACTGAGTGTCTTTGACATAAATAACAAACACGTTGTCTATTTACAAGGTGTCCCTCCACAGGTCCAATTATCACAAAAATTGACTTAGACTTAGATAAAAAGTCAAGTAACTTACAAATAGCAAATCGAATAATAAATATGAGGAAGCAAGATGCATTACCATATTCATTAAGAAACCTAAATTCTTAAATACAATTATTTACCTCAATTCCTCCTAGTTAAACCATTGTTAACTACAGTTCCAGGCAACGAGCTTGTGGCGAGTGTTGACATGGTGGACATAATTCAAGACCTACAATGTCCAACACATGAAAACATCATTAGACCCTGCTCAATGTTGCAGAAATGAAATAAGGTGGTGTTCGGCTAAAAATAAATTAACTAAACATAATAGGAAACCTAATAATAGAGGATTTGGGGTCGTAACAGGTGATTATCTTTCTCGCAAAAAAAAAGGTGATTATCTAATTTTTTTGAGAAATATAATTATTTGCCAGTCCAAAAGAGTGGTTTTCACAAAGTGCCACTGTACAGGATGTAATAAATTCAAGTGAAGAAGACGAAATGTAGGAACGCCGGCACTGATTAAGCTAGGAGGTAGCGGTAGCCTGACAGATTGATCACAGAGCAGAGCCCAAGATCACGGCCCCTAACAATATGGAATCGCATAGGATCGATGAAGGAAAGGGGTAAGGGAAAAGTTGGATCCATTCGGGAGGAAACTCAGCACAAAACCTACATAGCAGCTACCAGGAATCATCCGTACGATGCCTCGGCCGCAAATCACCTTAATAAAACCATCTCCGAAGCAAAACGAGAGGTAAGGCAGCTACTTGCCAAATCAAACAGAAAAAATAATGATGATAATCACTGAAACACGAGAGGGAGAGAGCAGTGGCACACACCACGCACGAACACTAACGATGGCCGCTGTCGACACTGGAGGGAGCTGGAGAAGGGATGGATGGATCGACCCGCTGTTCCGTTGCGCGATCAATCCCAACCTCAACCTCACATGAATCGGGAGTTTTTGGCTTAGGGAGAGGAAGGAGGATTCGCTTGTGGACAAACGATGGATCGACAGAGAGAAACGCCTCAGCGGCGTCCGTGGGTGTCACCTGGCAGCCGTCGTCTGCTAGAGTATTGAGTCTTGGTTATCTATGGACTTTCCGTGGCCCATCAGGCCTATAAGGCTTTGTCTGGTTGCTGTGGGAGAAAAACCCAGGATAATAAGCCTTTAGTGAGGTTTCCGGGAGCACATGAGATCTTCCTTCTTCCCATGAGGAAAATATCCCCGACCGAAAAATTATCCCTGTGGATGTTTGGCAACAAGGTGGAGGACCCCGGCCACACAAAAGAATTCAAAAATTTCGTGAAAAGGACAAATCAGAGATATACAGGAAATTGGGTCATTGATTCCCATTCAAGCATAAATAATTTATTAGATAATATTTAGGAAAGATCTGGAAAATTGAAAAGGCTGACGAGGCAGTACTTTGGCTCTGAACTTCTTGGCAGCATTGAAGTTGTCATAGATTAGGCCGTTCACATGTT
Organism: Stipa capillata; assembly: GCA_019208055.1. Classification (NCBI taxonomy): domain Eukaryota; kingdom Viridiplantae; phylum Streptophyta; class Magnoliopsida; order Poales; family Poaceae; genus Stipa; species Stipa capillata. The sequence goes on along the minus strand of JAGXJF010005465.1, from coordinate 232,939 downwards.
TTCACCTAGCTGAGTAACCTCACTATCAAAGTAGTTAAATTTTCTGGCAACAATTCTGAAAGTAAAAAAATGCTTCAACAATTCTGAAAGAAGAATAGATGATCCATAGTATTGGTTAAACACTAAAATTATACTTCAAATCTGACAGTTGCAATTGCATTTATACTACCTAAGCCATCTTAATGGAGTGAATCGGTACAAATTTATACTTCAAATTTATTCAGCAGACATGATTTCTAATCAGATCAAATGAGAAACTAACAATCGTCGATAAGCCAACGAATTTGATAAAATCGAACAATGGCAGATCCATGAAGTCATGAACCTCAAAAAAGAGAGAGAAATCACAACCAGACACCCAAATCATGTAGGGTGGTTAGATTTGGGGATGGACGGAGCTAGGGTTAGGGTGGAGAGTGATGGGGGAGGAATGAAGTGCTTGCAAGGTGAGGCTCCTCACCTAAAGGCGATTGTGCTGGGTTTGTGGCCGTTGTTGCTCGTGCAAGGGAGAAGATGAGGCGGTGGCTGTTGCTGCGCGTGAAGGAGGTCGCATGAGGGAGGAGGAGGATGACGGGCCATTGATGGAGGGAGGCGGACAGGGTCGTTGGAAGAGAGATCGCGGCTAGGGTGTTAAGCGGCATCGCATCGATAGGAAGAAAGGACAGGGCGGGAGATTCTGGTATGACGAGACGTGAAATTTCCCCCCTGCAAACGTCGTGGATTGAGCCGAGAAATCTACGCTCCGTGTCAACTAAACAGCTGACTGGAATGTCAAAGGCAAAAACACAACGGGCCTCACCATTCTAGGGATTTGGCAGGGATCGTCCGGGCAATCAAACAAGCCCTAAATGAGGCCCGGATACACGTAACCAAGAGCCCAAGAGAGCACAGCCGCGGCTAAACCCCCGAAACCCCTCCCCCCTTCATCCTCTCCGCCTCCCCGAGCACCAGCGAGTCTTACGAAAATGGCGATCTCGGCCGTCGGCGCCCGATCTAGGGTCTTGGCCCGCGCCGTCTCCTCCTCCCTCCTCGGCCGCGGCGGCCTCCTCCCCACCTCCCGCCGCGCCTCCTGCATCAACAGGTAGGCCTTGCCGTCCCCGGGCTTCCGTCCAAACTAGCCGTCTAAGCTATGTTGTGCTGCCCTGCCCCTGTGCTTTGGTGGGAGTTGCAGGTTACCTCTGGTGTCCGGGGGGTTGCTCACCGCGCTGCCGCTCCACAGCGCCATCGCGTCCGCGAGGTTGCGGTCGGCGATCGCTCCCGAGTCCCAGAGCTGGGGCTTGGTCCCCCAAGGTGCGTTTGTTGTTTTACATATGCTTCCATTGGAATGCTTGAATTGGTTGGAATCACAGGCTTCTCTATAGGTGGGGTTGCGCTGTGGGTAGCTGGTGAGGGGTTGGGTTCGTCAGGTGCTGTGATGAACTGCATGTATGCTATACTTCATCTTGGCTTTGCCTACAAGTTTTTCTTTACAAAAATGACAATAATCCCTGGCTTCAATTGTTGAAAGTGGATATGGTATGCCGTTGAGAAAGGGGAAATTGGTTAAGGTGAAATGAAACTATTACGTTCACCAGGTTCTCTTCTTATCTTGCAAGTTTACTACATCTTGAAACTGGAAATGATCTGTATTTTATTGGAAAAAGCTGTTACAGTGATCATAATTAAACGATTGGTTTTGTCACGCTCTTAAGAAATTTCCCCAAAACAAGTTTGGAACTTGTTCTGGTTTGTTGGAAACCTTGGTCTCTTTGCTAGTCTTCGTGGGAGGTGGCCTGTGGTTTGTCTGTTGGATAGGATATGATCTTATGATTTCAAAGGAAGGTAGATTGAGATTGGCCTCTCAACCTGGAAGCACATGCTGCTGTTGTTAGATTGCATGTGAGTGGAAAATATCAGCTCATTTTTCCTTTTCTATAGGTGACCAATTATTTGGAGTAAATATCTATCTGCATGGCTTACGCATTATGTATCTTAGTGAACATGATGACTTTTATATACTTTTCCTGTGTATGCTTTATTCAATATAAGCTTGGTTAGGTGGTTTGGAATGCCAATGACTCTTGAGCCTTTTGCTTATCCAAAAGAATGGTTAGTTATTAGGCCCATGGATGCCAGAGTTTATGAGCACACTAATACACAGTTGCCCTTTAGTGATTGGATGTGGTGATCCACAGTGATGAGCACATAAAATGCAAATATTCTTAGAGCCTTAGTGGTTTAGTATCTCTCCAAGGAGCTGGTTAGACAACATAATAACGTATTCACTTGTATTTCATTACTAACCCATAGTACAAAACATCAAGTTAACACTGATTTTAGTTTTTCCAGATGATTTGTACGTTGGCATTGGTCTTGATGGTCAAAATGCTAAATTAGGTTGCACTGACGTTTGATACTAGAAGAACTATACGACTTAGGAAAAAACAATGCGCTATGTGCAAACAAATGTGGATAACGTTGCACTATGTGCAAACAGATGCGCATACCTTTTAATTTACCAAGGCAGCCTGTTACTCACAGTGCAAACATTTGCCATGCTTGGTTTTGTGTACCACATACATATACTGATATACATAGGATCATAAGGGTAAGGTTCTTATGCCAACTATGGCAATGTCTTTGTCATATAAGTGATGCATACGGCAGAATAAATTCTTGCCAGCTACAGGAAGAAAACAAGTAGAGTAAATGAAATGACTAATGTGTGCATTCAGTTCTATATTTCTCTATACCTGTTAAATGTAGTGGTAGGATTGGTGAGAAGTTGATTGACATTAGATTAGATGGTTCATCCGTCCAAATGAAACTATACAGCATAGGGCAATGTTGCTTGTAGATATGCCTTACCAATGGACACAGCTTTAGGAGCTACTTCTGTTAATAATATACCTTAAACTCAATAATTTATTATCCTAATCTTGCTTATTATATTAGCTAAGTTCTGAGTAAAGTTATTAGTTATTTATGCTGTTCTTTTGTGTTATTCCAGTTAGGATTAAAAAAAGTAGTGTCTATTGTTGGACAACTTTAGCTTTCCAAATGAACATATACAGGCATAGATCAATGTTACTTGTAAATATGCCTTACAATGGACACATCTTTAGGAAACTACTCCTGTTAATAATATTACCTTAGAAGTCAATCATTTATCTTATAATATTAGCTAAGTTCTGAGTAAAGTAATTAGTTATATATGTTGTTCTTTGGTGTCATTCCAGCTAGGATTAGCAAAATTAGTGTCTGTTGTTGGACAGCTTTATCTTTTCTTTGCACAAGCAATAAACTATAATAGTAACAGTAATATGGAGTACTTAAACAACGCTTTCTTTTGATTTGCAGGAAACTCCATGCCTTTATGAGAGCACCATTTATCCCTGTCTGTTGTAACTGTTCAAACAGTTTGGCAGCCTTTTAAATATTTGTGATGTTAGTTCTACAAGCTAAATGTGATTGAGCTTACAAGAAGCTGTCTTGCCATGAAACTATGACTGATCTTACAAGAAGCTGTCTTGCCGTGATGCGAACAGTTTAATGGATAAAATCCACGGATTATTTTTTGTGCTATATTGGACTATTTAATTTCGTGGTCACATGATATACATCCCAATAACATGGTTCTCCATCAATCGTGACAACTTTGCGAGAAGTCTGATAGAATATTTTTCAAGAGAAGCATATGCTTGCGCTTCACTCTCATTCAGCAAGTTATTTCATGTACAAGCAAGAGTCGTTTCCAAGGCGATTGCTAGAGCACCTAATACTTGTTCATTTTACCATTTGATTGGCTACATGCTTCTAACAATATCACTAATAAAGAGATAGTTTAAATTCATATTTTAACATCCATTTTGTGCAGTATACTTTGTGCCAAAACCATGTTATTAGTTCTAGGCTTGTTGCTCAGTTGTTCACTGTACCTTCGCATTTGACAGGGAATTAATTGTTCTCGGACTTCAGAGACGGGTCTACTGAATTGACATATGATGATTGGAATCTGGGTGTAAATTGACCAGCGCCATCGTCCTGTCTCAGAAATTTCTTGCTATATTATTTGTCACATTCTCATTACGGTGTTGTGCGTGTATATTGCTCTATGCAATTCATCTGCCATGAAAGTGTTCTAGCATTGCTTGCTGTTGTTGCATTTTCTCCGTCATTTTCCTAATAGGGAAAAGCGCATAAATGCTCTAATTTTCAAGCGCCCATTACTCCGCTACCGTCATTGGAAATGCAGGATTCATATCACAATGAGAAGTTCATAAAATGTTTTTGTTCCGATATCATGTTATATATTTACTTTAAAATGATTCACAATAAGTAAAATTGTTTTGCATAAAATTCTATATAATAAATCACAATTCCTACAAAGTTCAAAGAAAATTGTTTAGTTCTTATGCTATGCTAAGATTTGCTCTTACAAGTATTATGTTTTCCCCGTAAATTTGAGATATTTCTTTCCTTCAAGGGAGCCACCTTGTGGGCAAAAGGAGCTTGGCCACGTCACCTAATCACGTGAACTGTTGGATCATCGCTGTTGGTATTTGGATGGCCTGGATTAGGATGGACAAAGATTTAAGAGTAGCCTCATCTCCCATTGATCTCACCTCTTCCCCTTCCAGCACCTCAAAATCGGAGCGTAGCAAGGTAAGACAACGAGCAAGGGCCGATGCGGATCGGTGCGACGGCAAGATCAGGGCTGCTCCAACAATGGAGTGAGTCTAGGTGGAAGGAAACGACCTCTCTCCGTCCCATGGCTCTTCCTCCCTCTCTTCCTACCTCGCTGATCTCTTGGCTTCCTCTCCCTCCCCTGCTTTCCCAGCGTCGTCCGATTGACCGTTGGCTGCCTTCTCGTTCGGCTTGACGACGTTGGAATCCCCGCACCGGCGCTAGATGCCAGCGGCGGTCGCGGCCTGAGGGGCGACGACAACCTTGATGAGCGGGCCACGGGCGGCCGCAGACGCGCGTAGGGACAGCAGGCTCCATGAGCTGCCAACGACAAGGGGGACCTCCCTTTTGTCGATAAGCGGGGCAACGACGGCCTCCAGTTTTTACCCTGTGAGCTCTCTCTTCTCCATTCTTCATGTTGAGGCTTTGATTTCTTTCAGAGCAACATTTATAATCTACCTACCGTTGCTAAGATTCAGTCCAGTTGAATCTGTCCAACACCTCCATTAGGTGAGCGCATGTGCGGACCTGTCATTCTTGTGTTCAAATAGTTGAAATTGTTTGAGAAGTCTACTGTGAGTTGTGAAGCCAAAAAGAAACCACAATGTGAGCAGGTGCGGCATATATGAATCGGCCATTAACATTTGGATTTACTAGATTTGATGTTTTTAAGTAGAGCTTTCTTGGCAGTGTTGAAAGGGGAGTGTGAGTAGATTTCATATGGGGGCTATTGGATAGAGGCCGACAAATGTGCTTTGAATTTCATTTGTGACCCAATCAGAATTTTAATGATCTCTTATTTGATTGTTTGACATCACACTGTTGCCGCTGCTAGCTTAACACGAATGTGTTGTGCCATTGTCAAGCCAACGTAGCATTCAATTCCATTGTGTGATCAAGTCTCGTTGCTCTTCCAATAAATGCATGAGCGCTGTAGCTACGCATGTGGTGGCAATTCCTGTTTCGATACGGCGAACGTGTCTTTCCTACCTGAGGTAATACGCGTAAGTTTGGTTTGTGATATAGGGGAAACTTTTGTGGAACCAACCTTCTTGCAGGTGGTGCTTGATACGCTGCTCTCGCCCTTTAACTTAATCTAGCCATGGACAGACTACTTATACTAATTGCTTTTACTCTTGATCTACAGATACCGAATTCAATGGGAAGATTCTTGCTACAGTTTCTGCGAGATAAATTCAAAGAAATTGTAATGTTTCACATCGAGGTAAATCATTACTTGGTTAGTGTAATTTGTTTGGATTGTTATATTGCATTGTTTGCACAAACAAATGGCATGAGGCTTTTTTGTTTAACCTTCCAGGTTTGACTAAGGACAGTACTCATATTCTGTTGAGCTGTGTGTACAACAGTCATGTAGCAAACCTATAACAATTAGTGTCGCCTCACATTATGAGATGCACTTAGATTACTTTCTCTAACAGTCCTGCTTTCACGCAAGCGAATGGTGGGATGCATATTCACAGCAGTGGAGCAATATCTGGCAGCACTTGGTGACCTGAATACGACCTTCATGTGTTTGCTACCAGTTAGGTTGTTATTCATAGTAAGATTTCACTCTTTTAGTTTATGAGAACTTACCATGGTGCTTTGTTTGATTTTGCTAGTAATTCTTCTTCTAAGGAGAGGTTTTCATGAAGAAGATAATTTATCTAGATATTACTTTATTTTGTGCGACGTTTTGTTCTTGTGTTTCATGTTTTTCCTCTTATAAAGGAAAAGAAAGCATAGATTTTTCTTTCTTGGGTGGAAAAACAGTAACAGGTAGGAGATTTTTATTGAGAGAAACATGATATATTATTTCACTCTGTTTCACTATATCTGTCCTCAGCCCACCATGAGTATAGACTAAGTAAACACTAATTCTAAGAAAAAGTAAATAAGAAATGACCATGCATCCCTATTAAATAACATAATACAACCATTAACCATTCTTAAAGCAATTTAATAGAGGTATAGAGTAGAATGAACACAATAACTACACTCTTAATTTCTCGATGGAGAGAAATTTTGAAATGGAGTATCCTGAGGTTGAGGACAGATATGGTTAAACAGAGGAAGTAGTTATTTTTCCCACTCAGTATTGTTTCTTATTTGCTTGGATGCATAGGCAACAAATGATGTAAGGATATTATTAACCTCCAAGCCTAGCATAGAGTGCATAGGAAAGGTGAGAAAAAAAATTAGACAAGGTCACCTTTTCGCATTCTTGCTAGCTTGGATGGGAAGACGTTCTCTTTTAGTAATGAATTTTGTAAGGATGTTCTTGCTTTATCTCATGTTTATATTATCATTTTGCACAAGAGTTGAGCTGGATATGTGCTTAAAGAGGCGAGGATAGAGGGAGAGGAAATGTGAGTAAGAAGGGGAAGTAGAGATCAAAGGTTGGTGAGCAGGAGGCAGGCTGAGAGTTGAGGTGGATATATGCTCAAAGAGAGGAGACTTAATGGGAGCAATCGACCTGTATGATTCCACGTTGAAGGAGGGGATCAGGATGGGGCAGCACCACTACAACATGCCCCTTTACCTGTGTTCTTCTGCTGCCCTCTGAATTGTGCAACCGGCAAAAAGCGGCAGTACTGTTAGCAGCATTGCTAGTATTGGTCTTGCCTGTAAACTAGATTCATCATCCGCAGAAAGTCCAGGACATTTGGAGGACGATGGTGTACCTCAAGGTCATGTTCAGGAGAAGGAGAGAAATAAGACCAATATGTTTCCTTCGGAGCAAACAGGTAGCAGCATACCGACAAGTGATGAGGTCAGAGAGTATGCATGGACTCGAGGGTTTGAGATATTTGAGAAGATCTGCTCAGAGAAAGAGAGAGTTCCGATGAGTGAGGCCACTCTGACTGCAGTGACTCGTATGGCAATGTCCATGGGGAACGGTGATATGGCCTTTCAGATTGTGAAACAAATGAAAGAGCTGGGGATAACACCAAAATTGCGTCCATATGGTCCTGCTTTAACAGCATTTTGCGACAGTGACGATGTTGAGAAAGCATTTGAAGTGGAGCACATATGTTGGGAGTCTGGGGTCACACCCGAAGAGTCTGTGTTAGAGATGCTTCTCAGAGCTAGTGTGGTCACCTGGCGAGGATACAGGGTCTATTATTTGCTGCATAAGTTCAGGACTACTGTCAGACAGGTATGTCCATCCACGCCCAAATTGTTCCAGGCTTGGTTTAGGAGCTCAACAGCATCTAAAGTGGGGAAGAGAAAGCGGGATGAAGTTATTGTAGTGAAAGTTATTGAAAACAATAGAGGGGGTTGGCATGGCTTGGGGTGGTTAGCCAGGGGGGGAATGGACCATAGCACGCTCACAGATTGAGGAGAACGGTGTCTACTTTGCTTGTCGAGAGAAGTTGGCTATTGTAGATCTTGATCCAAAAGAAACAGAAGATTTTGCCACATTGGTCGCACAATTAGCTCCCAAGAAAGAGAAGACTTGGAACTCTGGGAACTTTCAGGTGATCTACCTTCTAATGCTATTTTGTTGTTTTTACTAGGTTGTGGATGCCCATGTGATAACAATATGATACAGAACTGATAATGTTATACTAGATCGTTCCAAAATTATTGATTGAGGCCACAGTTACATGCATGCTCTGAACATTAATATCCAACTTTAAAGTGATAAGAAAATACCAGCAGGCATCAACTTTTTTGTAACTTCTAACAATTCTGTGTCTTGTTTGGTGTAAATAATTGAACAGCATAAATAAAATTACTAAGCCATGTGTAAATTATCAAATATGCAAATGATATAAAAAATCTTAATTCTGCATTGTATGAATTTGTGAGCAAACTTGCTACCGCTGTATTGGAAAATAAATAATATCTTAAAATCAGAAATAGTCTGACACTTCAATGATACACTTAGAACTAGTGCTGTCAGGACTATGTTGTATTATCAGAAATTAGTATGATGCTTGTCAATTCAGCCATTTTCCATATGATAGATGCAGTATATATGAGTCCCACTATATACGGAATCATTTCCCATGGTTCCTGGAGTCTGTGTTATCCTTACTCTCATTAGGATCTATGTTAACATTTGCACTTTATTTTTCCCTGTGCAGAAATGGCTGGAAAAGCATGGCCCTTTTGAAGCAGTTATGGATGCTGCGAATGTTGATATTTTTAGCCACAGACAACTTCCTTGAGTAAGGCAAGTACATTAAGATAAATCTTCTTATATTTAGGATTTTTTGAAGAAAAATTATGTATCTTAGTTGTTTTCCTTCATCTTTATTGGACAGGTTAACGCTGTGCTGATGCTATACAGAAAAGGTTTCCATCAAGAAAATGGCCTTTGATAGTTGTGCATAACAAACATCTCACTGGAGAGCGCATGAAAAAACCCGTTAATCATAAGTTGATTGAAAAATGGAAGCAAGCAGGCGCCATTTACCTTCTGGCTCAAATGATGATTGGTAAGCTTTTGAGTTTTGATGCCTCTAGGAAGCTCTACAGCAACTACCTTTCCAAAGATTGAAATTACTTCCCTCAAAATCCTCGATTTGTTCTATTCATGTCTAATATTTATTATCTATCTGAATTTTTCATTGTTTAGTTCTCAATGCATTGAACATTTACGTAAAAGGAAAGAACTTGTTTGTGATGAAAAACCATGTATTTAGTATTTGTTGCTCCTTACTGAGAGCGGTTTGAGTTATTCATCTTACATGACCAATGCTATCTTGTTGCTATCCACAAATTGTTCCTAATATATGCTGCTCTGGTGCAGCAAGTAATTTTTTGGGCATGTAGTTCAGGTACTGGTTGTATGCTGCTATCAGATACAAATGCTTGATCATTACCAATGATGAAATGAGAGACCACACGTTTCAGCTCTTGGAGAAATATTTCTTCCCCAAAAGTAGAATCGGGTGTGGATCATGTACTTGACAGAAAAGTGCTTCATCTATGAATAGTCGAAGCTAATTCTACTTTTCCTCTGTTCAAACATGATGTTGCATTACACTGTTTGGCGTGGATCTAGTGCAAACAACTTGCTACCTTTTTGTGGAAATAAAACATTTTCATCTGAAAGTTTAAACATGTTGAAGATAAGGATGGACATGATTGAAACAACTTCAGGTGACCTGTATTCATATATCAAAAAGAAACTAGAAGGCCATGGAATAACATGTATCTGTATCTACTGCTATAAATTTCACAAAAATATACAGATACGAAGAAATATAATCCGCATGTGGTTTCAGGGCCGAACTACGTAGCACACTAGCACCTGATAATTTTCATTGCACGTACTATCCAAAATCATTGCTTAAAGGACATGAACAGATATGACAAGATGAACTGCTCTTTGCTCAATACATGTATAGACCATTGCATATCTGCAGCAGAGTTCATTCACGTATCATCTTTAGTAACAGGTACACTTCGACAGATGCGTTACATTTGAAATGCCACCTCCTTGCTCAGTTGTAATTCAGGTTTGAATTTAGCTATTAAATGTTGTGGCATGTAGCCATGCAGGTAGTCGTTGACTGAAAAATTAAGTGAACCAATTCCTCTACTTTAAGCTCCAAACTTTGGTTATTTGATTCATTTGTTGATAAATTTATTATCTAAATCTCTCCGTGATGGTTGAGGAGGATTATTGCTACTGTATGAACTCAGATACTGAGGTATCAAATGCACGTTTAGCAAATGATAAAAGGCTCATGTTGAATGGGTCTTTCAGGCAGTACTGGCAAGAACTAACTGGAAATATATTTGTTGATTTATGTGCAAACAGAGCCTGCTTTTGTTTTCAAAGCTTCAATCAGGTCAATCTTGCTTTGTTCTTTATCTGGACAGACTTTATAATTGGCCCATCCATTCTGTCCGAAACCCAGTAATCGGAGAAAGGCCAATGGCATATCCCTGTCACCGACGAAGGTTCGCTAGAGGGAGAACGGACCTGGTTATGTATGATATGGCGCAGTTCACAGGCATAATTTAATGAAGCTGGAGTTGATTCGAAGCTTCTCAATAAAGCACAACACGAACTGACATCCTTGTAAAGATATATGCTGATCATGCTTTTCTGAGCTATCAGGTCAGTATCTCATCTGCCCTCTGTGTATGGAGCTATACTAGTTTTATGGTCCTAAGCTTGAGGGTAACTGAATTTCACTCAGTAGAGATCAACGATATTATCTCGTTAAAATTGGTCACGTATGGCTATATAAGCCATATAGTTGATTGCCTTCTGCTTGAAACAGGATCTCTTCTAACGAGGCAGCATTTGCTGCTCTACCCTTTTCATTGGCATAGCTTATAGCTTACAAGAGGCTCATACAGGATCAGAAAAGGACCTTAAGTTCTTATGTTGTTACACATCTACATCTTTCTGTAGTGTAGTTTTAAAGTTGTACGATCAATATAGTTATATTTCCAATTGAAGATAGTATACAACTTTATAAATATATGCATTGTACTTCATTCGTCTCATCACATTTTTCCATTTTCTTGGGAAGTGTTATTTCACAATATCTGCCCCTTAAGGTTTTAGCAATTGCAATATTCCACTCTCAACTCTTATTTTAATGATGTAAAAAAGGGGTTAGTTATCACCAATTCACACCGTGCTCCCTCTTGGTGATCTCACTAGGGTGCCTTGCATTTTTCTACTTCGGATCGGTGGTGTTGCAATTTTAAGCTATAGGGGTGCTTTTTGCTTGGTATGTTGCACTTTAAAATTGACTGACTTGCACAAAGAATCATCTCTGTGCCGCTATAAATTTTTTCGGAAAAGATAAAATTTCTGAAAATGTATCTCGTTGGGACAAAAATGATGGGTATTGTTGCTACAAATGGTTTGGTCTAATTTCTACAATGCAACCTTATAACTCATCAGGAAATATGAGAGATTGGTAACTTCATTTGCTAACATGGATCCCTTCATATTGGTTGAATTGAAAGATGCATTGAGCATCATAACGAAATGTTACTAGAAGAAAAATGCAGATGTAAGTACCAAAGATAGGATTAGAATTGAATCGATTCGGATATGCTCCAACAGGTAAAATCTAAGATCCGACCTGATTCCACCATTCTAGTAAAGATACATTAAAAAAAAATATACCGTATGTCTGAACAGAAAATACAATGCCGATACTAACATCTACTGAAGTCGATAAAACAGTACGAATATCAGATGACATATAACACAAAGCTGCTAGTAGTGCTCTTGTTAAAAATGATAGGGAAAACTGGACGGGGACAATACTGGGAACTCAAATATTTGTACAGAGATGTTGATGACACTGCAATTTATATTCAACTATATAAGCATACTTGCTATGAGGTATCGTACAAGCATCATAAAGCTCACAACCTACTACTTTCGACATATACATACCTACCTAACAATGGAACTTACATCAGTAAGCCATCTGGCGTTGCACAAAGTGGCAAAAAGAATTATGTACTATGAGGAAAAGTTTCTGCTGCTGGCAAATGAGGTGGAATCACGCATCTACTCCCCATTCTTACAATCCGCCAACCTTACCAGCTGCAGGTTTGTTCTGCTTCATTTTGGCAATACTTAAAAGATCACCAAATAGTGAATCTTCAGATCTGCTTGCTTTATTCGGTTGCTGCAGGGACAAGGATGACATTGCTCCACTCGAACTAACATCCTGAACTGAAAGCTCATTTGCACTCGTATACGCATACGCAGCGTTTGGAATGTAGTAGCCTCCAGATGGCTGCCCATGTCCGTAACTGGCCATTTGAACAGCATACAACTGTTGAGGGCTCATCCCATAAAACTGCCCACTGACCATTGGTTGTGAATACATGCCCGTTCCTTGGTTGATTTGCATGGAAGGATACATGCCTCCGTATTGCATGTTTGGCAGGGGTTGGGGTGGTTGCGGCTGCATTCCCCCTAATTGTCCCCACGGCATTTGTTGTGGCGACATGAACCCTTGACCAAGCTGACCAACTTGTGTTGATTGGGCTTGCATGCCCGCAGGTTGTCCTGGTTGCAATACCATCGCACCAAGTTGGCTGGCTTGGGGTTGGTTACCTAAGGACTCCTGAATTTCCCATGGTGGTGGTGGAAGGTCTCTGTTTTGATCCTCTATACCTGTTAAGAAGAGATTGTCAAATGCCCATGGAGCAATTTTGAAATGGAAACGAGGTGTGCAGACTCTGTGGACCAAGCTGAACAGCAAAATATAGACAATGCATTAGCCTCACTAGTGTAGCCTAGGCACCTGCTGAACTACTGAACTACCACTACAAGAAGTCACAATCACCTCTTCCTGTTTAATGTAAAAAAAATTACGCCCATCTTGTTCAAAATATAAAATCCATTAATTAAGGATACATGACCTAGTAGGCACTGGGAAAGTAGTGTACCATAACTTAGTGCCTGCTGTTGGGAATTCAATTGAGATTGTTGATCATAAGGTACGATGGCATTGGATATATCCCCATTCGAATAAGCAGTCGGGTGCTGAAGCAGGGTAGGTTGCACTGGAGAAGAATATGCTTGAGATGCAGGGAAAGTAGAATTTGGAGTCAATGAATTGAAGGAGTTTGTAAGGTTATGGTGTTGAAACATGTCTGCAAGGGCTAAGACGTTCTTGTCTGAAGCTGTGTATTCACTGACAGGAACAAGTGCCAGGGAGTTTTCAGGTTCAGATTTGATGTAATCATCTCCACTGAGGAGATCGATACTAGGAGCTGGTGCTGCAACAGCTTTTGGACTGCTGGATGATGGAGGCGCAGGAAGCGCTAATTGCTCAAAGGGTGACTGGTTGCTTGCACTTGTACTGGCTGAAGACCTGAAAAAAAAAGATAAAATTTTAGGAAGAACAGGCAATTCTGTTGGGAGGGGGGATCCGAGCCCAGGTGGTCAACTGTCTGCAGGATTGCTGCAACGTTAAGTATCAAAATAATTTCACATTTGTTCCAACTTCCAAGTGTTCATGAGAATCATCTTACGGGTGTATATTTCTGGTACAATATTTTGGAATAATTTGAACATAATGCTTGACATAATCTGCCAACCTTTGAACTGGTTCTTTTGTAGTATCTGGCTTTACTAGCGGAGAATTGTCAATCTGGGCCTGGAGCGATCTCGGCTTCTCCACCCGAACTGTTATTCCTGCAGCAATAGCATCGTGTTTTCCTAGAACACGCTGCAAATCATCATTGAAAGAAAGGCCCTGGCTGAGTACCTCTTCATCCCTGTACCAATTCAGTATCTGAAATAAGAAGCCTTTGTACCGATATGAAGCACAGAAATGCCAAGAAAATCTAGCTATCTAATCAGCTGCATGGTGGAGACAAAATAAGAACCAGCTAAAGAGACAAGTAATTGTCCATTTAAACTTGTAAACCTCTTTACTTATGTAGACAACTTTTAGCACAACATAAAACTAATGCCCAATAAGACATGCACTCTACTACCATAATAGTTTACTAATAGGCAGCTGATTATCATCACGACCTAAACAGACACCCAACGTTACTACCAGTAGTTCTTCAAATATAGCATAAACGCATGCCCTTCAGTTGCACCATCACACTACAATAATTGGGCTCATTTACACTCAGACAAAAATATCAATTATTGGCTCCATATCACATGCAGCACTGAACAATTTATCAGCAGTAAATATGATAAATTGACACTTTTTTTAAAGCGCGTGCGAACTGGCAAGAGACACCCAAGAAACATACGAGGTACCGTTGACAAGCTGTACCACTCTCTGCTTGTAAGAACGGCATTGATCCACAAGGTCAACAATGACCTCCTGTCGAAGTCCCTGCATATTCAGTATAACTTAGAAACCATGAACTGCGAGTAGATTAATTTCACTTGAACAAGTTTAGAGTGATCAAGATGGTCCCCAGATCTTTTTGGTTAGATGTATGACATTATTGATGTCATCTTTGAATTATCCAATTCCCCATATTAAACTTGCTTGATTTGGATGAACTCCACTGGAATACATTGGTAAACTTCTAAGGAAAATAGCTTCAGGCTCACCAGGAAAGTACCTCTCTGTTACCAGGATCTAAAGCATTCAGCATCTCTGAAAGAACGTCCATGATACCACGTGCATTCTGAATTTCTGTCAGGCTGGTGAAACAACAATGATCATTTCCAAAATTGTATAGAAAAGCAGGGGTTCCGGTTCCAAATATGTTAACCAACAACAACAATAAGTATGCAGACTTTGTACTTCCAAAACCAGGGAAGGAAATAGAAAGCAATCACGTATAGAACCATATAAAGGCAAACTGAGAAGCAGTATGATGGAGGGAAATAAATCCAACCACCAGGAAGAAAATATCTCATAAAATTCTAAGAATCTTCAGTGCTTCACTGGGTACAGGAGATCATATAGTTTGGGATGGTTGGCCTTTGTTCGTTTATTGGCAAGTTGTTAGATACTATTCATGGAAAAGGAACTATACATGCTAAAAGCATAGTCTGATATAAGTACCAACTTTTAGTAGCAGTAGCAGTAACAGTAGTAGTAATAGTAATAATGCTTTTTAGATGAATAGCATCATAACACAGATGTAAGGAGGGCATTGTATTTGCACAACCTAAATTGACGAAGATATTTTGCATCATGCTTCGATTTTTCTTAGCTACTTCAATTCAGTAGTTGAACATGGCCATTGTATAATAAAAGTTTCATAAGTTGATATACCTTATGGCAGGAAAATCCGGCACTGATGATTCAGGTGCCTCTTGCTCAACGTCGCGTAAAGAGGGAGGATAGTTTTGTAGAGGTTGAGTCTGTGGAGGAGTAAATATTGGCACAGAACCATTTGATCTTTGAGGAAATACGGCTCCGGCACGCTGGCATATGGATGGAGATTGGAGAAACAATACTGCATCAGTTCACAAAATTTTGATATTCAACACAGAATATTAATTTGGAACCAACAGAACAACATTCTTGCATGGTCATTAATTATAAGCTTAACATAATGAAGATAAGTTATTAATTATTTCTGTTACTGCCATATTGGAAGATGACGACCTTTGGGGGAAATTTGCACTTGCAAAAGTCTAAGAGAACTAAATGATTGCAGTATATTCAAGATGGGTGGAATATTACCAAGAGCTCCTGGTACGCTGCATAGTATTGTGGATATCTTGCTCGTACACCACCGAAAACTTCTTGCCAAGTGTCTATCAGCGTGAGAATCTTCTCTTTTACGCGATAATCAGGCTAGAAGCTCCACACACAAAAAAGACATTAAGACCCTATTATTGATAACCAGTAAATTTCAAAGTTTAAACTGTCCATACATACCCTTTTCTTAACTATCTTCACCATTTCATTAAGTATGTCTCTCTCAGCAACATGCATATGGACAATGTCCCCACAGTTCTTAATCATCGTCTCCAGCAACTGAAATAAGTAAAGCAGTGTACTAATGAAGTACTTCAGTAAAGGATTACTTAAACATGGTCACCATTTGAAGCATGGCCTACATTAGATTTCAAATGCAGAGCACTACAAAAATTATCTTTTGTCCTACAACTAGAATACCATAAAGTACAATAACCTGACGGTTTAGAAACAGTTATAAAGAAATGCGGAATAAATTGCAGGCATCGTCAGGTGGTCTCACAAAATACAAGTAAAGACATAACAGCTTCATCACTGAGCAATGTCTAACTATGCCTTTTCCTGTTATATCCCTTACTATTGGCTGCATTTCTCAGTCTACGATCAACCAAACCACACTAAGTTCTCATCATTCACTCTTGTCTTGCAATCAGCGTGCAACGAGCAAAGCCTCCTGAATGTGTCGTTAATCTTCCTTCTGGTGCGAAGTACTAAATTGCTACATGGACTTCATGCAAATAAGTCCATTGATCAAGCTGGAAAGACCATCAGCCAGCATTCAAAGCCAACAGTTATAACAGACAGCTTATCACAGTCATCAAGTACTCCCTCTGTTTCACTATATCTATCATCAATCCACCATAGGCACATACCAAGGTAGCACTAAATCTAAGAAAAGTTAAATGAGAAATAATCATGCATACCCCTATTAAATAATATAAGACAACCATCTATTACATTCTCAAAGCATTTTATTAGAGGTATAGAGTGAAAACAACAAATAACTGTACTCTCCATGTCCTCAATGGACAGATATTTTAAAACGGAGTGTCCTTAGACGGAGAATGGACATAGTGAAACAGAAGGGTTACAAACAATTCAGTCCTAGAAAATGTGCATTGGTACAGATCATATCAATAGTTACTTACACCAAAGGGGACAAATAAACCGAACCAGTCACCGAGTCCCTACCAACAGACTAACAGTTGAGTCAAATTCATACACCAAAAAAAGGGGTCGTGAAATGATACTTACCATGAGAGCAAGAAGCTGGACCTTTGGGTTCTTGTGCGCAATACGCTTCTTGAGAGACTTCACAACATCTTTTGCTTGCCTATGAATATAACAATACAAAGATATTAACAACAAAGTGATAACAGCACATCAAAAGTTCTTTGTAGGAATGCTGAGCTGACTAAAGGTATAACAATGCAGCTCCAGTTTGAGGGAAGTTTTGCACGTCATATATATCATTGGTTATTACTTAGTAAAACAAATACAATGAGATCGAGCTCCATTAGCAGTTACTATGATGTTATGACTTTTAAAGTCAAATAACAGAAAAGTAATATCTTAATCAAACAAAAATCTCAGCAACACACTGTGGCATTGACCGTAAAATTAACACAAACTTCATAAGTTATGCAAGTAAGACAATTAACTTTGAACAATTTAAGCAAACTAGCATCAAACAAGAAGCGAGACATGGAATGAAATTTTGACCTTTGTAAGCACTCCGTGAGCCAGCATAACTAACCCAGATTAACAGTGAAACAAGCTAAAAGGACTTTATCAGCATATGCCACTGTCCAAATCGAGTTTCAAGGTAAGCCACTGCCCCAATTTGACTTTCAAGAGACACCACTCCATGTCTCACTGACACGGAATTAAGTGGCACATCCTGAAACTCGATATGGGGGAGTCATATGTTGCAAAAATTACATAGCAACACTGGCAAAGAATGAAGATTTTAATAGAAACACAAATAGAACTAAACCCAATGCAACACTTCTGTTCTGAGCACCACAAGTTCAAATGCTTATGGCTTACCTATAATTAAACGGCTTGATAATCTGCAAAACAAAATTTTGACAATTTTTTAAATTAAAATTAACATGTGATCCACAAAATTAAATAGCAAAACCAAACTTTTGAACAAGCTTTCCAAAAGAAATTATCAACCACGAAACATGAACACCTCAAGTCCGCATGTTCATCCCAAAGTAACACGACAATAGATGAAAACCTCAAGATTCATAAATACACTCGGACTGCACATTTTTCACTGAGAAAATAGCAAGGTTAGCTTAAGTCACCGAATTCAAGCATAATTATGAACGAGACCTATCAAGAACATCGATCCATCTGACCAAATTCACGTTAATCCATCGAAGCCATACAATTTAGTTACGGACCACACTTTTTACATTTTTTAATCCATCGAAGCCATACAATTTAGTTACGGAACACACTTTTTACATTTTCTTCGATACCTAAGCTAACAGAAAATTAACTCGAGATGCAGCGCAGAAAATTAAGCATGATACTCCATAAAAATGGAACTTTTAACAGAATTAACCAATGCAACAGTAGAATTAGAACTAAAAACCGCATGAAAAATGAACGAAAGAGAGGATGATCGTTCTGTGTCCTCACCCAGGGTCACGGTTGAGGGTGTCGCAGATCTCCAGGTTCATCGCCCAGTCGGGGCCGATGAGCACGTCGCTCGTGGCGCGGTCGACCGGCGTCGACGGCATCTCCGCTCCTCCCGAAATCGAACAGCCCGCAACCGCAACCGCAACCGAAGCCTGCGCCGCCGCCGACCAACCCAAGAAAGCAAGGAATCGTTAAACCGAATCTTTCTTGGCCACAAAAATCCTCCTTTCTCCTTCCTTGTTCTTGGCCTCCTCCGTCTGCCCTGCCGACTAGGAAGGGAAAGACCAAGAAATGGTAAACTTTTGCGAGCGGAGGAAACCAAGGTCGTCGAAGGAAGGATTCTCGCTTCTGGATAGCTTCGTTCGAGGGCGGCGACCACGATGATTCGATAGTTCTGACGCTTTTCGACCGTTTCCGCTTGGTTTTGTTTGGCTGATTACCTTCGGTGGCTCTCGTTTCTTTCGTTCCCTTCGTCATATTTTTCCCGGTACCTTTTTCTCCTTTTCTTTTTTCTTTTCTTCTGCTAAGGAGAAGGTATTTCGGACCAGTCGAGTACTCCCCCCATTTTGGTGTATTTTAATTATTCAATTTCATGTTTTACAACACTTAATCGAATAATATACTAGTACAAGTTGTGATACATAACGTTGATACTATAGGATTCGTATTCAAAATTACTTTCATAGAATTATAATTTTGTAATAATTAATAAAACATCTTGCAAAAATTCATGATCAAAATATGATAGTCGTTTAGAATACGCCCTATAATTTGAAATAGAGGAAGTACCTATTACAATATTACTTACATATGACATTGTGAAATGTCCTATTTATAGGTGACCATCTCGTGATTACCTTTTCACCTGCGAAAACCGAGTGTTCTGCTTTATCTTTTCTCCCTTATCTCTATCTCCACGGCTCCACCGACCAGCCAAAAAGTACACGCAGGGGCTGCCTTGGCTCACGTTCCAACCACCGCCCCTCCATCTGCCATCTGCCATTGCCCCGCCATACTACTGTCACCTGTGGCCCGTTGTTGGTCGCTGCCCCGCGCATGCCACCTCCCGTCTCTACCGCGGCTCCCACACTGCCTTTTCCTCCCATTGCCAGCTGTCATCAACATTACGCAATCTGGCTCTCCTGTTGATGACTCTGTGCTTTCCTGTCGCCGACGCCAGGTTAGAGGAGGAGGTGAGGTAGGGGCAAGCTGGATTTGCTTTTTTTTTCTAGTTTTTCTCGATTTGCTTTTAAAAAAATTTAGTAGAAAGGTGTGATGAATCGATATGAAAGCTCGTGTGTAAAAGGTTGGAAGTTCAATTTTGTTGGAAGTTCATCGTAATATGTTTGAAAGCTTTTCATGAGATGGCTGAAACTTCACATGGTTAGAAATTCATCCTCAAACTTTTTGAAAGCTCCTTTTCAGATGGTTGAAAGTTCATGCTCAAATTTTTTTTGACCGCTAATGAAATCTATCGTTTATTTGGTTGAGACTTGATTGTTTTTTATTTTTCTTATATTTTTTCTTTCTCTACTTCAGCGCCAAGGGCATGTCTCGCCAACACCGGCAACCACACCACACCGTGGTTGTTGTCTGAAGTGGTGTAGGGAGGACCACCAGGCTAAGGAGCAAGACGAAGGGGAAGCAACCTAAGACGACACGCGAGAAGGTGGTCGCTCCGACCGCTGTCCTCCATAAATTAGACGCGCTCATGATATTGTCATACGAGCGAGTGCATAAATTATGTGCGTCCAAACTGGGTCACGTAATTGAATTTCGTTCATGTCTTGTTAATCTTGTAAGCTTTGTTTGTTTAGTGATGTAGCGTGGAAAAAGAGAGAGAGAGAGAGTGGATGATAGTTTTAATGGTTAAGACTTTGCATGTTGTCAGGATGAGTCAGCAATTTTATATAGTAAGTTTTGGGTGGCTTCATCCTATAAAATTTGTTTGGCCTTGTTTGAAACGCGAAAAGTATTTTTGATTCCAATGAAATTTGAATTACTATGGAAAGAGGAAAATGCGGTGGAAATCACACTCGAGCAGCAAAACACATCCATCAAATCCAATGGCTTAATTCGTCTTGGCGCATCGCAATACGTGTCCCCTGTTCCACGTTGACCTCTCATTTGTTTGCTGACCGGTGAATCCACTCCACCAACGAACCACACGATAATATAAGAACACAAAAGGTCAAGAACTAATTTCCTAATTTCTTTACCCTGGGGCTATGGAGGAACTGGCCACGTCACCCAAATTAGATGAGCCATTTGATGATTGAGGTGTAATTGCGACCGGCAATTTTCAGAGCGGTGTGAGTAGACATGGAGTTTGTCGCATGGTCCATATCAGTGAGTCTGGTCCAAGAGTTGCACGGTATAGACCTAGTTGAGAAAGTAGTCGACGAAGAAGAAAGATGTAATAGACAAAAACACAAATACAGTAAAATAAAAAACACAAAGGAAGTAAGGGGACTTTCTCTTTTATTGATTGATCTTCAAAAGGTCATTGTATGTATACAATGAGTCTCTCCTATTTGTAGACTAAGGGGATTTACTATGTCAATTGGATAAATACCCACTTAACATTAACATAGGGAACCTTCCTTCTTAAGGAGGTGGGGGTGCCACCCTAGATGGACCCACTAGTTCCGCAATACTTTCCCTTGGCAATTATCCCGTATTGTCCATGCTTCAGAACACTAAAAAACTCAGTGAAAAAGATACTTAGAGAGAGAGCGCATAGCATACGTATGTCATGTTGCACGAATTATCTCGTTAAAACCTTATTTGAGAAACTGTAGGAAAACTTATTCAAGGAAAAAAGAGTACAATCCACCTGACTGTTCTTCTATCAGCTACTCGACTTTCACGGTCAAGATTTATCGATGAGTTTGTGAAGATTCTCCCTCTGAACATTATAATTCTCTAAGTCTCATCATACTAATTCCACTTACACACTTTCAAATGTATATGCCAGTAATGCCAATATTTTTATTTCGCCATCTTCTGAGATTCATGAGTATAGAAGAACTTGGAGTTGATATGCTTTGTAAGATTGCTCTTCACATAACCCATCTACGTACACCTGTGCAACACAAACTGCATTATCTTTATAAATAATGGTGGAGATTTGTTTGGTGTTCAATCCACAAGATTGTTATATGTGGTTGATCATATGCCGAAGTCATACACATTCTCATGAGGCCTTGTATAGTGCTATGATTTCTGAGTAGTTCGTCGAAATTGATATAAGACTTTGCTTAGACGACTTCCAGGAAATTGTATTTCTAACACATAAGAAAACATATCCAGTCCGTGATTTAGCTGTGTGTGGGTATGACAGGTACCCAATGTCGGCGTAGCCTATCAAGGAAAAAATCTTGATTCTTTCTATAAAACAAGCCAAGATCCTTGGTTCCTTGGAGGTAGTGCAGTATGTCCTTAATGTACAGGTCCTTGTCTTACTGTAGTGACCTCCCAATCATTGGGACCTTTGATGGGTATGCCTTTTCAAAGCCAAACTCTCCAACATTTTATGAGTGTAAGTTGACTGGTGCACTAATATCCCTTCAGAGACATGCTCAAGTTGTTAAACCTAAGTAATATTTGGATTTACCCAGATCTTTCACTTTGAATTCTGATTTCAAGTAGGAACTCGCTTTCTCTATATCCTCAGGTGTATGGATGATGTTTAGATCATCTACATATATCGAGATTATACAGCTCCCATCTTGGGACCTCTTTATAAAAACACAGGCGATCTAACCGAGCTATATGACAATCTCAATGAGGTCTAGATACCTGATTATGGATATAGTCTCATAACCAACTATATCCTAGATTACGGAGTAGGCCCATTGCTAATCGTTGAGGTGGTAGTATAGGCACATATATCTGGCACCCGAACCTGCGAAGATGGGTAATTTTTTGTGCCAATCCTTGCGCTAGTTCCATAGGAGAGTGGATGTTATAGTTCGATAGTCTGAAGTTGATGAAATTTGCAACATCTAGCACTGTGTGACCCCAATATGTTGTTGGGATTACAAATCTACAAGAGCGGTTAGACAATAAATTTAATCCTTTTAATTAATGCATCTTCCAAACCATTTTAGGTATGGTCATGTAGTACCCAGTGCTAAACTTTTATTGTTGTTGTGACAGAGTAATCATTAATGCCTTTCAAGTGAATTCTCCGTCATTCTTCATTCTGATGGACTTCAGATGATGATCTTGAAATTTATTCTTAATTTGAATGATCTGCGAGATCAACTTTGTGAAAGCATGATTTCTTTGAGACAACACACAAACATGCAACCATTTCGAGGATGCATCGATGAGCACCATGAAGTACCTAAACGACAGTCTGTATAGGACTGGAAATATCCCTTGTATTTGTTCCGAGAATGCGGGATTTTCATCTTTCACTTTCAAAGTGGATGGTGTAATGATTAATTTCCTGGTTGCAATACGGGACACATGGAATCTTCTTGATTCAGAAATTCTTTACTTTAATGTTATGACTATGCGAGTTGTTAATTATATTTATCATCATCCTAGGACCAGGGTGGCCTAATCTGTCATGCTAGAGACAGAATAAATCGGAGCTTCCAAAGACTTTCTTTAAGACAGTGTATACTAGGGTGCTACAATTTTGATCTAGTACAACCTAGTGTCAAATGAAGTAAGTTTTTCCAATATCCTTTTTCCATTTTCATAGAGCTTTGCAATTAGTAGGTATTCTTTATCATGCTCATCTTCGGTCTCTGCATGGAAACCATTTGCACGGAAATGTTTGAAGCTTAGGAGGGTTCTAGTCGATTCAGGGTACAACGATGTGCGAGATGAAGTTGTTTCTTAGAACCTCATCCTATGCTTCCGCCACCTGGAGGATGTCAATCAACTCCGCATAGTTTGCATAGTTGCTTTGACGGTGAGTGCGAGTTGACAGCATGGCATTGGGGTGGAAGGTGGAGAGAGTCTTCTCGATCCTTTTGGCGTTCGTGATGACCTTGCCACAAACCTAAACATTAGTACAAATCTGATGCAACAAACCATCTTGAAATCTACAAACCTTAGACGAATCTACTCTTGCTCTGCCTGAGGCAAGATGGTATATTCTAGCTTCTCAAAGCGGTCCATAAGGAAAGTGCACTCTTCTCCGCCATGTACTCATTTTTTAGAGCACTACAGAGATGGTGATTCAGGAAATGGAGTGCTTGATCATTTTCCTCAGGAGTGGTGATAGTAGCCTGCTAGGTACTGCCACCGATCGCAGCCCGGAGCTTTCTAGCTCCAAGAAAAATCTCCACATCAGACGTCCAAATGAGATATTTGCGGCCGTACTGGGCCAACTCCTCAAACTCGCTCGTCATGCCAGCCACTCTGCATTTTATGCAAGAATTTTGATAAGAATATTGCAGATAACTTTGCATAAAATAGGAATTATGATACAAAGTTATTCTTAAAGATGTTCCAATATTTAAACATGTCATTATATGAAATACTCAATGATTAACAACATTATTCGGATTACAATTATCTCAAAACAGTAAAAGAATATAAATAATGAAAAGTTAACCATTAATAGTTTTCGTCCGATTCAGAAAAAAGCGGATTCAAATTGCTCGGATAAGGATATTTGTCGGATAGTTTTGGAGTGGAAACGGAAACGGATTTTTTCTATCAGATACGGAACTGTAGTTTTCATCGAAAACGGATATCCAAAATGACTAAAACGGATTATCCGTATTTGATCCATATTTGTAGTACATCTTGCAGGTTGGGCCAATTGGGCCAAGTTGCTAATGGGCCTATTGCTGATGTTTTAATGTTTAACTTGTTTAATCCGAGAACATGTTATGGAGCTGATTGTATATATTGTTCCTAGCTTCTTCTCATGTATATCAAATAATCCAAACATGTTCTATTGAATTGTTGATGCTTATTTCTTTATTTCTTGATATCCTCCATAACTAAGAAGTTACAAACTTTAGGAAAGAATGAACTCATTTATTGTTTCTGTTGTATTATTGTACATTTTAAAGAGGTTTTGTATTCTGACAAATATTCAAAATCATATTCGTGTCCGCTTTATATTTGCTCCTCCGACACTATTCACATCCTAATTTGTTTCCGGCTCCGATGAAAAATGTGAAAAAAGATATGGTAGAGCTAGTTTCCATCCGTATCTGCTCCATTTTCACCCAGTGTTAAGCAATTCTCCAAACCAAAATTGAATCAAAAAAGGATTCCGAGGCCCTTTTATGCTAGAATATAAGTTTTCAGCTAATTCTGCAAAATCTAGAGACCTATACGCTAAATCTCAGTACTAAGAAACTTTTATGCATAACTTCATAAAAACTCGGGAGCAAGGGACCGGCCCGCAAATTTCCAAAACCGATCGCATTCGGCCCGGTCAGGTCGCACACGCGCAGGTTTAATGGGCAGGCAACCCATTTTCCTCCCCCGTGGCCTTTCTCCCCTTTTTTGCTTTTTCAGCCTACCTCCACGGTCAGTTGCATGGCCCACGAGGCTTGCTTGCCTGGCCCACCTCGCCCACCCACACTGCGTCGGCTAGTGTTTTTTGCCCTTGCCGCCTAAGCAGGTGGCGGCGGCTACGAGGGCCAGCGTGGTTTGGTGCATGGCCAACGGTGAAGGCACGTGGGGCCGAGTGTGGGCGGTAGCATGGTCTGAGGCACAAGTGTGAAGCTTACGTGCGGGTGGACGGAGCACGGCGTGGCGGGGCTCATCTGTCCCCATGCGGGAGGGCATGTGGCGGCATGCCGGGTCGCCGGACACGGCGCGAGCGGCCATCGGGCGCGGTGTGGGGCCGCTGGGGTGTGGTGGAGTTCAAGGCCGCTGGCCCTCATGCGGCATGGTGCGCGCAATAACCGTATAGGGCTGTCGGCCTCATGAGGGAGGTGCTGCATGGAGTGTGTGCCAGTGAGGCCATAGTATGGGAGCGGCACAATCGGCAGCGACGGCACGCGCATGCGAACACGTGCGCGTAGTTTCTGTGAAGCGATTGTCCATTCCCTGTTTTCATTAGCGAAATGATCGGCATTGGCCTGGGACTTCAGCCGACAACATTTGTTACGGGGATTTCGCATGATGGAAACCAAAAACCAATCTTGATGCAAAATCAAATAAAAGATGCAATCTAGACCAAAAAAAAATCAATCTACTAAGAGTTATTGGTTTTCTTCATTCTCAGTCGTGTAAAAGAAGCCTAAGACGTGGTTTGGCAGTGGAAACTCAGGTTGATTACGTGTCGCACAGCCCATGCCGACAAGTCTAGTCCAAAGGTTGCACGGTGTAGACATAGTCGAGGAAATAATCGATGGAGAAGAAAAAAGATGTAGTAAATGAACACGAAAATACAGTAAAAGTAAAGGGGACATAGTAAGTAAGGAGATTTTTTTCTTTTATTAATTGATCTTTAAAAAATACTTACAATAATTGAGTCCCTCGTATTTATGGACTACGGAGATCTATTGGATCAATCGAATAACTGCCAAACTGAACAATAATACGGGGATCATTCCTCCCTGAGGAGGTGGGGGCGCCAATCCTAGATGGGCCCCCGGCCGGTTCCCCGACATAATTAACTAGTGGAGTATATGTGCATGGCGATTGCCGAGGACGACGACAGGCAAGCGAACCTACTCCACAGGGGCGGCGCGACCTCTTTTGTTTAGAGCCAGCGAGTGAGCAAGACGGCCATGACTAGGATAAATAATGGAGTCCAGCCTGCAGTTTACTAAAGTTGGCTGCGCAACTGCTCCGGGCCATTAGCCTTCCGCTGCTCACTCCTTTTTGTAGAAGATGGTTACACTACGTGCAAAGCTAGGTCCGTGGAGAAGTCACAAGTGCGTGTGGATTGGTCGTTCCTGTCCCCTTCAGGCAACTTTGGGATCATCCGCTTCAATCATGCAACAGAAGGTGAGTCTCCAAGAGGTCCCATTTGACACACAGAAATTGAAAAACATAAGAGTACAACCAATGGCGGAGTTTCACACGAATTATAGAGGGGGTCGATGTCAAGAGGATTGCAAAGTAAACACACAAGGGAAGACACAATTAGCAGATCATAGTGTAATTTTTTTGAGTTTAGCAAAGCAAGAAGGGGTCATAGCCCCGTCTGATTTGCACTAAGCTCTGCCACTGAGCACAAGCAATCCCAATAGTTAAGCTGGTATGTATAGTGCAATGAATGGCATACACTTGGGAGGTGTTTAATAGTCCGCATGAAAATTTCTAGCCTAATCCAGCGACCTAACCAAGGCTGTTTAGTTGTCTACACCAACTAGTTGGTTTGGCTGAATATAGTGTTTGCTAATTGGGTGATAAGGGGTGGTCCAATCTTCTCACTGAGGAATCGTGGATAGATGGTATGAATAGAAGATCTCGCTAGTTGAACACCCGCGTCAATGCACGAACCCTCAACTCTTCGGAAAATGCCCAAACAGACCGGTAGATGATCGTCGCGAGACCACGAGCAATGATCGCCAAGTCCCCAATTCCCAACGGAACCATGGCTTGACCTTGAATTGCAGAATAAACATGATCGCCTAATCCTCTCTCGGCTATCCTCGCATGAACACTGGAACAAAAGAATAAGCAATAGCTATGTTTCAATTCTTATGCATAAAATGGTCTAAGGCTAAAAGCCATGAAATGTAGCAGTATATATAAAGACTCTAAGACGTCCACCCTAGTGTTAGGGTTGAAATCCAACCTAATTATAACTTTCCTGAGTTACAGGATTATTTGGAAAAGGACAGTTACCACCGACGACTTGTTGTGATGATTGCGGACAGACCAAAAGGACAGTTACAACCGATGACTTGTTGTGACAGTTACAACCGACGAATTGTTGTGACTATTTTTGGGAATATATCTGTTGAAAAGTACTCGGAGTTACCTTTCCAACGAGTACTTATTTGCCTAATTTGAAGTTCGTATGAGAAAACCATGGTTATTTCAAATTTAGACCTCTTGATTGTCCGAACCGAATCTGAACCGAGCCCAAACATTTCTATCTTTTGTTTCCTTTGTTTCCTTGAATTTTTCACCCCAAGTCCAATTGGAATCATCTAAGTAAGTTATTGGGAACCTTTAGATGGTCATGAGGGAGTTGGATCCCACCAATACTTGACGTACAAGTCTCAGACTCCTCAAGTATATCATTTCGCGTTCATTGTCCAAATCAGCTTGTGCAGCCTTCACTTCTAAGGTCATAACTTTCTCTAGAGGGTTCCAAATCACGCACCGTTTGATTTCTTGGAAAGTAGACTTGATTTTCTGTTGGCCTTTCTCCTCAAGTGGCGCATTATTCTCTCTCATCTCCCACTGGAACTCTAGACATTCTTGAATCAGCAAACACTTGTGAACGGCGTCAACATCTCCTTCTAACTCTTGAGCTGAATATGTAAGTATCATTAAGCAATTGGATTTAGGTAGTATAAAGCTCTCATCAATAATATTAGCATGTGCATTAAGGAGTGAATTCACTTGTTCATCAAGTAGCTTTGCTTTAGCTCTAGTTATTGGACTTTGTGGCAGCTATATGTGTATCTCTTTATTGACATGTTCATCAGCAGCTGGTGAAGATGATGGTGAGCTAGGGATGCCCTCATCACTGGGCTAGCTGGATGTAGGCACATCTTGTTTGGTTGCCTGTATCTTTGTTATTGTGCTCACCTTCCACCACAAATGGTGAGGTTACCCACTAATTGTAGTTATTTCCTCCCTTCCTTCATATGTGATCACAACACAAGTACATTACATAGTTAGATTACACATAAATTAATATTAAACTATTACAAATTGTATTATGATTACAAAATCCTTAATCTTACCTAGTGAACTAGTCGCATCGCCTTGATCTGCTTGTGATCAGCTCATATGATAGCAGGAGGTGAAGTAAACTTGAAGCAATCCTCTTCAGCCTGCTATCTAGTTGTAAAACCTTTGTAGCAAGAATTTTTGAAGCCAGTGACTTGTTTATGGCACAATTGCCATGAACCATACAGTTGTAGCTTCCTCCTTTTGTAGACTGCATATCAGATCATCTAATTTTTTTTTAAAAAGCAGAAAGATAAAATGTATGAAAGATTGGTCTCATAATTTTTTGAAAACTTCATTTGCGACATCTCTGCCAAGAGACAACTAACATAATGCAATAGGAAAAAATGTTCTTATCAAATTTTCTAAAAAAATCTAGCAAACATAATACAAGAGACAATTGTTCTCATCAGATTGCCCACAGAAAAAATAACAATCAGAAATGAAGTGGCACAATGGTGCATCATCTCATGAAATAATAGTTCAAACAATTCATCTTTAGCCAAATATGGTGCATCAGATCATCATTTGCAACATGAGACAAAATAAGCAAATGATAAATTCTTTTTGTTATAATAGACAATATGAAATCATCATAAGCATTGCATTAAAGGGTGAAAAATAGCATCATCATAGGTTCATGTCTACCACTCTGGCCGCCATCAAAGCATGGCACCACAATAAAAAAGTAAGGGTGTTAACCTGTCACCACCATGTCAACCTATACCACAAGGTATCACAAATTCACCATCAGAGGGGTTAGCCTATACCACCTCACAAAATACACAATCTCTATCATCACAAGTTCATCAATAGAGGGGTTACCACACCATCTCTAAAATATACAACCACCTTAATTAGAACTACTAAAAGGGCATCACTTTATATGGTAGTGCTTAGATTAGAAGGTCGTGAGCCAAATCATGGCAACAAAGTTGAGGCTTTGTGCCTTGTTATCTATCAAGTAGCATAAAGTTACAATCATAGCTTCCTCTAGGAACCTGCCCTAGTGCATGACAACCCCATAGAGCTCAGGATGCACCTCATCCACGTTGGTCTCCCTAATGGCAGTGGCCATATTGTTTGCTACATCAATCATGTTGTTAAGGACCTAGATCTCCTCCTCAACAAAGTTCTCTTCTGTCCAACACATGTCTCAAGTGTAGTCTTGGTTGACAAAGAGTCTAGATTGATGATCTCAGGACTAGTCACGAGGGGTGTGCCAAGAAGCTCACGAGAGCCCATGGCAAAACTTTTAGTGGCTAAGCCTGAGCCAAAGATGGCCTGCATCTAAAGCATCTAAACATAGTTCTCCAAAGACTTGTTTAGGTACTTAGCATTCTTAGCTTGAGCCTAGATTAGGACAAGACATGTTAAGGTATGGTTAGCAAAGAAACAAGGTAAGAAGGAAAATGTAACAATAGCCACCTTTATGTAGCCACTGTAATGCTCATCCTCCAGCAGGATGGTGTGGTTATCATCATCCCAGTTGGCTCCACTAAGATCTTTAAGCTTGCACACCCTCATCCATCTCTGTCTCCACTTCTGTAGTGGTTGTAGACCTGGGTAGAGGTAACATCATGGTCACTGAACTCATGAAGAGCCTTGGTCACTTGGTTCAGATGGACCTCTTTGAAACCCTTGTCATTCTAACCCTAGTGTTTATGAGCTAATACATCCTCTTCAAAATGAACCCAGATAGTGCTAAAATCCACCTCATCACAGGCTTTTCTTATGACTCCTATTTTGTTAGACCCCCCACCTCTACCAAGTCAACAGATCCAAAACACTTCTAAGAACCAATTGTTGCATCAGCTTCAAGAGCATCACTGAAATCCTCCACACTCATGCTGTTATCCATCCCCTAAAGTACAAGACAACAAATTTTAAGCTTTTCATACAAAACAATCACAAATCATCATTGCATATGTCTAGTAGCCTCAGAAGTATTCACCATAAACCTAATACAATCATCATTTCATGCTGTTCCAAACTCACATACACTAAACCAACATATACAAGGGCAAAGCTAGTAGAAGGTTAAGCACTGAGATTTGTAGTACTGAACATCCTCGTACTTAGCAACATGGATAGCAATGAGATCCTAATTATGGATGAAATAGGCTTCTCCCTTGCTTGGATAAAATTGAGATGGTCAACTCATTGTTATTTGAGCAGGGAATAAACCTACCTAGCTCTCACACATAAAGATAATCATCGTACATATGTAACCATTGGATGGTGGAAAACTAATTCAAGTTCATGACTCATGTTTAAGAGTAGTGTTTTATCATAGTTAGGTACATGACATGCTTAGCTTAATTCTGCAACTACATGCTTCAGATTGAAGCAACCTCCAAGTGGAAGATGTTAATCTTTCATCATTGGACTACTAAAAAAGCAAGCTCATACTAACAACCCTCATCAACATCATTGGTTAAGTTCTACACAAATTCATGCATATTTTCCTCCTCAACATCATCGACAAACACATAATATTGGCTATACAAACATAAGCACAAACCACACATTTGGCTCATTTGCATCATCGGCAAACATATATAACAAACATAAGCATCATCGTTAAGCAGATGTAATAGACATAGGCATCAATCCAAACCCTACATCATGCATCTTCGCATTATAAAGATCATCAGCCTACAGATCAAACTCTAAAGCATGCATCTCTGCCTCATAAACATTATCAACCCATAGATCAAACTGTAAGCATGCATCTTGCATCATAAACATCATCGGCCCATAGATCTAAGCCTGAAGCATGCATCTTTGCACAATTAATCATCCCAATCGAAGCCCTAATAATCCATGAATTGAAGATCTGCATATAGGGTTTGTGTGTGGTTATAACCATTGGAGCAAGCCAACGAGAGGGCGAAGACAAGCACCGGTTGACGGAGTGGAAGAAGAGGGCAAGAAGAACACCGACTGCTGGAGAAGAAGGAGAGAGCACCAATGACCAGTACCCGCCGAAGATGAACGGGGTGCCGATCACCACCACCCACCGGAGAGGACGCCGCTTACCTAGTGGTTGCCGGAGAAGAAGCGGCAGAGTCGGGAAAGGAGAGGTGGCGGGTTTAGTTGGACCTCATGCAGGCAACAAAACATGGCCTTGTCCTCGCATCGCCAACAACGCTGTAAGAATATCTAGACAATAGCAAGAGAGAGAGGGAGCGACGGAATAAGGGAGAGACAAATGATGAAATGGGAGGTAGTGCCCGTTGCTCGTGTAGATTGGGAATCCAGCTGCTGTAATTTAACCGCTCCGAGACGTTGAGATAGATGTTATGTAGGATCCTATCCCATCTGAAGGAGTTTAGACGATACAACATCCTACAGTTTTTTATTCAGATTTGCTGGTATTTTCAATGGTATATGACTAATGTTTTTGTTAATTCTCCATTGCCTAAATTTTTTTATCTCCTAATCATCTCAACTTGCACAATACTAAGTCCAAAATTACAGTCCGATGAGTGGGAAATTTTTAGCACAAAATTACCACAATGTTAAGCTTACGTAGTGATTTTATTTATTTATTTATTGTGCTTTTTTTGTATTTTGTACGGATTCATCAAACTTTACCTTTTGTCTATAATAAAGTAAATTTATATTATGGTAAAATTTTCTATCTCAGGTTGATTTTGTGTAAGAAGTCAGGAAAGTGGTGTGACTTCAATTTTTAGGACGAAGCGGCCCAGAGCGGAGAGAATTGGGGGGAGGGTGGCAGCTAGTGGCCTGGCCCTCCTCGTGATGATGCGCACTCCTTAGTACCTAGTCTACGGTTAAGCTAATTAAGTCACTAATTAAGTTATGTGACAAACGAATATTCTTACTGTTTACACGCAAAATTGATCCGCGCAACACCTAGGTACCTATCGTGCTTTCATGACGACGAACGATTGCTTTCCGAGCAAAACAACAAAGATCTCCTCGCTTTCGTGAAGGAGAACCGACCGTTTTTCGACGTAAAACGGTAAAGATCTAAACTAAGAGAAAAGGCAAAAGAAACATAAGGTAAAAGTAGTAGATTTGTTTTGATGTATCGATTGTGTGTTGTTAATCGGCCATCACCCTTCACATACTTATATAGGGCGGCTGGTCTTTCCATAGGAGAGCAGTACTCCTAATCCTATCTGGATACGTACATGTGATTTTTCTCTCCCTTTTCTTGTCTTCCAAGTCTTGTGCACCAAATTTGGTAATCAATATATCATTGGCCCATCCATAGGGCAACTCTATCTCGTACAGCTATCTTTGCATACAAACCGAATATCTTTCCAAATCCTTGATTAGTTTGGCCGCTGCAATTAACTTTCGTTTCTTGCGTCCCAAGTTAGGGTTTCTAGCACCAGAAAAGACCTTGAAGCAAACGACTCAGTGCATTAGTCCACTCGTAGGGTAACTCGGCAACGCTGCAACTCGGACACACAACTCGGCAACGCTGGAACTTGGACCCGGCAACACTGCGAGCGACTCGGCATATCAGACCACTCGGGAACGCCGCGGGCCACTCAGCTACACTAGAATTATCAAGCCTGCATTAAGAGTTAACACTAATTCCATACAGCTTGTCAGTCAATTATCTTAACCATCAACAGTTAAACTAATTCGGCTGACTGAATAAATCTTATAGCCAAATTACACCATTAACACATGCCCCCCTGTTTTTGGTATAATTGCATTTACCAAAAATACTGCGAGCCACACCATTGCTTAGGGCGATATCTTAAATAATATATCGGCCATAGGACCATCAAGCCTCTTGCCACATGTTAGGATAATACTTCTTCAAATATTTTCCATTGAGAGCTTTAGGTAAACCCTCTCCCTGCAGAGTTTGTACAAAATAGGAATTTTTAGGAACAATCTCTACAACTTTATATGGGCCTTCCCAACTCGGCAACCATTTGCCGAATTTATTATCTTTAGTTCTAATAGGCAAAATCGTTTTTCACACTAAATCTCCTATCTGAAACGGTTTCTCCCTTACCCTCTTATTGTAAGCCTTAGCCGCTCTTAATTTTTCTTTTTCAATCTCCCATAAGGCTTTTAATCTCTCTTCCGAGACATCATCTATCCTATCCATCATCAAGTTATTGTAATCTACAGCCGACAAGTCATTTTGTCTGGCTATCCTAAGAGCTTGCAAATTAATTTCCACAGGTAGCAGTGCTTCCTGACCATACACTAACTCATACGGCGTTACTCGAGTTGCACCATGCCTAGATATCCGATGAGCCCACAAAGCTTCTGAAAGCACCTCATGCCACCTTCTTGGATGCTCTTCAATTTTCTTCTTTATAAGCTTAATTAAAGTCTTATTGCTAGACTCGGCCTGTCCATTAGTCTGAGCATAATAAGGCGACGAGTTCAACAATTTAATCCTAAAGGACTCGGCAAACTCACGAAATTGATGAGACATGAAAGAAGCTCCTTGATCAGTCGTTAGAGTTTGAGGAATGCCGAACCTATGAATAATGTGTTCCAAAACAAAACTAATCACCTCCTTATGAGTCATATTTTTCAAAGGAATCGCTTCAGTCCATTTAGTGAAATAATCTGTAGCCACAAGGACGAAGCGATGACCCTTAGAAGAAGCAGGATGTATCTGACCAATAAAATCTAAGCCCCATCCTCTAAATGGCCACGGTCTCACAATAGGGTGCATCATAGCCGCGGGTGCCAATTGCACATTCCCGAATCTCTGGCATGATTGACATCCTTTATAATATCGAAAACAATCCTCCAACATCGTCGACCAATAGAAACCCGCTCTTTTCAATAACCATTGCATTTTATGCGCCGACTGATGTATCCCGCATATTCCTTCATGTACCTCTCCCATAGGTACCTTTGATTGATCAGGACCCAGACACTTCAACAGTATTCCATCTATTGTTCGGCGATATAACTCATCATTCAACAAAGTATATTTATAGCCTGCCGCCGAATTTTCCTATCTCTTTTTTGACTTGGATCCTTCAAATAGCTAGCTAGAGGTATTCTCCAATCGTGTGGCTCTAAATTACTCGCCGTTTCAGCTACTGGCGACCCTTGAACTGGATTAATATCCAACAAGTCGGCCTTACCTCTAACAGCAGCTGGCATCGGTTCTTTTGATATGAAGAATTTTCCCCTGCTGACTTGATATCCGGATGCTTGCTCTGCTAGACAATTAGCTCTAGAATTATCTTCCCTAAGCACATGACTGACGGTAAAAGTATCTAGGGACTTGATTATATCTAAATATCGGTCCAAATAACTATTCAGTAGCCTATCAAAACACTGAAACTCACCATTAACTTGCTGAACTACTAGCAGTGAATCCCCAAAAGCATATATGTCCTTTACGCCCATATCTACTAAATTTTGTAAACCAAACAACAAAGCTTCATACTCTGTCTGGTTGTTAGTACAAGAATACTCTAATCGGACCGATGCTTTATAAACAGCGTTGTTCAGTGAAACCAAAACATTGCCAATACCTTGCCCATTTCTACAAACCGATCCATCAAAATAAAGTTTCCACGGGCACACACTAACATACTTAATATCTTCTTCATCTTTAACCCTATGATCAACAATGAAGTCGGCGATGACTTGACCTCTCATAGAACGCAACGACTCATATGTTAAATCATACTCTATTAATGCATAAGCCTATTTTCCAATTCGCCCGCTAAGAATCGGTTGTTGCAACATATATTTGATCACGTCGACTTGGCAAGCTACTACACAAATACTCGAAAGTAGATAATGCCAAAACTTGGTACATGCATAAAATAAAGATAAGCACAATCTCTCAATAAACACGTACCGACTTTCGGTGTCGAGCAGACGGCGACTCAAATATGCAACAGTGTACTCCTTCCCGCCGTCTTCTTGAGTTAGAACCGCACCAATCACCTTGTCTTGTGCAGTGACATACAACCTGAATGGTACACCAGACTTGGGTGCTCGAAGCACCGGAGGACTCGACAAATATTTCTTAATGCTATTGAAAGCATCCCGCTATTTTGCCCCCCAAGTAAATTCAGCTTCATGTTTTAGCCGAAGTAAGGGAACAAACGATTCAATCTTTCCTGCAAGGTTAGATATAAATCATCTTAAGTAGTTTACTTTTCCCAACAGCTTTTGCAAATCCCTTTTACACGTTTGCTCCCCTAAATTTCTGATTGCCTCTATTTTCTTAGGATCAATCTCTATGCCATGTTCATGAATTATAAACCCTAAGAACTTACCAGCCGACACTCCTAAAGCACATTTGAGTGGATTCATTTTAACCCATACCGACGCATCCTTTCAAAGGCTAATCGTAAATCGGCCAAATGATGATCAAGTCCATCCGATTTAACGACGACATCATCAATGTATACTTCCAGCACAATACCCAGAAGGTCATGAAAAATTAAGTTCATGGCACACTGATATGTGGCGCCGGCATTCTTTAACCCGAAAGTCATAACAACCCACTCAAACAACCCGACAAACCCAGGGCAACGAAAAGTAGTTTTAAACATGTCTTCTTCGGCCATAAAGATTTGATTATACCC
The DNA here is from genome assembly GCA_019208055.1 of Stipa capillata. Classification (NCBI taxonomy): domain Eukaryota; kingdom Viridiplantae; phylum Streptophyta; class Magnoliopsida; order Poales; family Poaceae; genus Stipa; species Stipa capillata. The sequence continues at coordinate 197,061 of JAGXJF010005465.1, read as the reverse complement.
AGCATTGCTGTCTAAGAAGCTAATTACCCTGTGTCCAGAAGCATCATTTATCAACATGTCGGCTATTGGCATAGGATATTCATCTTTAGGGGTAGCCTTATTCAAGTCTCTAAAATCAATGCATACTCTAATCTTACCAGTATTTTTCTTCTCAACCGGTACAATGTTAGAGATCCACTCGACATACCTACACGACCGAATAAACCCGGCTTTCAACAACCGATCGACTTCCTCTTTGATGTGGTCATACAGATTGGGGTTGAAACGCCTAGGTGATTGCTTATACGGCCTAAAACCAGATTTAATAGGTAACTTATGCTCGACTAGATTTCTACTCAACCCGGGCATCTCAGTATAATTCCAAGCAAAGCAATCAACAAATTCTTTAAGTAGTGCACATGCCTTGCTCTTCTGACCGACCTCCATGTTGATATTAATGAACGTAGGTTTGGGAACGCTGCCGTCACCAATATTGATCTCCTCAAGTGGGTCGGCCGATGAAAACCCCTGTCCGAGTTTTTCTATGTCATTAAAATCTTTGATAGTTTCATGCATATCGTTCTTTCTGGAACGATATTCCTCAGTATGCTTTTGTAGCCATTTAACGCTGTCTTCTTTATTCATTGTTTACAAAGATAAGTCATTAAGCCGAGTTATACTAGCCGGCTATGCTTGTACCGGTACAAAACCATCTCTACCGATACTAATGTAGTCATAATCTGATAAACTCCTACCCGTCAAGCATCTCATACCACTGTGTTGCCAGTCAACCGGCGTTTTAGTAAAAGCGATGCAAGCCGAGTTGTCTGCCTCAATGGCCTCTACATCATCATCAACCCACTAGATCAAGCATTGATGCATAGTAGAAGGGATGCAGCAATTTGCATGAATCCAATCGCGTCCCAAAAGAACATTATATCGGCCTTTGACATCAACGACGAAGAAAGCAATTGGCAATGTTTTGCTTTCGACTGTGAGCTCCATGGAAATAACGCCCTTATCCTCAGATAAGTCTCCCGAGAAACTGCTAAGCCCCATGTTGGTCTTCATCAACTCGTCTTCCTTTCGGCCCAACCTAGAGAAAACCGAAAGAGGCATCACATTAACTCCGGCACCGCTGTCAACAAGCATGTGGCCGACAGGCTTCCCATTGATGTGACCTTTGATGAACAAAGGTTTCAAGTGCTGTCCGTGCTTCATTGGCTTCTCGAATATAGCACTTTTCGAACCAAGCACAAGCTTTGCAACTTCCGACTCAGGTGCACGAAACTCAGTAGGCAACTCGAACACCATATTGATATCCATATCGGTGGGTATTTCCCTGATATCATCATTGGCAATGTTACCTCTTTCCTTTGCGATGCGCTTCTCCTTCCAAGTCATTTTTGCAGGTACCATTGGTCTAGCTCGGTTGAACCACTTGTCGCGCTTCTTCTCGACTAGTTCTTCTCTGAGTTCAAGTGCTCGCAGCCGCTGTACCCTTCGTTTCTGAGTATGTGTAAGTCCTGTGGGGCACCACTGAGATTTCGGCTTGGTTCCTGGTTCAACCGACTTCACCCTGTTGTCCCGCTGATTCGGCGTCGGCTTGTAAGTTTCAACTCTTCGTGCCCCGGATCCTGCTGCGTTGCTTGCTTCTGGATTTGCCGAGCTGTCCACTGTACCGAATTGCACACACCGAGTCCCTGCCAGTGTTGCCGTGTTTATCTGTGGGTCGACCAACATAGCGGACTGTCCATGCCAAGTTCTTTTTGGAGCTTGAATAGCGCTTGCCCCATCCGAGTTGGGCACAAGCCGGGCCGCAATAGTACCGCCATATTTAGTTTCATCGCGCCTGACCGGTACCCACACGCGCTTGCAGCTGGTCTCTCCATCTGCCTTGCGTCTCGGCGAGTTGTTTCCCTGAATCCTTTTCGGCGCTACCGAGTAGTTCAACGCGCCGAGTCATGGTAGCAATCTGCGATTTGGCCCCTGGATTGAACCGAGTCCTCTTCTCACGCGGATGCTCTCTGAACCCAGGCCCTGATGGAATCCAACCCGGCTAGACAATGCTGGCTGGTCCAATGGGATATGATGCCCAAGGATTGAAACCCCATGGAGAAAATTGTGGACAGAAAGGAGGCACGCATCCCCAATATGCCGGACCCGTCGCAAAATATGGTGGTTGGGCATATGAGTTCCCTTGCCAGCACTCGGAACCACCAAAACTTTGTCAGAGAGGCGACCTAGGGTGCTTGGCACCTCCAAGCCGAGTGAACACGTTGTTGGACGTGTGCGAAGTATATTTATCCAACAGTTGCTTCACCGTCGGCTTTGGCTTCGGGTCTTATCTTTTTCCTCGATTGACCTTCCATACTCCAACTTCTGGATTTTTCGGTTTGATCATCCTCGGAGCAGCATTATCATCAACGATGACATTTTTTCCTTTCGCAGATTCGGCCTGATCCGACAGAATTAACACCTTCTTGTTCTCCAAATCGATCACGTTGATGGGAAAATGATCACTATCGAGCTTCATCTTGGTGCTCTGTGCAAATGTCAATCGTCCGTCATTAATGGCCGATTGCACCTGTCGACGAAACACATTACAATCATTAGTAGCATGAGAAAACGAATTATGCCACTTACAATAAGCTCTTTTGCCCAAGCCTTCTGCAGATGGGAATACATGTCCTTCTTTTACTCTGATCAGATTTCCTTGCGGGAGCATATCAAAAATCTTGTCACACTTGCTAACATCAAAAGTATACTTAATTTCGTCTCTCTTAGCAGGTGTAGGTTTCAGAGCAGAACATGCAAAAGGTTTCGACTTGGATACTTGAACCCACTCAGCTATGCATATATCGACGTCATCCTCATTAGCCGAGTCGTTATCATATGCTACGATATTAACCGCAGGCTTTTCCTTGTTTTTGTTCTTATTATCCCCAAACCGGCTGTACTGTTTAGCTTACTTAGCGTGGTTCTCTTGCGCCAAAGCTTTCTGCAAGACTTGATTAACATCTGAAAATTCTTGCCATTCTAGTCTATCTCTAATATGAGCAAGCAAGCCTAAAAAAGCAAGGTCAGCTAGATCTTTTTCGGCTATGGTCAAGCTGAAACACCAGTTTTTAACTTCCCTAAACCTTCTAATGTAATCGTAAACCGGTTCATTGTATTTTTGCCTAACCATTGTCAAATCCAAAAGCCTAAGTTCGGTCTCGCCGCTATAAAAGTACTCGTGAAATTTCTGCTCTAATTGTGTCCATGTAGAAATAGAGTTAGGGGCAAGCAACGTGAACCAAGTAAATGCAGTACCGGACAATGAGAAAGGAAATAGCTTTACTCTAAAAACATCTGATGTGCCGACTTCACTGCACTGTGTCAGAAACTGCCCTATGTGCTCGAAGGTGGACCTACCATCCTCCCCTGTAAACTTGATGAAGTCTGGCGCTCTAAACCCACGGGGGTAGGGCGTTGAATCAAAGTAGTCAGGATACGGCTTCTGATATGCACGTGCTCTACCCTTAGGTTCTAAGCCGAATTCCCTCAGTATACTAGCGAGTTGATCCTTAAAACTTTCATTGGCTGGTAGCATCGGTGGAACGTGAACATGCGAAGTTGGCTCTGGCAACGAAGGTTGGACTTGCTGCGGAGACACATTAAAATATGAATCTGGTACCGGCCCATGAGGAACCCCGGTACCGAGAGGCGGCAAAGGTGGTGTGTTATATGCCACCGTCTGGTAATGTGGTTGCGGCACGTTGGTACTAAAGTCAAGACTTTGGTTGTCATTGGTAAGACCCTGGAGAACCGAAGTCGGAATAGTGGATGCAGTGATTATAGGAGTAGCGTTCATCAGGCTATTAGATCTGTTAGTATCAGGAAACATCGGCCGTTTGTCCCGATGCTCATCATTGATTTGTAACACTATTGACCGAACCTGACGCGGTAGACTATTCTCCAGATCTTTATTGAGCTGCTCCTTAAAATCATCTAACTGGCTAACCACTGCTTGGGTGATCGTTCGTGCCGTAGTATTCATATCAGAGGCATATTTGCTAGCTACCGACACGTCAATTAGATGAGCAATATCTTCATAACAGGTCGGTTTACTTACCTCAGTATTGAGCACAAAAGACGGATTTGGCATGACTACCTTTTTGATAACGCCGTTTCTCGTCTTCTGGTAGTCGGCCAATTTTTGCCGAAGTCTCTCCGCCTGTTCTTCTTCAAGCTGTCGCTCAATTTCTCGCCGCTCATCTTCAGAGAGGTCGTTGAGTGTGACGGTGATGATGTTGTTGGGCTTGACGATGCTTCCATCCTTGGAGACGGTGTTCATCGTATAGCTCTTTTCTTCTTGGGTCCCCAGCGGAGTCGCCAATTGTGTTTGCATGCGAAATCGATCCGCGCAACACCTAGGTACCTATCGTGCTTTCGTGACGACGAACGATTGCTTTCTGAGCAAAGCAACAAAGATCTCCTCGCTTTCCTGAAGGAGAACCGACCGCTTTTCGACGCAAAACGGTAAAGATCTAAACTAAGAGAAAAGGTAAAAGAAACATAAGGTAAAAGTAGTAGATTGGTTTTGATGTATCGATTGTGTGTTGTTAATCGGCCATCACCCTTCACATACTTATATAGGGCGGCTGGTCTTTCCGTAGGAGAACAGGACTCCTAATCCTATCTGGATATGTACATGTGATTTTTCTTTCTCCCTTTTCTTGTCTTCCAAGTCTTGTGCACCAAATTTGGTAATCAATATATCATTGGCCCACCCGTAGGGCAACTCTATCCCGTACAGCTATCTTTGCATACAAACCGAATATCTTTCCAAATCCTTGATTAGTTTGGCCGCCGCAATTAACCTCCGTTTCTTGCGTCCCAAGTTAGGGTTTCTAGCACCAAAAAAGACCTTGAAGTAAATGACTCGGTGCATTAGTCCATTCACAGGGTAACTCGGCCACGCTGCAACTTGGACACATAACTCGGCAATGCTGGAACTTGGACCTGCCAGAAAGAACTCGGCTTGGGCCACTCGGCGCGCTAATCGACTCAGGAACACTGCGAGCGACTCGGCATATCAGACCACTCGGGAATGCCGCGGGCCACTCAGCTACACTAAAATTGTCAAGCCTGCATTAAGAGTTAGCACTAATTCCATACAGCTTGTCAGTCAATTATCTTAACCATCAGCAGTTAAACTAATTCGGCTGACTGAATAAATCTTATAGCCAAATTACACCATTAACACTTACATGCTGGACCTACCTCCCAAGATTAATTAGGATGTAGGTATTAGAACTTGATTAGGATAAGCTTCTACCACCTTCGAATCATAATATAGGTCATTTTACATATTGACACGATCTTTTAGGTGATACTTTGACCATAAATCTCTATCAAATATAATGTTTTAAATAAAACTAAGTATTTTATATTATAAAAGAAAATTACATGATAGTTTTAGTAACATCGATGTTCTATAATAGATGATGGTACTTTATTCTATATTGAATAGTCAATGTCAAGCTAAAGAGCTCAGTATAGTTAGTTCATTGTGTGTGAGCCCATATTATCTGCCATCCAGTTATTAAACGCTTTAAGCTGGGATTGACTCTTATTTTTACTCCATGAGTGCATACCCTTCTTTATTTGAAAACTGACTTGTAATACAGAATCCTCATTATACCGTGTCATCCTCTAGTTACAGCCATGGGATTAATTTAAAAATGCTTAAAAATCGTAAGATGCATGTAGAACCGAAACTTCACATCGGTCGGAACAACTGCTACTACAAAAAGGGTCATCATATATGGTTTATCACAGATTGGGAGACCGTAATAGTTTGACTATTTTCATATCTCAGAGGTGCCGATAAAACTAGCTATCTGTGATGAGTTGAGGGAAATTTGCTGTCTGTGGTGAATAAATCATCACAGACGATTTTCTAAAACAACCGTCTGTAATGAGTCAACATAGACAGCTACACTTTCGAACTTTCTGTGATATCTCATCTCAGACAATTATATTATGAACCGCCTGAGATGTTTCAAAAGGTTATTTTTGTCGGTCACATGAGATGTCATCACATATGGTACAAGTGATTTAATGGTCTATGACGACCTGTTGACTCATATTTAAGACCCTATCAGATCTGGATGTATTTCAGATCCAAATCTATTTCGTGAATCTAATGTGGCTGGGCGATTTGGCGATTTTGAGACAATTTCACCACACATATTGGGTAGATATCTACTACTACTTTTCCATTTAAGGTTAGTACATTGTTCTTAATCATTGATCTGTGGTTAATTAGGCATGGTTTATCGTTAGATTTAGACTGGGGTAGATAGAGGATTATTTAGATCTAGCTAAAGGTAATGGATAATTGACAATGGTGTTTGGTTATTACAAGTGCACGATGAGCAAGAGAGAACCAGTAAAGATTATGCATGGTTAAATTTAGCTTTCGATGGAGAGACGTTTGTTAATTAAGTATTTTGGAGATTTATGTGGTAATATATATATATATATATATATATATATAAGTTTGTATATTTTTCCATGTAGATGGAGTGAAGCTAGATGTATGGTCAGAATCATGTATCGCGAGAGTAACATTGATGGAGTGTCTGAAGTTTTAAGAGGCCATGATGGAGGATATATTGAGAATGGTGAGGAGGTTATGCCATGTCCCAACATTGATAGCAAGAACCAGAAGATGTGGAATAACCAAGTCCAAATCCAGTGACACTTGATTCGGAGGGATTTCATAGAGGATTACACTCATTGGACCAGTCATGGTGAAGAACCGGTTATATAGGAAGGCAATGCGATCAATGAAATGATGGATGATGTCAATTATTAATCCGATGATGAGGATACATTGCCCACTGACGATTATGGTCTGGATCAGATGTTGCATGATCCAGATTGGATGACCCAAGTCAAAACACACCAAGTTTTCAAATTGGAGGCAAGCAATTGGTGGTCCGACAATGGTTTCACATTGTTGTTAACACTCTTATAGGATATACTTCCGGAGGGAAAATAGATGCCCACAACCACCTATAAAGCCAAAAAGGTGCTTTGTCCACTGAGAATGGAAGTAGAAATAATAGATGCATGTCCGAATGATTGTATCATCTTCCGTAAAGAACATGAAAACTTATATCTGGTGTGCAAGATATCTTGATATAAATTGCATAAAAATGAAGAAGATGACACATAAGGCAAGAAGATGATGACCGGACCTCTGACTAAGGTTGTGTGGTATCTTCCTATAATTCCTCATGTGAAACGTTTGAATGAGAACGCGATGGATGCGAAATTGCTGCATTGACACGCGAATGAGCATAAGGATGATGAAAAGTTAAGCCACCCTGCTGATGTTATCCAGTAGAGAAACATCAATATAAATACCCAATTTTCGATTTGGATTGAGTATGGATTAAATGAATCCATTTGGGAACACGAGCGGTGGGCAAAACACTTGGCCCATGGCTATGTGTATCTACAACCTTCCTCCTTGGAGCAGTTGGCAAAACAATTGGCCCGTGGCTCTGTGTATCTACAACCTTCCTCCTTGGTTGTGTATGAAAAGGAAGTACGTTATGCTATTGGTACTTATCCAACAGCGAAAGGAACCTAGCAACAACATTGATGTCTACCTAGCACTATTGATGGAAGATCTGCAAACACTATGGAATGAAAGGGTACAAGTATGGGATGCAGACAAATGAGAGAACTTCAAATTACACGCCTTGATCTTTTTAACAATCAATGACTATCTTGCCTTGGGTAACTTGCCGGGCTTTAGTATATAAGTAGCCAAATCCCAACCTCCTTCCTTAGATGATACCACAAGTGTGTGGCTATACAACTCATCTAAGAAAACAGTGTATACGCATTACCGAAGGTTCTTCTGGAGGAATCACCCGTACCGCAAACTAATGAAACAATTCGATGGAGGAATGAAGATAGATCCAATTCCAAAGCCCAAAAGCAGGAAAGATGTCTATGATCAAGCCCATTTTACCGTCTTGCAACACACATGACTGCAGTATCCCCGTACATAAAAAGACATATGGATATGCTATGTGACATCTTGATTTCTAATAACCCAAAAATTAGGGTTTACAAAGGCTTTTGTTGCTAATAAAGTTAACTTAAGTGAACCTAACTAAAACTTTTGTCAAAGAGTTGTGTGAGCTAAATCGTAAGAATAATGCAAAACTAAAATTTGTCCCCCTTTCCTTCTCAACAACCTCATCGTCAAGGTATGGCAACTATATGTTCTTGTTTCCTCTCGACTCTCGTGGCTCCATAACCCTAACCTCTTTCAAAACCTTAGCCGTTAAGAGATACAAACCTCACCTACATGCATAGTCACTCGAACTTGCATTCCATCTATGAAAATATCCTTGAAATCTAGCCTTATGCAATTGCCACATTTTCTCTCTCTTGGCAATGTCTATACACTTCTTTGATGTCCTCAGCACTCTCCATTTGCTTCTGTCACCAACCCCATAACACATTCGTCAAAAGTAACACTTTTGCTAATTACCACCATTTTAGTTTCAGTATTCCACAATTTATAACCTTTCACCCCAGCTTTAAAACGAAGGAAAATGCACTTCACAGCTCTAGGCTCCAATTTATCATGATTAACATGAGCATTAGTAGGGCAACCAAATAATTTCAAGTCTGAATAATCTGCTAGAGAACCAGACCATACCTCAGCGGTTTGCTTCTTTTCAATAGCCAGGTTAGGTGACCAACTAATTAAATAACAAGCAGTGGAAGCAGCTTCAGCCCAAAAACTTCTGGATAATCGAGAACTTAACAACATGCAACATACCTTCTCCATGGTTCTGTTCATGCATTTGGCCATACCATTATGTTGAGACATACCTGGGATAGTATAGTGTCTCACAATTCCCTCTTACTTGCATAGAGCTTCAAATTCTCCAAAATAAAATTCCAAGGCATTATCTATACGCAGTTTCTTGACATGCTTGCATGTCTATCATTCAGTCATAATCTTCCACTCCTTGAATGTCCTGAATACATCTGATTTGTGCTTCAGAAAATATGTCCAAACTCCTTGAGTAATCATCGATGATAGTCAACATATAACTTGCACCTCCAAGTGATGGAATGTGGAACTCTCCCCATAAATCCAATATGCCTTTCGTAGAGTGAGTTGCGGTGCCAAACTTCACCCTTGTATGCCTATTGAAGACATAATATTTACAGAATTTCAACTTATCAATGCTTTGACCATCAAGTAGCCCCCTTTTGCATAGCTCCATCATTCCAGTTTCATCCATATGGCCCTGACGCATATACCAAAGATTAATAGCATGAAAATTGGATAATTGATGTGAAATAACAATAGCATTACCAAAAATTGTCGTATCCCGCAAATGATAAAGTTTTGCGGACTTCATATCACCTTCCATCACAAGAAGAGAACCTTTTTAGAACTTTAGGACTCCATCTCCACCTAAATATTTGTACCCTCTAGCATCAAGAGTACTCAATGAGATAAGATTTCTCTTCAAATTCAAATGTGCCAGACATTCGAGAAAGTTTTGGCCATGCCATCAAATATCTTGATCTGAATAGTGCCAATGCTTGCAATCTCACATGGTGAATCATCTCCCATCAACACAGAACCACTTGGTACAGTTTCATATGTAACAAACCAATCGAGAATCCAGTCATCTCAAATTTTGGAATCACCAGCGAAGGCAATGAGAACATCTCTATCAAAATGTTGTTTGCTAACAATAGTGGCTCGGGCATCATCCTCTTGTTGATCCTTCTTGCAATTATTATTTCTCTTCTCCTTGTTCTTCACATGCCAGCACTCAAATATGTCATGGCTGTATTTCTTGTTTCCTGGCACGGACAACTGATATTATTCGAAGACAGCTATAGACTTGGCGAGTCATTCTGGGCCAGCGACTCGACGGGGCTGCTACTTCGGATTGTCGTGTCAACAAAATCACGCGAGTTGGCCGACTGAAACATCCTCGCTTTTTGGCGCATTTCAAAATATATTTTTAAGAAAAGGGTGTCGCTCAACATAATTATGATGACTGTATTTCATGATGAGTAATACGTTACTACCGTATACGGGGTAGTATCTGTATACGAATACACTGGATATCCGAAGTAGTTGACGTAGCGGCCAAGGAATCTAGGAGATAAAGAGTCCTCACATAATGAGGACGAACACCCCCTTGAACTAGAAAGTCAATCCCTATGTTTAAAGAAGGCAGAATCTCGGATAAAGGTAAGTCCATGACCTTCAGGACTCAAGTCATCCCTTATATAAGGACCCGAGGACCCCTCAAGGAAGATCAGATCCAACTAGAGCAAATAGGCCATACGCAAGCCAGATTGGAGACATAAGCCTTTGGAGATTGAGCCCTAGCCTCTACAAGAAGACTCCCCAAGATGTCCAGATCTACTCGGAGAAGACCCTGACTAGGTTTAGATCCCGTCTAGGATAGCCACTAACATTCCCCTTTGTAAGCTATTCGTGATTCAATATATACCAATAGGACGTAGGGTTATTATCCTACGGGAGGCCCGAACCTGTATAAAAATCCTAGTTCGTGTCCCCCGATACTGCTAGACAACGGTCCCAGGGGTCCCTACCTGTCAACAAATCTTTCTATCTCACGACTACCATAAGATCGGCAGTTTACCAATCGATGATAGATGGTGCCAATCGTGGGGACCTCTTCAGCTGTTTCCGTCGAAGCAGTGTTGGAAACAACACAAGATACGACAAGCCCCATGCAACGGACCGGCTTCTTGGATGAGGGCTTCTTCGAAAACTTCAGCCGCCCGTCCGATCCAGACCCGATGTCCAATTTCTACGAAAACTTCAGCCGCCCGTCCAATCCAGACCCGATGTCCAAGCACGTCGATCTCGGAGATTGTTCCCCTAATGAGGATTCTGATAGCGATGCAAATCACCTCAGGATCGAGTGTGCCAGGGCTTTCCACAGAAAATTAGGACTTCTCGACAATGCTACCGTAGATACGGCAAGCCCGATGTCAGAATTGTCGGCCACAAGATCTGATCGGTCACCCGATCAAGACCATACCCTCGAAGTCCCTCCTAACGGAGAAGACTTGATGGATCTAGAGTACACGTCAGGTAGGAAAGACCCTCGAATAGTCTTCGCAATCGTGAATGGCTTAGGGAATCCCGAGGACCCGGTGCAGGACGATGGCGTTTCCGATCCAGAAGAAGGCGCTAAGAAGCTGCCCCGAGACAAGTCACCGGCCACACCGCTTGGAGACACCAATTGACCGGTAGATCCGAAAACCTCCCAGCGAGGGGGAGAAGGGTACGTGTCCTGGACTGCTCAGAAGCTCTCCAAGGTTCACCATAGACTTCAGCATCCTCTGACGCACAATCTTACCACCCCCACTAGAGAACAATGGATCCGTGACTTGGGGGCTATGCTACAGCAGGCTTTGGCACAAGCTGAGTCCTCACGATTGATGTTTTTCACCCACAGTTCCAATTGTAGGACTCCTCCATGAATGCTCGGAGAAGAATCAGATCCTGAGGGACGAAACAACCAAGAGGGATGACATCTCAAGAACAGACCTAGTCGGGAATTCGATCGACCCAATCGGGAATATCGCCCTCCGAATAGATACGAATATCAAGACCTACGTGAGAAGCTTAACCAGCATAGGGATGTTCCCCAGCTCGAAATGTCCCCAAACATTGCAATCAGAGTTGGGAGCGATCTCCAACTCCAAAAACCTCTCGAAAAACCATCAACGGGTGCCAAGCCTTCGCACCAGATCTCCAGCGGGTACATTGGCCATCTCAATTCAAGCTTAGATCGATGGAGACGTACGATGGCACCACAAACCCGGCAGAATTCTTATAGATTTACACTACGACCATCAAAGCCACCAGAGGTGACGAGAAGGTGATGGCCAACTACCTCCTAACTGCCCTAAAAGGGGCAGCAAGGACATGGTTGACAAACCTCCCACTGGGAACAATCTACTCGTGGGATTAGCTATGCGGAGAATTCCTGGGGAACTTCCAAGGAGCGTATGCTCGTCCAGGCAAAATCGATGACCTTTTCTGACTTACGGAGCAGAAGGGCGAAACTCTGCGAGAGTTCACCAAGCGCTTCAGCACCATCCGCAACACTATACCTGAGGTAAGCGATTCTGATGTAATCCGTGCTTTTGTCAGTGGTAACAAAAACAAATGGTGCATACAAGATCTGGTGATGCACCTCCCGAGAACGGTAGCTCAGCTAATGGACCTCGCCGAGAAGGTTACTAGTGCCGAAGAAACCCCATTATTCATCAAAGAACAAGAGCACAAAATGGTCTAGTCTCCCACTGGACAAGAGGGGAACAAATTGAAAAGTAAACGCAAGAAGAAGCCCTTTGGAGGAATGGGGAAAAGAGGCCGAAGACCGATGAGGTAATGGCCGACATCCCCACGAAGCCCGCATGGCAACCCCGCTCAAGCAATAAGCAGACAACCTTTGCCGAGAGAATAGGTAAGAACTGGTGCGACTTCCATCAAACCGACTCGCATAACCTCCACCAGTGCCGACTCCTCAAAAAGTACCTTAAGGCGGAGCACAAGAAGCATCACGAGAAGTCCCCGTAAGTCACAAACCACAGTCAAGATTACAGTTCCGATGACAACTCAGGCCATGAAACCTTCCCGGATGAAGTACGAGTGATCGACCACATGTTCAAGGGCTTAGCTTTGTACAAGCCAAAGAGACAATACAAAATCGTGGCCCGAGAAGTCTTGGCGACAGTCCCTCGAACCCCTCGCGCAGTCAAGTGGTCGGAGGTTAAGATTTCCTTCGACCAGGACGACTATCCCAAGAACTATGCCCAGCCAGGACGATATCCAATAGTCGTCGAGCCCACGGTCAACAACTGTAAGGTAGCCCGAGTACTCATCGACGGGAGGAGCTCGTTGAACATTCTCTTCACAAGCGCCCTCGACGCGATGCAGATTCCACGGTCATCCGTCAAATCGATTACTCAGGCCTTCCACGGCATTGTGCCCGGCTCCTCAGCAACTCCGATCGATCAGATCACGCTCCCGTAACCTTCGGGACGCAGGAGAACTTTCAGACAGAAAAAGTCATGTTCGATGTGGTCGATTTTGAGCCGGCGTACAACACCATCTTAGGATGACCAACCCTCGCCAAATTTATGGCAGCTACTCACTACGCCTACCAATGCATGAAGATGCCAGGGCCAAAAGGGGTCATCACGATAAGGGGTTCCATACAAAACGCGCTGCTTTGCGACAAGCGCAGTCTAGACCTCGCAGAACAATACCAAGGAAGCGATGAAGCCCTCTAAGCCTAAGGCAACCGTGAAGACCCATAGCGAGGTGAAAACCATTCCACTGGACCCAGCGGAGCCAACCAAGATAGTTCGGATCGGCTCTAACCTGAGCTCAAAATAGGAACTCGAGTTCATCACCTTCCTCTAGGCTAACTCGAACATTTTCGCATGGCAACCGTCCGACATGCCTGGAATCCCTAGGGAGGTGATCGAGCATAGGCTGGCCATTAGCTCCGATGCCAAGCCTGCCAAACAAAAGCTCCGACGATTCACTCCCAACTGGAAAGAAGCCATCAAAGCGGAAATTGAAAAGCTCCGGAAGGACAGGTTCATCCGAGAAGTCGAGCACTCAGAATGGTTGGCCAACCCCATCATGGTTAAAAAGGCCAAAAAAATAGCGAATGTGCGTGGACTTCACAGATCTCAACAAGGCTTGTCCTAAGGATGCTTTTCCTATGCCTAGAATAGACTAGATAGTAGAGTCCATGTCCGGATGTGACTATCTAAGACTTCTCGACGCCTACTCTAGTTACCACCAGATAAGAATGTGTCGGTGTATTTTGCTATTCAAAAATGCCTTTCGGACTAAAAAACGCGGGCGCAATGTACCAACGTGGTATGCAACTCACCTTCCACAGCCAACTCAGTCACAACATCGAATCTTATGTCGATGACCTTGTCGTAAAGACAAAGAAGAAGGAGAATCTACTCACGGACCTCCTGGAAACCTTCGTGAACTTATGACGGAACCAGATCATGCTAAAACCCTAAAAAATGTGTCTTCCGGGTTGAATCTGGAAAGCTACTCGGATTCCTAGTCTCACACCGAGGAATCGAAGCAAACCCCAAAAAAATTCAAGCTGTCACCAAAATGAAATATCTGAAGTCCCTCCAAGACATCCAGAGACTCACGGGCTCCATGGCAGCCATGAGCCGATTCATATCCCAACTAGGGGACCGAGAAAATCCTTTCTTTAAGCATTTACGACAATATGATGGCTTCAAGTGGACAGTAGAATCAGAAAAAGCTTTTCAGGCCCTGAAAACATACCTCACAACCCCCTGTGCTGGTCACTCCCGACCCCGAGGAAGAGTTGCTACTCAACATAGCGGCCGGGCCACAAGCGGTAAGCGGCATGTTGGTGGTGGAATGAGAAGTCCCGGAGCAACGCGAGAAGGAACAAAGACATGTATACTTCATAAGTGAGGTTCTTCATGGACCCAAGGAACGATACCCCCATGTACAAGAACTCCTCTACACAATTCTTACGGTGTCTCGCAAGCTCCAGCATTACTTTCAGGCTCACAACATCACGATTCCATCCACCTATCTGCTCGGAGAAATCCTTCGTAACCGAGACGGCATTGGACGAATCACCAAATGGGCCATCGAACTGGGAGAGTTCGACATCCATTTCGTTCCTCGCATGGCAATCAAATCTCGGTACTCGCCGACTTCATTGTCGAGTGGTCCGAGCCCAACTAACCAAGTAGCTCACAAGCCGCGAATATAGAGATATGGACCCTACACTTCGATGGCTCCCTAACCATCAAAGGCGCGGGGGCTGGGATAATTCTAACGTCACCAACAGGAGAATGCCTACAGTACGTACTGCAAATCGACTTCCCAGCCACGAATAACATGGCCGAGTATGAAGGTCTGCTGGCCGGTCTCCGAGTCGCTTCTACACTTGGCATCCGCCGCCTACTGGTAAGTGGGGACTCACAGCTGGTAACAAAGCAGGTGTCCAAGGAGTACCAGACCTCTGACCCAACCATGCAGTATACCTGGTGGAGGTGCAAAAACTGGAGAAGAAATTCGTCAGTTTCGAAGTACAGTACATCCCCAGAAAGGATAACTGCTAAGCCGAAAGTCTTGCCTGTCTGGCTTCTTCACGATCTCCATGCCCACCCGGAACTTTTGTAGAAAGGCTCTCAATGCCGTCCATAGCTTCCACCAGCGAAACTATGACTGAAGAAATGGTAGACCATGGGTCCCACGGCCATTTAAGGGTGTCAACAGGTATTGACGCTCCAAGGGGGGTCGCGGGGCAGCTCATGGCCTCCCTCGATTCTAAAGATTCGTGGATAGAACCCATCCGCACATACCTTCTTAAGCGAACCATACCCGGGGACAAAGCACCAGCCGAGCAGATTGTCCGACGCACCAGGATGTACTCCCTGGTCAACAGAGCCCTCTACTGCTGAGGAACTCACGGAGTGCTCATGCGGTGCATCACCCGGACGCAGGGTAAGGAACTACTTGATGAGATCCATGGATTGGGTTTGCGGGGCACATGCATCTTCCCGAACCCTGGTCGGGCATCTTTTTGAACTCTGGTCGGAAAGGCCTTTAGACAAGGATTCTATTAGCCAACAGCTCTCCACGACGCGCGTGAGTTGGTGCAGTGATGTCATTTGTTGCAATTCCATAGCAGACATATTCACTAAACCGCTCAAGCATTGCAGACGATTCCCTTGTTGTGGCCCTTCACGACTTGGGGTTTGGACATCCTGGGGCCTTTTCCGATCTCGTACAGGGGCCACAAGTTCCTGTTCGTCGCAGTAGATACTGTCGGCGGAATGGGGCCCAGGGTACCCCTAAGCGCCGGCGGAGGCCAACCGGATGCCGCAGAGGGTGACGCGTGGCGCTCCGGTCGCTGGGGCCTTGGGCCCCACCCGGATCGTCGTACGAAGCCCGCGGCCAATCCCAAGGAACCAGGGTTCTCCTCCAGAGGCTGCATCCGCAAACCAGAAGGAATCGTGGGCCTCCGGGAATCCACGGCCCATGCGCTGAGCGAGCACTCGGGGTCCGTCCCCGAGCGCTCGGCGTCCCAGAAGGCGAAAGGCGCGCTCGGGGTCCCCTCCTGAGCGCTCGGCATCTTGGCAGATGTGGGGCCCAGGGGAGCGCTCGGGGTCCGCCCCCCGAGCACTCTCCCTCGGGCTCCCCCTTCAAGGCGCCCCGAGCGGCCCCCCAGCGGGTGTTCCGCGAGCGCTCGGGTTTGCTCAGGGGCGCGTAGAAGACAACTGGCGCCCCTCCTAGCGAAGGAGGTCACTCGGGACCGAGTGCCCGGGGGATGATGTGTCCTCTGGTGGGGCCCTCGTCCATGCACGTCGTCCGGCGCCAAGCGTCTCCAGCAAGCCTCCGCCCTGGCGGAGGCATTTAATGCCTGTCATTCCGACGGGGAACCCAAAGCCCTGTGAGGGCATGATGACGATCAGGCCGGGTCCCACCGGTGCAGGCGATAAGCTCTGTGAGCTATCTCTCTCTCTCTCTGAGGGGTGGGCCCGGGCTGACAGATTCTTTGACCGACCAAGCGCGCCGCCTCGCACGCTCTGTCGCTGTCAACCCTTTTTACCCCATGGGGGACGCCGCCGCGCGATCAATTGCGCGGCATGAGAGGCTGACCTATGGGGCCCGCGAGAGGATGTCTTACCAACCCAGCCAGAAGAAACCCCGTAAGTCTCCGTCCGCGGGGCCCGCCGAAGGCAAAGGTGTCAGAGCCCCTGCTCCGACACACCGCGAGGCGACGGCCCGGCCGAAAGTCTCAAGTGGGCATTAAATGAAGGTGTGGGCGCTTCCAGTAGCGCCCACGTCGTCTACAGCACAAGTATAGCTCATGTTCTCCTTTGCCGACCTATGTGGTATTCCCCCGAGTATATAAGGGGAGAGCCTGGTCCATGCAAAGGGTTGGCTGATTTTCCTAGGTTAGATCTCTCTAAGTTTACTCCTTATCAAAGAAGCACCGTTCTTCCTCCGGGCTAGAGCTAGAAGAAGAACAGTGCGTACCTCTGTAACTCATCATACTTGCCATATACACACATATATACAAAAACAAGCAGGACGTAGGGTATTACACCTCCGGGTGGCCTGAACCTGGAAAAATCCCTGTGTCTCCGGCATCAAGCGTCATAACCGCCCTCATCCTTGGGGACGCCATCACCGGCTCATAAGAAGAACTCTACATCGCCCCAGGCCGAACCAACAAGGGGGTCCGTTCGGACCACCGCTAGAGATGTTTACTCGTCGACAGATACTTTCACAAAGTGGATTGAGGCTGAGCCAATCGCGAAGATCACTTCGGAAGTGGCCAAACATTTCATCATGAAGGGTGTCGTTACACGATTCGGGGTTCCAAGTAGGATTATCGCTGACAATGATACTCAATTTTCCAGTGCATATTTCATCAGATACTGCGAGGGACTCGGCACCAAGATCTGCTACGTCTCGGTACTCATCCACAAAGCAATGGGAAAGTCAAACGTGCCAACGGTCTCATCCTACAAGGCATGAAAACCCGCGTCTTCGACCGCTGGTCAGCCTACGCCAAGGCTTGGGTTCATGAGTTGCCGTCCATCCTATTGGCCCTCCGGACCATGGCTAGTCGAGCCATGGGCGAAACGCCCTTCTTCCTAGTTTACGGAGCCGAAGCCATGCTTCCTTGTAAACTAAAACTCAAGTCTCCTCGAGTCGAGCTCTACGTCGAGGAGGAAGAGATACCTTGACGAGAAGACGACCTCAACTACATTGAAGAACGACAAACTTAGGCACTGATGAGAGCAGCTAGATACCAGCAAGACCTCTGGCGATATCACGAATGACACATCCGGGGACGGTCCCTACACGTTGGAGACTTGGTCTTACGACTCATTCAGAACCACAGCAATAGCAACAAGCTTTCCCCGAAGTGGGAAGGCCCCTACAAGATGGTCGAGGCTTCCCGACCAGGATCGTTCAGATTGGCAATGGAAGTCAAATGAATCCTCATGAACACATGGAACATTGACCAGCTCCAAAAGTTTTATGTGTAAATACCCCAGGTAACAGTCCGCACAGGCGTCGCCCTCCAAGCCCCAGAGTCGTCCTAGTTGCCCCAACTTCTGCCTACGCCATCGCGCTCTGAAATGGACCAGTCGGCAATAAGATGCTCTAGGCGCCCTAGCCTAGCACACGCTCCTGTCTACGTCCTCGGTCATAATGTGACTCAGGCGCTGAAGTACTCGGAGCAACTCACGACGACCCGGACGGCAGGGTGCGCCTTTAGCTTTTTTATCCTGTAATTTCTAGCAATAGACCTGCTAGTTATCTAGTACTTACTAGGAAACCTGTAAACGTGCAATCTATGCTAACAAAATCCCTATTCATAACTATCCATCAGAAATGTCCGGCTCCTTCTAATAGACAGTCGGGGGCTGGACAAGTACTATAGACTGGGAAATTTCTGACGTGTGCTACATAAACTCGAAAGCTTGGTACTCAAAACAGCCAATAAAAATTCTATAGATGAAGATTGGAAATTGCATAAATTCCACACACATGTTAACAAAATTCTGTCAAGTTCCATTTTTATAGGCACTTATACATTCAGGCGATCAACAAACGTGCCGACGGCGCCCTGCATGGCTTCGACCAACTGCTCAGTCTCCCCAGTCTCAGCCCCTGGCAGGTCATCATAGAGGACACTGACATCTTACTTGGGATGTCAGGCCTTCAGCAGAGCCAGGACCATAGCTAGTGAGTCCTGAGCGCCCTAGCGAAGGTGGGTCTTGATATGAACCGCCACCGTCAGCTTCAGACGGCTGATCGTCGCCACCACTTCAGCCATCCGAAGCTCGTGGCCTGGGCTCTCGAGGATGACGACCCCGACTTTGGCCAACGCTGCCTCAAGAACTCCCACGCCATACTCAAGGTCATTTTTTAGCTTTGCCGCCCGTGATTCACTCCGAGATAGCGATGACTGCACCTCCGCGAGTTCACCAGTCAGCCGAGCCTTGTCCTGGACCAGCTTGTTCTGGGCTTCCTCGAGCTGACTCTTCTAGGCGCAGAGTTGTGAGAGGTCATCATCCCGCTTCTTCAGCAGTTTTTAGGACTCCGATAAGCGACCTTTTAGCTCCCCAACCTCTGCTTGGAGAGGAGCCACCTGAGACAGGGCAAGCTGCAAACAATAAGGTTAGTCCTCGCGCGGAATGACCTAAAAGCATAATACCCCCTCCTTTACCTTTAGCAGAACGGCAACACACTGGGGCAAGTCGAGGCCACCCTCGACAAGCTTCACCAGTCTCGTCAGAAGCAGCGGCGTAGACCCCTCAGCCGGAGAAACAGAAGAAGTTCCCGTTGCAGGAACGAGGGAAGGGGCTGCTACTGCCAAAGGAAGACTCGACTCTAGAGCCGCGGCATCTAGTATGGCTCCATCCACAATCATGGTCGAGGCAAGAGTCACCCTGAAAAGGCAAAAGAGAAAGAAGAATCAGGACGCGGCCCATAATACTCAAAAAAGAAACTCCGGTGGACATGCTTACCGTTGGTGTTTCAGCTCGAAGGGCACCTTGACTCTGACAAGGGCCGATCCCCTTTGCCAAAGTGGCCGCTCTTGGCCCCTCCGCAACCTGAGGGCTCTCCGCCTCGCAACGTCTTCTCTGCATTCCCTCCCGCAAGGAACGAGGTCGGTTCTGTCGGTCATGAGCCGCCTGCCCCCTGTAACAGGACAAGAGCTACTGTCATCCCAACACTAAAAGGAACAAAAACAAAACAGGAATAGGAAGGTACCTGGGGAGAATCCCGTGGAGGCGGAGAAGAAGCCTGCGTAGGGGACTTCACCGGCAGAATTTCCTTCGACTGACCCCTCTCGGACGCACCTCCCGCCCCAGATTCGGGGGCTGGAGCAGGCGGGGCGAGAATTTCCACCAGGTCGTCGTCCTCGACCTGGGCCCCTGCTTGCTCGGACTCCTGGTCGGCATGCCACGACCGACCCGCTGTGAAGATAAGATGAACGCAAAGCTCAGCTAAAAAGTCAGCTAGAGGAACTCAGAGGAGATAACTTGACGAGGACGTATAGATAGCTCACCGATAAGATCTCTTCCCTTTCTTCAGGACTGAACTCCAGAAGGGGACGAGAGATCGCAGTCCTTCCGCCCGTAACCTCGAACAGGTACTTCATTCTTGAGTAGAGCTCATCGGGGGAAAGATCTGTAGGCAAGGGTTAACCGAGTAGGTGAGAGAATGTTCTACCTATTCGATGATTCAGAGAAGGTAGGACAGGAACACTTGCCCATCTTGAAGTCTCGCGTTTGGTCCACCCCATCCCGGATCACCCAAACTCCCAAGATCCTCAATTTGAGGGGACTGATCCGATGCCTAAGGAAGTCGTTAGCGACGTCCCAAGTTGAAAGGCCCATCATGGCGAGATCGGCGATCTCGGGGACATGGGCTTTGAGCTGGCCAGTTTGCAGTGGCATCTCTATCCAAGCGTCAGTCTGGTAGGGCACCAAGCCACGGTAGTCGATCCCGGATGACTGAGGAGGCTGGCAGTAGAACCATCTCGTGTGCCATCCCGACCATGAAGATTTCCAGGGAGAATGAATATACTTCTCTTTCATTCCTTCCCGGAGATGGAATTTGGCAGCCCCGACAACCCCCTTGTTCCGTTAGAAATTGTAGATGAACTGCCAGATGTCCAGACTCGGTTGCATGCCGAGATACGCCTCGCACAAGTGTGCGAAGACACTCAGCATCAAGATCGAGTTGGGATTGATGTGGATGAACTCAATCCCGTGGAACTTGAGGACGAGAAGGAAGGAAAAATGGCACATTTGGCAGGCTGACTACGGTCAATTACGAAACTGGCTAGGCTCGTGACGCAATGACAAAAATATCTCCGTGATTCGCTGGATAGACGCCGCGTGGCTCCTGTCGGGACGGGCGATCGCGACGCATGCTGTTGTGGCCGGTAGAGGCGACAGGTCATGGGACCGGTGAGGGACATGTGACAGCAAGCTTTGTCACGCCGAGCAGGAGCGACCGGAGCTGTCGCTCCGAGCAACCATGACAGGACGCGCGCGGCGACGGGACAGCTCCTCCTGTCGCGCCCGGCGAGGGCAACAGGTGGGAGTGCTCGACGTGACGCGTTGCTTCGCTTTGGGCAAACACTTTGGGCAGGGCAGTGAATTTCTTTCCACATGCGGGAATCTTTCTTCCCTTCAAAATCTCACTCGAGCCCCCTGGAATCCCCTCCCGCTGCTCATTTCTCACTCTCTCCCGCAGTGCTTCTCATTTCTCTTCTCCCACCTCCTGCACTCTTCTTCTATCTCCTATATTCTTGTGTTCTTGTGCTGCTATATGTGGTCCAGAGAGCAAGAGAAGTAGAAAGAAGAAAAAATGTGGTAAGTAAAATAAAATTTAGTTTTTTGTTTAGTACAATATATTGTAGATCAAGAGAGAAGCTTTAATATGAGGTGATTTATTTTGTACATTATAGTAATAATTAGTTGTAATGTTAGTAAAAAATTAGCTAAATGATAATATTTGACATGTTATTAAACTTTAGCATGTTGTTATTTCATGTGATATACTTGTTACGGACAACTATAGTTAAAGGTGGCTTAGGTAAAAATTAGTTAAAATTTGTGATTTTGTCATTGATATTGAAATGATAATTATCAGGAGAAGAAGACGGAGAGAAGAGGAGAAGAAATGCCATAATTAGAGTTGAAGTCAACGGTTCTCGTCGTACAACAAATTTGAGATGAAGTGAGAAGCTTGAAGTTCAGGTAAATTATTTTTTGCATGATAATAATGATTAGTTGTTACGTTAGTCGAAAATTAGCTAAATGATAATATTAGACATGGTTGTGATATTTTATAGTGCTCTTATTTGAGGTTATATATTTGGTATGGACAACTATACTTAATGATGGCTTAGATATAAATTAGTTAAATTTTGTGATTTTGTCATGTGTGATGATATTGAAATGATTAATATTAGGAGAAGAGGAGAAGAAATGGCATAATTAGAGTTGAAATCAACGGTTCTCGTCGCACAACAAATTTGAGATGAAGTGAGAAGTTTGAAGTTCAGGTAAATTATTTTTTGCATGATAATAATGATTAGTTGTTACGTTAGTCAAAAATTAGCTAAATGATAATATTAGACATGGTTGTGATATTTTATAGTGCTCTTATTTGAGGTTATATATTTGGTATGGACAACTATACTTAATGATGGCTTAGATATAAATTAGTTAAATTTTGTGATTTTGTCATGTGTGATGATATTGAAATGATTAATATTAGGAGAAGAGGAGAAGAAATGGCATAATTAGAGTTGAAATCAACGGTTCTCGTCGCACAACAAATTTGAGATGAAGTGAGAAGCTTGAAGTTCAGGTAAATTATTTTTTGCATGATAATAATGATTAGTTGTTATGTTAGTCGAAAATTAGCTAAATGATAATATTAGACATGGTTGTGATATTATACTTAATGATGGCTTAGATATAAATTAGTTAAAATTAGTTGAGATCTGCGGAGGACTTTGTTAACATATATTTAGGTTCTTGAGTTCAAGAAAATTATTAGGGTTTTGAGCTGAAGCTAATATTTAGTAAACCTACTTCATGAAATGACATGCAACACATCAACTATATTTCCATGTTGAATTACATGTTGGAGAAGCAAAGATTCATCACGTAGAATGTTGTATTTAAAATATATTTCGTGCATACGTAGGTACGATGAATCAGTTGTTAGTGTTCTATGGTGGAAACGTAGTACGAGATGGGCCTTCCGGACTAGATCTATCATAATGCCAATACAAGGTTGCACAAATTGAAGGGCTAGAGGAGATAAGCCTATTGGACCTGAGGAGGTTCATACACCGTGAGTTCGATCGAGAGACAGCACGTAAGAAGGTTGTAATTGAGGTAGTAACATGTAGGAGTCCGGATGAAGGGTTATCTGGCCCCTTCTGGGAGCTACACAAGGTGACAGGCAATGCATCATGGGCTAGTTACATGCGCCTTGTAAGCACTCCTGGAGCCGCGATGTACGGCCGACCGATGGTGTATGTTAAGTTTATTGAGAGGCCTCTGTTGTTGACGGGTGAAGAAGGCTGCAGTGCAGTTGGAGAAGGACAACTTGCTGCCATAGAAGGAGTAACTGAAGCAGTGATAGAGGGCAATCCCATGGCGGTTCAAGATCAGTTTGTCATGAATGAAAATACTGGTACGTTTTGGTCAAGTCGTACCGACTGCTATGAAATCATACCAAACATGATCAACGAATTGGATGACGATGAAGAGGCCGACGAAGAATTCGATGATAGTGCAGAGGGAGGGGGCGGTGGTCCTACTCAAACGGCAGTAGCGACAGAAATGGATGAACTGGGTATACAACGCCTAGCCATATCGCAGGAGGACAACTCACACTGGGGTTTTGATGACTCCACGCTCATGATCAGACAGCAATTCCCAAGCAAGCATGCTATGCAGACGGCCATCACTAGGCATGCCGTCGCCATCAGTCGAGAGTATAGAACAACAAGGTCAAACCCAACAAGTTTGAAGGCTGTATGCACACATCCGGGTTGTCCAGGAAGAGTTCGTGCAACCCAAGGGGTGGGGATTATGAAGAATTTTGAGATAACGGTGCTTGTAGATCACACATGCGAGCTATCAGAGCCATTGACACAACACCGCGATGTCACTGCTGCATATGTGGCGAAGAAAGTGTACCACTTAGTATCAGAGGATATAACAGTGGGTCCAAAGGCACTGATGTCGGACGTGGCTGATGCAGTTGGGTTTCTAGTTAGTTACAGCAAGGTCAGAAGAGCTAAGCAGAAGGTGATAGAGAGGATGTTTGGGACATACAAGAATAGGTATAACTATGTCCCAAGAATGCTCCATCAGATAGCAGAAGCAAACCCTGGCACTTACATAAACAAACTTGATAGGCCACATCCGGATGGAGTACCCGGTCGTTTAATACTCGATCATGTATTCTGGGCGTTCAGTCAAACTATACAGGCATTCAAGTTTTGCTATGGACACAATTATGTAGGTGTGGACGATACAATATGAAGTTATATGCAGGCCGTACGACGAGCAGAGTTATGACGAATACTTATGCTGGTATGTGCCGAGGACGGGCACTAGGCTCACTTCTACTCCACCAGAGAGACCAGCTTCTGTCACGCATTTAGAGCAACTACGGATAGGGATGGATCGGCACAGAGCTTCGGTTCGTGATGACACGGTAAGAAATCGTACCAATTGTGAGTTAGGAATTTAAACCCTCAAGTACATGACGATCTTTTCATGCAGTTCGATAGGGCATTGCGCATCCAGGATACTGCCGCCTCCGTCATTCGCACAAGCCATAATCAGGACCCCTCCCTTATACGGAAGGTGAAGCAAATGTACGAAGATGCGAAGGGCATTTTGAAGAATTTGAGATGCGGTCGATCTGAGGACATAATACCTGGTGCGTTCAACATGCCAGAGCAGAGGTCCGCGCGTCCAAGTGAGGCACAATCAAGCCTGGCCCGTCCAAGTGAGGCACGACCAAGTCAGGCCTACGCTTCGCATTCGGCTTCTGGACGTCGAGATCGAGAGGTATGTCTTTTCAAAAGTCGGAGGTTAACTTAATCATACCGATATTAACTTGACCGTATTGCTTGCATTTGCAGTCGGCCGTACGAGCTGACATGACGCTCATGCGGAACTCGTCTTGGAGAGCTAGTACAGGATTTCCGAGGACGCACGAGCAGGGCCAGAGCTCTCAGGGAGGCTCCCTTAGAGAGGTATGCCATTTAAACAGAACGAAGTTACCTTCCGCATGTAATCTTCATATGATACTCCGTGGACATATAGATGCTTACTTAACCTTGTTGCATACGTTTGAAGTCTTCCATACGCCCTTACACGACGTTCATGAGAGACCCGTCTAGAACAGCTAGTACAGGTCCTCCGAGGATGCATGAGCAGGGCCAGAGCTCACAGCGTGGTACACTAAGAGAGGTATGTCCTTGACTTTTTTTTGGGTAACCTAACGCATGTAGTGTTCATATGAGTTTGTGATGCAAAATGAAATGGTTGTGCAGGACCAGCAGGGCCAGAGCTCTATGGGAGATTCAAGCAAAGAGGTATGTGTACTGATATATGGGTGAAGCAATGAATCTTCTATCTTCTAATTAGTAAAGAAAATAAATATTAAATTTATTCTTGCTATGCAATTTATCACTTTATCCCCTCAGTACGACATGGAATCCCCGTACGAGTAGGGACAGAGCTCTTACGGAGGTGCAAGCAGAGAGGTACCAAAGTTTAAATTTAACATACCAACTTTTTGCTTAAATTTAATCTTACACATTTAATTACGATTATTTTATTTCAGACAGTACACAACCTCGATTCGCCGATGGATGATAGTGTCTTTCTTGTGCAGAACCCGTATTTTCATTCAAATATTCAGTACTAGTCCCTCATTGGAGGACCTGCTTACGAGGGTGGTTCGTCCCGCAATATGGCAGAGGGCTCTCAGCGCCATCACTGGATAGACAATTTGTTTCAACCTGACGAGCTTCATTACAGGCAGATTCCTACACAGCCGGATCCTACGCAGGACAGTCAGCAAACTCCGCTCTACAATCTCCGGACCAACCCAACACTGCAGTCACAATTCACCTTCCCCTCTGATCACATGCTACCAAGGCATAAGAGAGGAAGAAGTTGATTATCGTGAGTTTTTTATTTATGTTTAATATGTAACGTTATTCTCCTTTGTGGTTTTTTTATTAAATATGTTACCTTGTATCCTTTATTTATTTAGCTAGAACCATATGTCATTATCCTCTACGTCGTATGCATATTTCCAATACTAAATATTTAGGCCTCATCAACTAGCATACCGACTTGAAACACACTACGTCAGCTGTTACCGACTTGACCACACATTGCCACAGCTTGTACCGACATTACTACATACGGATTTGACCTAACCACGTGACCGAACACTGCGTTGGCCTTCCATTAATATTAATCCCTTAGTTTTTTTAACATTATTCTCCTCCTTCATCTAATACTTGTTTCTTATTTTATTATTATTTTTCTGCTGGATAAATCATAATTGAATCAAATAAATCTAAATTTTAAAAAAATTGTGAGTCTTTAAATTTTTTCTTAAAAAGGGCCTGCTAAAATGGAGAGGTGGGCTGGCCTCGGGGGGCGCCGACGCGGCCGGCCTTGCGTCGCACCCGGCCCGCGCGACCAGCCTGGCGTCGCATCTGGCCTATGCGATCGGCCTAGCGCCGCGCTCGGCCCGCGCAATCGGCCTACGTCGCGCCCGCTTGCGGCCTGTCGTGGGAGGCCCGCCTTCCGTCACCCCCTATCGCGCGCATCGGAAGTGACCGGACGCTGTCGCCTTCGCCACACGCGACAAGAACACGTCGCAGTGGGCGAACGCGACAGGAGCCACGCGGCGTCTATCCAGCGAATCGCGGAGATATTTTTGTCATTGCATCACGAGCCCAGCCAGTTTCGTAATTGACTGTAGTCAGCCTGGCAAATGTGCCATTTTTCCCGGACAACGAGAGTTGGAACCCACATTTGAAGAATTCGGCGAAGACGACGGCCCAAGCGGTGTTAGGGCTCAGGACCGTCTCCTTGTACGCTGCCCAGCAGGGGACAAGCACCATCGGAAGGATGTACTCCTTCTCAAGAGTCTTGATGGTGGCGGTGTTCATGTCAGAGGGTTTGAACTCCGAGATCGTGGCTGCCTTGGTTAAGCCCGAGTCCTCTGACATTGCTGGTGAGTTGTTAGAGGATCTCTGGGTGTTGGACGCCTTCTTCACGATGAACTTCTTCTTTCCCATCAATGAAGAAGATGAGGCACTTCTTGGTGAGCGGGAGGAAGATGAAGATGAAAAGCCAGTAGTAGGAGCGACGAAAAATCTAGACCCCACAGTCAGTCTTAAGATGCACGAAAACTTGATTTTACTATGATAAACAAAATTCCTTAGTAGACAATAAAACGGATTGTACTCAGTTGTATAGGTGCACCAACATAGACCCTACACCGCTCAGCGCTACATTAGCATGAGTCGTTGATGCATCCAACACGGTAACCTAAATTCGGGTCACTTCTCAACAATATACATAACGGTATCATAGAATAAATGAGAAAAAACAAATCAGGTCAAACAAAATCCTGTACGTACAGAGGCTGGGTGAGAGACTGCTTTCGAAAGGACACATTTGACTGGTACCAAAAATGGAATTGCTTCAATTATGTAGGGAGGGTGTTCGGTCTGTCACGTTCCATGTTACACAGTTTTCTGGTAAAGAATACATGAATATGGGCATCTGAGTGTTTAGAAATGTGAAATTAAGTTTCTCTGGAAAAAATGGAGATGATGCCGCAGGCAGGACTTGGTATGTCTGGGCAAAATCTCACAAAAGCCTGCACAGTATCAGAAAGTGAGAGGTGGTTAACTTGCAAGTCTGGCCAGCTAAGTGATAAGGCTGAATCTGACGAAAGAAAGAAGCCATTCTGTCTAGAAATACAACAGCTTACCTGACGCGATCTTTGTCATCGCAAAAGATTGGTGTCGATGACTGATAATCATCTGTTCCAAAGTATCTGTCTCCAAACTCACCCATTCCAGGGATGACGCGGAAGTCATCATTTAGACCAAACTCAATCTCTGATGTCACAATCTTGACTCTCGGGAATTTCTTGCTGACCACATGCACCCCTTGGGGAGCCTGGGACAAAAACAAACAGTTTTAGTGAAGAGTTAATTTCCAGTAGACCACGTACTAACTGTAGTGGTAACACCAAGTCAATATCACGATCATTGGCAACAACAATGAGAAATCAAGTCAGGTGTCACTTGCAAAAAAAATACATATTTCTCAACGACTTCTAGAGAATTATCATCTTTGTTCAACCATCAGCAGCAAAGCAGATACAGAAGTTGCCAAATGTGATAGCAATTATAGTCGAACGGATGGGCTTGTTTCCTAGTGGTGAGAGCGAGGTTGTTTGTTCTCACCCACCCGGGTTCAATCCCTAGGATTGATACAGTGTGCCACATTTATTTAGAGTACAAGCACAAGTACGCGTTAAGTTGGGTAGCGTATGCCCGCGCTAAGTGGGGCAAATGGAGCCTCTAATATTTTCCTAGCGTGTGTAGGAGATGCACATGTGTGTGTGATGGCTTGAGTGTGGTGCGTGTGCATTTTGTATGCGCCTATCTTGTACTCTCGCAAAAAAAAATGCTAAAGTGAATTGATTTACATTAGAGATTCAAAAGGGACAATTAAGATCATAAAACTAGAACATAGCAAAGTTAAAATAAGTTCTAGTAAACCATGATCCTATAATAGGGAATAACAAAATGCTATTTCTATTATAGAATAGCAAAACCATATATGAGCTTCATTAGAGCACTTGTTCAACCTACATGAAATTACAAAATAGCTAATATACTCAAGTAAACAAAAATAAAATACCCAAGACTCCAAAAGACTTACTGATATAAGATTAAGGAAGATAACATTTGCTTCCTGAACACCCTTCTTCAAGAGCAGAGATATAGCTTGAACAGCCGAATTTCCTGATTATGATCAAAAGGGGCGACATGATAACGTGAGATGAGATGAATATCCAACAGTTGAGCAGGAGCTCCTACTTGACAAACATCATCTTTTAATTACACAAAAAATGTGAAATCTTGAAAAAAAATCATTAAGTTAATACATAAACAATGTACACTGCAAGAGCCAGGCGTACACTGAGAACAAAGAATATGTATGAATTAGTATGAAAAGGAGATAATTGGGTAATAAATGCTAACTTTTAGAAAAATTTCAATATCTCCATATTGATTTAGTGGTTTTTACGCAAAGAAGAGAGAGAGAGAGAGAGAGAGAGAGAGAGAGAGATTATAATTTTATTCACATGAAAGTACTCAGTGCATAAATATGTAAAATCATGAACCTACCTGTTCCCAGTATGGGGTCCAACAATAGAACGTGCCTGTTTGCAATATCTTTGGGTAAATTGTGATAAATGAGCTGCAAAGAAAAAACAATATAGAGCTTAGTAGCTCGACTCGCCCTAACCCATAATGCAAAATTAGATACTAGTAGATTAAACCATACCTGCTGCCCATTATCTCCCTCCCTATGAATAAGAATCTTCCCGATCTTTATGCCTTTACAGCATGCCCGCAGTGCATTCTCCATACTTTCACCACTGGAAAGCAATTGTACCAAATCATTAACATGGCTATTCATTTCTATTCAAGGATGTATGATTAATTTATAGTGTTTACTGGTCACTAGATAACTAAGATATTGTATCTATAGTAATGAGACCCGCACAGCAAAGCTAAAGGAGACTGAAACCAAGTTCCCAATACTTCCTGGTGTGGTGCATTTGTAAACTACCACTGTAGAATCTCTCAGGTGTACAAGCAACCTAATGATATTACTGGCATACAACGTAGCATGGCACAAAATCACATATTTTACGTCCTATGAATGACAAACTTATTCAATCAATTAGAACCTCAAAGAAGTATAAAATCAAAATATTTTGGAAAAGTTGGTACCTCCTAATCACTGAGATACCACACAATCTTTTAGAGAACTCCACCCCAGTGTAAACAGATCCTGCATGCATAAGTGCACAAGGGAAAAACTATAAATTACTTACATGAGAGAGTACATATGCAGGTACCTTCAGTAAACAGGCTTATTACAAAGAATAGAACTGTGCTGGAAAATAAATTGTTGCCCCTATTAGGACTGTTAGGGAAATAGGAACTGATCTATTGCACAGTCCAATAAGCAAATATATAGTACAATAGTCTTGGAATACAAGGCAAGAGGAGGAATCCTAATCCAATACAAATACCATATAGAATATGGAATATATCAATCCTACTATATCTCTAACACCCCCCTCAAACTCATGGTGGATCAACAACACTGAGTTTGGAGAGATAGAAGCTGTGCTGAGCGCGAGTTTGTGCCTTCGTGTGAAGAAATCCACTAACTGTAACTCGGACGGCACGTACTGGAGAGCAATCACCTGATCCTGCACACAAGAGCGCACAAAGGAAGCATCGACACCAATATGCTTGGTGAGCTCATGCTTCACAGGGTCACGCGCAATGCTGATAGCACCTATACTGTCTGACAAGAGAGGAGTGGGTGTAGTGACAGAGACACCAAAATCCTCAAGCAACCACCGTAGCCAAGTCACCTCTGCTGTCAAAAGAGCCATAGCGCGCAACTCAGCCTCGGCACTTGAACGGGAAACTGCAGTTTGTTTTTTCATCTTCCAGGTACTGAGAGAACCACCAAGAAAAACACAATAAGCAGAAAGCGACCGGCGATCCGAAGGATCACTAGTCCATGTAGCATCCGAGAAGGCCTGAAGCTGTAATGAACTGGAGCGTGGAAAGAAAAGACAGCGAGAGATAGTCCCATGAAGGTATCGTAGAACGCAAAGGAGGTGACTAGTGAATCGAAGTGGGAGCAGAGACGAACTGACTTAGAAGGTGAACGGGATATGAGATATCCGGACGAGTGACAGCTAGATAGACAAGACTCTCAACAAGATGACGATAGCGTGTCGGATCAGACAGAGGCTCACCATCAAAAGCGCGGAGGTGGACACTGAGCTCCATCGGAGTCTCAGTAGTGCGCTCATCAGTAAGAACAACACGAGCAAGAAGATCATTAATGTACTTTTCTTGGGATATAAAGAAACCATTAGGGGTAGAAGAAACCTCAATGCCAAGAAAGTAGCGAAGAGGACCAAGATCAGACATAAGAAACTACTCACTAAGACGAGCCTTCATGAAGGCAATGTACTCAGAGTCATCACCAGTGATGATCATGTCATCTACATAGAGAAGAAGAAGAGTCCGACCACGGGACGAAAGGTGGACAAAGAGCGCGGGATCATGATCACTTGCCGAGAAACCAGCAGCGGTGACTACTGAGGCAAAACGCTCAAACCAGGCACGAGGGGCTTGCTTAAGTCCATAAAAAGAGCGATGAAGACGGCATACCATGCCGTCAGGAACAGAATAGCCAGGTGGTGGCTGCATGTAGACCTGCTCACGCAACTCGCCATTAAGAAAAGCATTCTTAACATCAAGCTGAGAGACAGACCAGTGACGAACAGAAGTCACAGCAAGAAAGGTGCAAACAGTGGTCATGTGGGCCACAGGAGCAAACATCTCGTCGTAGTCACGACCATGCTCCTGCTGAAAGCCACGGGCCACAAGACGAGCCTTGTAGCGCTCAAGAAAACCATCAGATCGAGTCTTAACCTTGTAGACCCACTTACAAGTGATGGGACGAACACGGGGAGGAAGGAAAACAAGATCCCATGTGCCAGTGCGCTCAAGAACAGCAAGCTCCTCTGCCATCGCTTGCTGCCATTCTGGATGAACAACAGCATCACGATAAGAAGTCGGCTCAAGAAGAGCAGCGCCAGAAAAACCATAGCGATCAATAGCCGGACGCGGACAGGCGCACAGGCTATAGATAGGAGGCGGTGCAGCACCATTAGAAGGGGACAAAACGGTCGAGGAAGACGGCTCATCAGGAGAAGATGACTCATCAGGAGAAGATGACTCATCAGGAGAGGATGACCGGCCAGGAGAGGGCGACACATCAGGATCTATAACAGGCGGACGACGAGTGTAGTGAAAAGGTAAGGAGGGAATAATGCAAGGAGGAACCACCGGGGGAGCCTCAGGAGACGAACGAGGTGGTGACGGCAGTGTGGTGTCCATAACAGGAGTACGGGCAGGCAAAGTAGGAGGGGTGGACGAGGGCAAGACACGGGTGATAGGTGCGTCAGGAAAAGTCAGAAAAGAAATATCCTCAACAGAGGAAACTGAAGAAGAAGAACGCGGATAGAAAGGATGAGACTCATCAAAAGTCACATCCCGAGAGATCCGCATCCGACGACCGACAGGATCCCAACACCTATAGCCCTTGTACTCATCACTGTATCCTAAGAAGACACACTCAACGGACTGAGCAGTCAGTTTGGTGCGTTCACGGGGGGCGAGAAGAACGTAGCAAACACAACCAAACAAACGAAGCGCAGAGTAGTCAGGAGAACGACCACAAAGACGCTCGAGAGGGATGCCACCCTGCAGAGCAGAAGAAGGTTGAATGTTGATGAGATAGGTGGAAGTGGAAACAGTCTCAGCCCAAAAGTGAGGTGGAAGAGAGGCGGAGATCATCAACGCACGAGCCGTCTCAAGAAGGTGACGATGCTTGCGCTCCGCAACACCATTCTAAGTGTGAGCACTAGAACAAGAGAACTGAGTAAGAGTGCCCTGCTCAGCAAAAAAGCCGCGCAGCGAACGGGAGATATACTAACCAGCAGAATCAGCACGAAAAACACGAATAGGAGTAAAAAACTGGGTATGAACCATAGCAGCAAACTGCTGATAGATAGAGAGAACCTCATTGCGAGAAGACATAAAATATATCCAAGTGTAGCGAGAGAAATCATCTATAAAAATAATATAGTATCGATGACCCCCTTTCGAAACGAAGGGAGCCGGGCCCCAAACATCGGAATGAACAAGATCAAAAGGACGCTGAGACACTGACTCACTACGAGGATAAGGTAACTGAATCTGTTTACCAAGCTTACAACCCTGACAATCTAAAGATACATCTCCTGAGACAGACCCTAAAAGACCACGACGAACTAAAGACGATAGGCGAGAGCCACACAAATGACCAAGACGATGATGCCATTGCCAAAAAGAGCCTGTAGACAAGGAGACAGGGGCGGAAAGACCCGCGGCGGTGGCAGCGGAAGGAACGTGAAGCCAGTCAAGCTCCCAAAGGGCCTGTGAGTCACGGCGGCGAGGGCCAGCCCCAACCAAAGCTCCTGTGTGTCGGTCCTGAACACAACAAGAATCGGCGTCAAGAATGACGCGACAACCAGAATCAGTAATCTGACCAGCAGAAAAGAGCTGCATGGTAAGCCGAGGAACATGAGCAACAGAAGAAACATGAAAAGCGGAAGTGCTAAGAGTGTCTCGACTAGCAACAGGAAGAGAAGTACCATCAGCAGTAAGAACATGAATAGGAGAATCGAGAGATCGAATAGATGACAAAATAGAAGAATCAGAAGTCATAAGGAAAGATGCTCCAGAATCCAGAATCCACGGAGATGTACCTGATTGAGAAGAGGGTGGTCTCTCATTGCCAGAAGGGTCAGTAACAGAACCTGCAGAACCTGTCGAGGAAGAGCCAGAAGCCGCAAGCAGACGCTTAAGGCGCGCAATATCCTGCTCAGTCAGGGACACAGTTAAAGAGGTCGAGGTAGAAGCACCAGTCCCGGTAGAAGAGCCGCGTGAAAGGTGTCGCTTCCGCTTGTAGCAGGTAGACTCCACGTGACCGGCCTTGTTGCAGTAGGTGCAATGAGGACGACCACCACCAGAAGGACGACCTCCACTTCCGGCGGGAGCCGGTAGATGAGGCGGAGTAGTAAAGCGGGAAGCAGCCGATGCACCAGTCGGTGTAGCAGGTGAATGAGCAGTGAGCACTGAGGAAAGCTCCAGCAGACCAGTACCACGCAGACGAGTCTCCTCAGCGCGGATCTCGATGAGGGCCTCCAGAAGAGAGACACAAGGCACGCGCGCAAGAGCTGGGCGCGCCGCGGCTCGAACTCGTTACGGAGCCGAGACAAGAACTCATAAACGCGCTGAAACTCCAAGT
This sequence comes from Stipa capillata, assembly GCA_019208055.1. Taxonomy (NCBI): domain Eukaryota; kingdom Viridiplantae; phylum Streptophyta; class Magnoliopsida; order Poales; family Poaceae; genus Stipa; species Stipa capillata. Next base: position 163,155 of record JAGXJF010005465.1, on the reverse strand, counting down.
CCGAACGAACAGCCTGACAACACGGACAGGAGCCACAACCAGCAGTGCGGAGAGAATCGAGCTGACGCCAGATAGCAGAACTCTGAGCGTAAAACTCGTCGACAGTAGCATCACCCTGCTGAAGGGCATGCTCTTGGCGAACCACAGACAGGTACAGGGCGTCACCGGATGGCTGATAACGCTGACGAAGATGAGTCCACATCTGAAAGGCCGTAGAGAAGCCCACAATCTCAGAAGAAAACTGGGACAGGACACTGGCACAGAGGACGGCAGCAGACCGGGCATCATCATCAAGCCACTGAGTATAGGCGGTGAGCTCATCACGATAAGTGCCTAGAGCCACCTGGTAGTCCGAAACCTGCTGATCGTAGAGAGCAACAGCAGCATCATCAGCAACCTTGGCAGCATCGACATCAGCCTGAGTGGCACCCAGGACAGGAGCTGGCGGTGCCAACGGTGAAGGCTCAACAGGGGCAATAGGACACGGCGGACAGGAGACCTCGCCGGACAGAACACCCCAAAGGCGAAGACCACGCATGTGAATGCACATGTGGGCGACAAACTCGGTGTAGTTCACACCGTCGAAGATCAACAGGCAACGAGGGATGGAGACGAAGCCCGAAGACGAAGACATGATACCTGTTATTTTTTTTACCCGAACAGATATACTCTGTTTCTGCCCGTGCGCTGACTCGCACGGCAGAACAGAGCGGGCGGAGCGGGTGGTGGGGACGCCGGTGAAGGGCCGGCGGGGCCGACGGCAGGGACGGCGGCCGCCGGAGCATAGCCCGAGGCCGACGACGCTCGAGCGACGGCAGCACGTGGGGAGACAGCGCGGACGGCGGCGGCGGCGCGCCGGGAAGGCGGCGGAGCGGCGGTGGCTTGGCTCGGAGGCAGGGGAGGCCGGGCAGGCGGTCAGGGAGGCCGGGGCGACCGGGGAGGCCGGCGGGCGACCGGGGAGAGCGGGAAGACCGGCGGGCGGCCGGGGAGGCCGGCGGGTGGCCAGGGAGCCGCGGCTGGGCAGCGGCCGACGATCGGGGAGGCCGGCGGGTGAGCGGCGGCGGTGGAACAGCGGGTAGGCGTGAAAAATTAAAACCCTAATTGCTCTGATACCATGTTAGGGAAATAGGAACTGATCTATTGCACAGCCCAATAGGTAAATATATAGTACAATAGTCTTAGAATACAAGGCAAGAGGAGGAATCATAATCCAATACAAATACCATATAGAATATGGAATATATCAATCCTACTATATCTCTAACAAGGGCAAACAATGATACTGGCTGTTTGTAACAACCATCCGCTGTTTCCCAATAACGCTAAATCATAGAATTTTAAGCAAGAAAGCAATCTCAAACAAATATAACAAATCAATGCAAAAAGTGTTGAGGTCTTTTTTCAGGTTCAAATAAAACCACAACACTCACCTAGTTATCTAGTTGGTCAGATAATACCTTGTGCATTAGATCATTGTGTCCCCAGGTTGTAATATTGTGGTTGGCCAAAGGAATCAGAATTAGATTTTGAGAGGATTTATCATTTAAGAAGAAAGATTTTTGGACGATGATGGCTACTAGATGAACCACTGGGCACTGGCCTTGCTATATCCTGACCTCTAGTACTTTGCAAACAATGAAGAGAGTACTGTCAGCAGGTGCTAAGTGCGCAAGTCCTGCTCACCTTCAGAAGAAAGATCTCTCATAAGAAAAGATTTGGGGAGGATCTATGGCTATTAAATGTACCACCGCCTTGCTATATCCTGAACTCTAGTGCTTTAGAACTACTGACCTTTAGAAGACAAGGTGCTAAGTTGACAAGGCCAACTGACCTTTAGAAGAAATTTGTCTGCTGATCAATGTATAGTCTCTCTGAGGCTCTCAGCTCAAAGAAAGATATGTAAATATCCACCTGCCTGCGGAGGAGGATTACCTGAGGTGGAGATGGAATAAAATTTGGTAAGTTCACTGTTAACTCTCTACAAGAAACTGATACAGCTATCTCGTATCAGGGGAGCGAAGAGGATTTGGTCAGCTTGAATCCCTGCCGAAACTAAGATCCTCCTGTCGCTGATGAACAAAGGTGCCACTCTCACCAAGATTGACATCGTGCAACGAAGCTGGAAAGGTAATGGTAGATGTTATATGTGTTGATCATACAGAGAGGATGGATCATCCACTTGTCGACTTTCCTAATGCTTCCTATTTGTGGAGTGTTACCAGCAAGGGCTTCATGTTACAGTACAATATAAATAATTAGTCTTATCAGTGATGGCCAGCATGTGTCATGGATGCCAGTCATTGGTTTAGCTGTGTTTTGTTGGACCATCTGGAATGTTAGGGCTTAGGAGACATCTGCTTTGAGAAGATAAAAAAGAGCCTTAGGTGATGGTACTGAGGTGGTTTATAAAATGCATCTGTTTCTGATGTATTGGGCTGGATTACAGAAGCCAGATTTAAAGGAGCAAATGCAACAAGGCATAAGATTAATTAAGGAGACTGGCCTGGAAGGTGGCAAGATCAACTTCTTCAGCCATGTCATATTGGATTGACATCCTAGCATCCTTGTATAGCTGAAGCTGTTTTCTGTCAGTGTTAGATGTTCTTTTGGTAATGAACTTAGCAGCGTAATCTGTGTAAGCCACTTTCCTTACCCTCTTAAACACTGGCTGCAAGTGCTGTATTTGCCAGATATGCAATAAAACTTTTGTTCTGTTTTTATGAAAATAGCAAACAAGGGAACTTGCCCTTGTTCACAAAAATAGATTTGGAGAAGCAAAGAATGAACGGTTTCAACACTTCCAACTGACCAACTGTAGGCTAAGAATTTCAACTTTAAGAACCGGACAAGCAAATGCATGTGTACAACGAAATGCTTAATGAAAAAAGGAGAAATACACAACCATGGTACAGCAGGCAGTATACAGTTCAAGCAGAATGAGGCACCATATTGAAGTACATACAGGAATTTATAATTGGAAATACTAAGATTATAAAATACTGTAAAAAACTTGAATTTCATTGGAAAAATATTAGGACAGGACACAACATCCCAAAATGCATTAGCAACTTAACACAAACTACAGTTGGTAAAATCACCAATGCATTTGAAGAGATACTTATATAAAATACAAGAATCCAGGGGAAGATCTGCAGAAGTGCAATAATACTTACCAGTTGGAGTTATGACCTGCTTTTCCTTGAAAGGAAGATGACCAAGACCATGCTCGACGACCTATTTTCCACAGGGAAGTTCAAGCCACCATGGGAACCCATATTAAAAAACATCAAATACATGTGCATACTGACCAATCGAATCAACCGATCAGCATAAAATATGAAATCATGTGTTGTCGTGGCAGCATCCCGTATGATTGTGTGCATGCCTCTTATCTGAAAAAAGCAGCATAAAAAACTCAATGATGACGCACAATAAAATCCAAAATGAATTGTAGATTATGTTAAATTTACTATGTTGACATTAAACAACAAGCGGTTGATTTTACAAAAAGGATAGCAAAATATTATGTTTACATTAGATACCTGATAAGTAGTCTGGATGACATACAAATTGGGGTGTATTTTGCAGAGATCATGTTGACCAAGCTTAGTGCGAATATGCTGAACAATTAGGTCAATTGCCACATTGTTATCTCCACCTCGTGGGATGATAATATCAGCATACTTCTTCGTTGGGAGGATAAAGTCATCAAAGGCAGGCTTAACAAACTTCGAGTACTGTTAAAAAAGAGTGACGTTCGATGCTGCAATTAATAACATAAACAAAAAGGGCATGTGCAGATAACAGGTAGACTTCCGCAAATACCTTAATTCATGAAAAAATATTTATTTTATTATTATTTTTATTGTTGTTGTTGTTGTTGTTGTTGTTATCATCACTACTACTACTTCTAGTATTATTATTGCAATGGAAAACTAGAAATTCTAGGTGAGCTGAATGTTGCCAAAACCTCGTGGGAAAAAGAAAAGATAATAGCTGAGGCTATGTAACCTGATCTAATACAGTTTTGATATCTCTGCTCTTCTCAGTAGTGTCAAGACGAATCCTCCTTGTTAATCGCACATCAGCATCTGGAAAATTAATAGAATTGAATTCAATAACAAAAGATGATACGCTCTCAGAATGCAATGGATATGGTACAAAGCAATATTGTTTGTATTCAGAGCCCTGGTCTACTGAGAGACAATACTAACTCCAATGTAGACATTAAGGCAAAGTAACATCAATAGAAGGCTGTCCCTCAAATTCATCATTGAGGACAAGTGCAGAGTGCTAAATCTTGTTCATGTCCACTGCTGCAGTTCGTGCAACACACCCTGGGATGTTTATGACTTAAAAACCCGAAATATTTCTTATTAAATATACCAGCGAGATTATCACAAAATTCTACGTAAATAGTACATTAAATAAACAAGAGGATGACCCAGAGTGTGTTGTGCATTGATACAAAAGAACTTGTAAATAAAAAGATCTTCCCAGGAAAACTATACCTGTATCAACAAAGATCTTCATGTTCATCAAATCCCGGACACGTGAATCATGGAAAACTAGAATTCCTTCCAAAATAATTACATCTGATGGATTCACCTGGCATCATTAATAAAATTAGGGTTGATCTGAAATATTACTACATATAGAAATAAATAAAGTTATGAATAATTTGTATGCAGTAAACTGGTATTCTTGGAGCAAATATTGCAAGATGAAATCATGAAAGAAAGAGTATAATGTTATACTAAAATATTTTTTCAGCTAAAACTTCACACACTATATTTTACAATGATAGTTCCGACTTATGAGGAAGCTATCAATGGAAGAGTAACACCGTAAATTTTCCAGTACATTGGCAGCTATGGATTGGAATTCTGAAACTTAAGGCTGTAACTCTAAGTCTTACAAAACTCGAGACCAGGAAACCTTCAGTTTACCAGGTGGGTAAGTCATAAATAGCACAAAATGTATAGTACCTTCCTTGCACGTGCCACACTCTTATATGTTTTGAAGCTGTAATTAGGAATGTCAACAGCCTTGCCATGTTTCAAGTTTTCCATACAAGAAAGTAACAAATCCGTATCAAATGCATCTGAAATTAGAACAACAGCGGCATTGCCAAAGTTAGTTTGCATCTCTTGCCAGTGGCATATTAAGACATTAAACTCTCATGAAAGCATGCACTCAACCTGGATGATCGAAGTTATAATCATGAACATGGACCAATTCCTCATCAGACAGTCCATAATAAAAAGACTCCTGTGATATTACAGATAGCCAGTCTTATTGCTTGAGCGATTGTAAATAGCAAATGGTGACAATATGATATTTAAGCACTGAGAGGTACAATTTTATGTCCAGAAATATAGCACAATATATCGGTTGGTAAATACTTAAGAGTAAAGTGCACCAGTAGTCCAAGAACTTGGGAGGTGGGAGCAATTTAATCCAGGAACTCAGAAAACGTGTATCTGAGTCCATGAAGTTGCTTAATTGAAGCAAGTTTCGTCCTAATGACAAAATTTTTACAAATACCTCCTTCTATTTTTCTTTTCTTCATCTTTTTAGTCCTCAGCAAAGAGAGAAAAGAATGGATAAAGGAATGGGGGCAGTCGGCCTCCCCAATCCTTATCCTCCCCGCACGCTGCTGCCTCTCTCAGCTCATCGCATTGCTCCCGCCGGTGAGGCCCGATTGCCGCCGGCGGCCTCGGCTCTACCGCTGCACCACGCCTTCCCTCTTCTCCGTTCAGCTACCCCGCCCACCACAACAAGCTCGCCGCCCCGCTTACCTCAGCGCCGCCGCCTCCCCCAATTTCTTCGTCACTACCGTGGGGAAGTCTGCCGTGGGGCATAAAACACCCCCATGCCGCCGCCCCTCCCCGCTCTCTCTTCTCCCTCCTTTCATTCTCACCACACCGCCGCCTCTGGCTTTCGCTCCCTCGCTCCTCCAGCACTCGCCGCCTCCAACCACCACGTCGGCGCGTCGCATGCCGTCACCGTCTCCTATTCTCCCTCTGCAACGGGCGGATCCGGCCGGCGTGCCGCCACCTCGCGCGGCCGCTGCCATGCGCGTATCCGGTCGGCACGCCGCGAGCCTTCACCGCCACCTCTTGCGGCCGCCGCTGCGAGCCGTTGCCACTACCTCTCGCGGCTTCTGCCGCCTCCTCTCACGCCGGATCCGGTCGGCGCGCCGCGGGCCGTCGCGACCATGGAGCTGCTTGGATCCAGCTCGCCGCTGGCGGAATCGACGTCGTTGTGGCCGGCCAGGAGAGGAGGAAGAGAGGCCGGTAGGAACCTCCCCGAGCCGAGCACGGCGGCGCGGGCGGCCTCCCCGAGCAGGCCCGGCGAGCGGTGGTGCCGGCAGCGGCCTCCTCTCTGCGGTCCTCCGGGAGCTCGCCGGCGAGGTCGGTGGCGCCGAAGTGCGCAATCTTGGCCCAAGCCCGGCGACCCGAGCTAGTGCCGTCGCCCCCGGGTCCCCGCCATCTCGACCACCTCCCGCCCAAGCCGGAGCTCCACCCAAAGCCCTCCACCTGAGCTCCGCCGCCCCCAAGCCCTATCGTCTCGCCGTCGCTGGTAAGGCCGCTGCCGCCTTCCCCGCTTAGCTCGGATCCAGCGACCCAGAGGGAGTTGGCGAGGAGGACCGCCGCAGCAAGGGCAGCGGTGAGGAGGACCGCCTTCGACGATTTCATCGGAAGGAAGATTTGGGCGATCCACCGAGTCCGAGTCTGAGTCGCCGTCGGCGCCGGGTGGTAACTGCAATCGGTCGAGAAGCGAGGCGAGGAGGAATTGGTACTTCGACTCGTAAGCAGAAGCAGACTCGTCACCGGAATCCGACGATACGACGTGGGATCCGGGCAAGGACGCGCCATCGTCACCGCGGCGCCGGCGGGAGAATCCTCGGCGACGGTTGCGGCGCCTCTTCTGCGGCAGCGGCATCTGATCGACGCTCACAGGGTGATGGGTGGGGATCGCGATTCGGCGGCTAGGGCTTGAGGAGGAGGAAGAAGGCGGGGGAGCTCCCGCGGGTCGCCGCCGGCCGAGAGGCCGGACTGGAACGGGAGGCCGAGCACCCCGATCGGCACCTGCGCTCCCTTTTTGGATTTTTTTTCTTTTTTTTTGAGTAAATTGTTGAGGACTGAAAAGATGAAGAAGAGAAGAATAGAAGGACGTATTTGTAAAATTTTCGTCATTAGGATGAAACTTGCTTCAATTAAGCAACTTCATAGACCCAAATACACGTTTTCTGAGTTTCTGGATTAAATTGCTCCCACCTCCCAAGTTCTTGGACTACTGGTGCAATTTACTCAATACTTAAACTTGCATGTCATAAAAATCAAATTTCTGTTTGTAGTTTCACACAGTACTGATCATTAATAGCACATGTTACGTAATAACACTAAATAACAATGAATTTCCAATAAAAAATGCATCTAACATATTACTACATGAGGTCATCACAAGTAACCAACTAACCATGTTATGCGATTTTCAAATAATGCTAATTATTCAGATACAACATCACAATAGTTGCAATCTAAGCTCAACAATGCCAGTATGAATAATTAACTAAGGAGCAACTGGAAACATGAAATAAAGATAGTCCTAATTATTTGAAGTCATGGCTGCCTACCCAGAAGACGAGTCCCCTGAAGCAGTCAGCCATCTCAATATTTTCACCACGATCCTTTGATGAGGACAAGGATGAGAACATTAAGGTTCATAATGTTTTTTACCCTAATAAGATTCGGCCATATATTTTGTGTACCAATTGTACCATGCTCACAAATCTAAGATTTAAAAAATCAGCCATATGTCAAAAGTGATGCTAGTCAATTTAGCCCTAAAACTTACTTTAAAGAAATAGCGCAAAAACAACTTACAACCATAATTGTTTTGCAGCTTCTGTACATGATTCCAAACTTATGAACTCAGGGAAAATTTGTGAGATACTCTTTATTTAATGGAGAAAATTGCTTCGTAGTGTAGCACCCTAGTCCCATCCAGTTACTCCAGAGTCCATACATACAAACCTCTAGCAACTAAGACAATGCAAGGTTTTTGTAGCTGCCACGCATGACATACGGAACAGAGTAAGAAAAAAGAACTGTGATGTGGATATATTTCATCTCAATACAATAGAGATATCCAAATTAAAAAGAAGACAGCGTGATCACTGTCTCTACAGACTTCTAGATCAAAACAAATGCAACATTAGTTGCATTTTATCAAATTAAAAAACGGATTGCCTAAATACCGTAAGAAGGAAACTGTAACCATAAAACAAAGCGGATGCTGTAACAGACAAACCTGGGTAACAACAACTACACGCTGATCGCGTAGCTGATCGATGATCATCTTGCATACGGTACTTTTACCTGAAGATGCACCCCCAGCAACACCTGCAATCCAAACCAAATAAGGGCGTGGCACATTTGGGGGGCAATATACACATATGTCCAGATTTATTTCCGCGAAGCAGATAGATAGATAGATAGATAGGTAGGCAGCACTCAGCGACTACTGACCAATGACAAACGGCTCTTGGTGACCATTCTCCAGGCCTGATGTCGTCGGCTGTTCCACCCCGGACATCGAAGCTTGGATGTCCAGCTCTTCTAAACGGAATGCCGAGTAGTGAACCCCAGCTGCGGCGGCATCGAACACTTCGTCCACCGATTTCGAACCCATATAATCGCCCCGGAAACCTGTGCTACGATTCACCAGAATATCGCCGCCGCCGCAAGGAGTTGGTCGGCGAGATCAGGGAGAATTGTATCCCCGGCGACAGATCCGGAGGCGGGAGAGAAGTGGAGGGGAGGAGGGAACGGGAGGGGAGGTAGAGAGAGAGATCGTCGGTGGAGGAGAGAAACAAGTGTGGAGATAGAGGACGCCGAGGCCGGGGTTATGAGCCTGGACGAAGAATTATACTTAATTCATTCATTCTCATTTAAGTACCTTGTGAAAATGTTTGCTTTTCTGAACAAGAAAATGTTTCTTGTTCGCTTTTATATATCTTTGCACAAGCATACTAAGAATTATATTTTCTTTAAGGGAAAATGCGTATTTATCACTCAATGATATATCGTTTTGTCATATGCCGATGTATAACATCCGTTTGCAAATTTTGTTCACTGATTGTTGTCCCGTCACCATGACGTCCACAATTGGGTTGGGCCTGCAGTGGCGGGGGAGCCTTGGGACCAGTCTGGACTGTTGGTTTCCTCACACCTCCCCGGCAACTTCTTTTTGGTTAGTACACATCTATGTATGTAAGTAGAAGTTGCACAAATATGTTAGTTCTTTATAGGTCTAAATTTTCGTTATATTCTTTTGTTTCTTTGTTGTTTACTTTTGGTTGCTTTGTCCAAAGGTTAATTTTGTCCAAATCGGCTGAAATTTAAGGCCCTTTTTGTTAAAAATTATAGACAATTTATGCCTTTAAATAAGTCATAAGCTCTACATATTTTCTAAATCCCGCTTAGGGTTTAAACTTATCTCAATTATTGTACATGGAAAAAAGCTGTCCTGAAGCAGTTTCCCGAGTTTCTCCAACCCCCTACTATTAACTTACCCTCGAACTTGTGTGAAAATTACACGCAATTACCATCTGTATATGAAACAAATCTAGGACTTTTTAACCCCAAATCCACCCGCCCTCGTGCCCCACGCAGCCCTCATGCCCGCAACCAGACACAGCCGCCCCCTCTGCTGCCCTGTCGCACCACCACGCATCTGTCGTCCCCAACCGGACACCGTCACCGCCACACCCCCGTCGTGTCACCACACCACCCCCCCCCCGGTCCCCATCGCACCACCCCCCCTCCCCCAGCTGCCCCCATTGTCCCCATCGTGCCACCCACGCCCGCAACCACGTCACCCCCGCTGCTACCCTCAACTCTAGCCGGACACTGCCACCCCTGTTGTCCCTCGTCATCCCAATGCGCCGCCCCTCTGCTCTAGCAGGACGCCGCCTCCCATGCTGTCCGTCACCATCCTGACACGCCACCCCTCTGCCCCTGCTTCGTCTTCTCAGGTCAGCATATGATTGATGTTTGAAGTATTAGGTATAGCCAGATGTACACGACATGGGATGGGAGACCAATTCAAAACCGAGCAGTACGCGCACCTCGAATGTAATTTCATCTTAGCTTGTGAAAAAGTGTGAAATGAATTGAAATATAATCATTTTTTTGCTCTGTGCGAGATAACAGTTTCTGGTTAAATAGTCATAAAGCAGATGCATGTTGTCAAAAGGCAGATTTTACAGCCGAAAAATTACTGGGAAGCAAAGCAAAGTGGATGGTGAAATGATTGAGGACGGGCAGTGCAGTACAAAAGGAAAGAAGAGCACGAAAGGCTGAGTTGCTGCTAGTCATGGATGTCTTATCATTTAATTCATGAGTTGCGAGGTTGCAATTAGCTAGAATCAGGTTGTCTTTTTTTTCTCGAGGAGCTAGCATCAGTGATGATTTGGTAAAGCAAAGTGGATGGTGAAATTGAAATCCAATTAGCTAGCATCAGGTTGAGAGCTAGCTAGCTGTTGTCCTTTTCTTTTGGGATTAGTAGTTATATATTGTCCTTAATTACAGTAGGCCAGTATATATGCCTTAGCATGTTTAGTCATATCTTACCTGTTAATACGAAAGACGTCATTAACCATCGGCATTTTTCTCTACGCAATATCATTGAGCGAATATTTGATTGTCTTAAAATGACTTACTAAGCTACCCAGTTGTCAAGCAAAAGATGATCATTGCTGCATGCATGGCTTTGCATAATTTCATTCGTGACAGTGTGCTACGTGATAAACACTTTGAGAGATTGCGATAGAAAAGTACTATCAAGATAACGTGGCTAGCGGAGTTGGTGTGCACAGTGCTCCATCTAGCAATGATGATGGTACTGTGGGCAAAAAACATGATGAGATTGCCCAGAGTTTGATGACGAGACGATGAGTGCGTCCATATTATATTTTATTACAAAATAACTTATGCTGCAACCTATTATGTTGGCAAGAAAACGTGTCAAGACTTTGCCCCCAACTTAAAGTGGCACTATAAAATTATTGATGTTGTGCTTGTTTAATATTTTTGTTTTAAATTTTATGCCCAGTTGCATCAGCGGTGTAGTATACAGTCTAAAATTATATCAATATCAGTAAACATCAAACTAGACTAGACCAAGAGTATTTTAGATATTTCTTCTTTCCTCTCATACTATAATCTCCTACTGCATAAGCCCTTACAAATAGATAGTCAGTTTATCTGGAACTTATCAATCCCTACTGTAGTTTATGTAGAGTTTATTCTCACAACTAATTTATGTATAAGCTCTAACTTTAATAAAAGATATCTAAATCAACTGAGATGTACATAGACCATATAGATATGTAGTTTTTTGAAGCGTTAGCTTCCTCGGCATCGGGCCAAAGTTCGGCTGACGCAAACGTGCTGAAGTCAAGTCGGGATGTAGTACGTGCTAACGGGTTTGTCGATGTTAGGTCTAAAAAAGAGCCAGTAATCCAAAACCACCCAAATCGCATGGGCGCAAGTGTTTTTGGCACCCCGTGTGGCGTCCTGCACGTGAAGATTCATCCAGTTTCTTGGGATCTGGCCTTATTGGATTAAAGGAATGACACAACTAAAATTTTTATAGATTACTTTCTTACAATACAATTCTATACGATTCTTGGAAATTTTCATTATATTAGTGTAACCAAACATCTTTTATTATTTATTCCTTATTTTTATTTGAGAAAATTGTATTGGAAATCTCTAAAGGGTCTGTTTAGATCGCAAAATTGCAATCGGAAAAATAGAATTTAGCTACTAATTCTAATTCTACGAGAATTTGTAGAATTAAAGATCAATTTCAATTCAAGTGTTTAGTTGGTAATAGAATTGCAGACTTAGAATTAGTAGCTGAAGTCAACTGCAAGTTTCGTTTGGTTCAACACTTCGAAGAATTACAACATCGACAAATACACTCATGTATTTTTACATGTACTATTACATATGTATAACACATAATAAAAATACAAGTAGTATACATATATATAATTATATATCAGAATATAAATAAGTATTATAATGTTGATATATACAATATGTACTATGTATTAAATTTTATTACTACAAGATTACTATTGATGTTATAATATTATAGGTTATATTTTTATATTACATAATTTAAAAAAATATAGTATCCACGGGTACAATTTATTATAGGTCTATATATCCATACTTTGGTATGTAATATTAATTTTTATCTCCTATATTGAAATTATTTATTTGTATACATATAGTATGTATATGCATGCCTATATATGTAATATGATGTTGATATTATCTTGTTATTTATATATTATATATAGTTTATTATGTATTATAAATATATTATTTTATATTTACGTAATACATTAACTATATTGTCATATTGTATACCAAACATATGCATATACATGATATATTAGAACAATTAGTTTATAATATTATTGTATTTTATATATTGTCTTACTTATAATATAATAATTAACATTTTGTAGTTATATATGTATATATGTGTGGAAGAGAGGAGCTCAGTTATTTTCATCCAATTAAGACTTCTATCCCTCTAAATTGAGATTGACTCATTTTAGTTATACACCAATTTAGTTGGACTTGGGCTACAATTTCAATTACGATTCTGTGTGCAACTAAACAGTAGATATTCACTAAGACTAATTCTATTTCCTCAAGTTTATGCTTAATTTTGCAACCCAAATGGGGATAAACTATTACAACTTTCTCACTTGGCTCCATCAACTGGTTTTTTGCATCAACGGTCCTTAAACTATCACCGCTTTCTGCCTCTGTTCCTTTTTGCGATTAGACTAACAGATCTCCTAAGGTGGACGTTAACGTGACAAATTTGCTGAGTTGGACGCTAAAGTGGTAAGAAAATATTTTTTTTGTGCGTATATGTACATGTATAATACATGTACTATTCTACTATGGACCACGTCTCAGGTTAGTTTTTTTATGTTAACTGTGTGCTAATTTATCTAAGATCTACAATTTGTCACTTTAATCTGACGTATGGGTTATAGCTGATTAGAAATATCAAATTAGTTCGGTTATAAAGCTATTCTTAATGACATATGGATCTTGCAGACAATGTTAGAGAAGAGGGCTACCACAGTGTCCACCTCTTCTCACCCTCCAATTTTTCGTCACATCAGTGCTCATGTCACTGTATTTTGTTAGAAAATGACGAATGAGGTAGAGCAAGAAAGTCATAATAATTTAGAGAGTATGGCTATAGAGGAACTAGTTGATATTGCAAGTAAGAAAATTGTGATAGTTTAGAGAGTTTAAATGTAATTTTCTTTTGAATTCATGCAAGAATATTCAATATATCATGATACATAGTTCCTGCAATTTTTTTATTATTGTGTTTTTCTATTTACAAATTCCAAATTAAGAGGCCCTCGCTGAGTTTTTTTTGAACTTCTCTTATAATTAGTTAGTGCATAGCTAAGAGCTGCCCCAATTTGTCCTTAATTGAACGCGTAACTTTTACGCTGAATACAGCTAATCAACATTTTTAACTTCTATCCTGGGATGAAGCAGAGCATATATGGCGAGTCAGCTCGTGCGTGGCACGTACTGTGCTCGACCTCCAACGTCGGAGACTCGAGCCTGCAACTCCACTCCAGCGATTAAACAAGTTTCATCTCGTCCTTGTCTCATATTATTTGAGCACCAATTAAAACTTACTTCCAGTTTTATGCAAGCTGTATTGCCGTGTATAATTAATTAAGCAGCATGGACATGGCACGTGCGAAGTTCGCAAGTCAAAGCGTCGCATCATGAGCAAGTACGTACATTGTACATCCATGCAAGAATACGGGCCTGTTTGGTTGGTGGCTAATTTTGCCATAGTTTACTACACTATTTTTGCTAAATTTGCCTTAGTTTAGGTGCTCAAATTGTTAGCCACACTTTGGCTTGTCTAAGGAAATCTTGCCACACTTTTTATGTATATAACATGTGGGGCTTTATTTCTCACAAAAAGAATCTTGCCTTAGGTGTGGCTAGAACTAAACACCCACCTAACTTGGTCAAATTTGCCTAACTTGAGGTATGGCAAAGTGTGGCAATGTGTGGCTAGGAACCAAACAGCCCCTAAATTACCCAGGTAGAAAAGGAAACAGCCTAGTTAAACAAACTTACCATATTATGACGTTTCTAATTGGAAGCTTAGCTAGCTTGTTTCTGATGTGATATGCCTTGATTAGCTTGGACAACCTTTACAACTATGTTTCTGATCTGACATTTTTCTAGATGAATTAGAGCTGTTACACGCATCTGACTCGTCAGTTTGCTAGTTGGCACATTAATGACTACTATCTTGGGAGCGCATGCTCTTGATTAGAAGTTTTATTAGCAAGTTGTTTAGCCGCAGGGGCAAGTCAAACCCAAACACTCAATCTAGTGCTTGTGCGCAACACATCTGCAAATCTAGAGAGTATATTTATCTTTGTTTGTTTCTTCTTTGTTACGGAAGAGAGAGTATATTTATCTAACTAAAAAAATTATTCTTCTCCTCTAAACTATTAGCTTAATTTATTTTCCTTTAATCTATTTTTGTGCTCATTTAACTCCCTAAATTATTTAAAATGAAAACACTTTACCCCTAGCTGATTTCTAGAAGGATAAAATAACATCTAGAAATTTTAAAAACATCCAATCTATACGTAGGTTGTGAGATAAAGTATATATATGTAAATTGGTTAAAAAATATAACAATTTACAACCTCTTGAAAAAAATTTATATAGCAACAAATTTGTATAGATCACAAATAGTAATATTTTTGACCAAAATTTACATGTATATATTTCACTCCATAACCTATCTATATGGATTTTTTGAAAACTTCTAGATAAGATTTTGTCCTTCTAAAAACCAGACAGAAAGTAAAATGCACCCAGTTTAAATAGTTTACAGTGTTAAATGAGCTGAAAATAATTTAAAAGAAAAATTAATAAAATTAATAGTTTAGTATAGAAAAGTAAACATTTCACTTTATCTAAACCACGGAAACTTTATGAATAAAATCCATTATCCATTCCAAAAGGCTTTCTTTTCAACTTGTTTTATCACTAGAGTTAAAGACATGAGAGCTGAAAGTCAGGAAAAAAGCCAAATCTAGCCCCGCGAGTTCTAATGCCAAATGTAGCCCCCGCTCGCACCGAAAGCCAAAAATGGCACCGCGACGCTCGGGGCAACCGACACGTGGCTAAATCGCGCCGGCGACCCGCGAGCCACGTCCACCGCGCGTCCGACCCGCGAGCAGCAACCCGTCGCGGGCCAGCCCCCGGGCCGCGCCTCCCACCCGCGACCAGTCCCGGCCCGCGCCTCCCGCCCGCGACCAGCCCCCGGCCGCGCCTCCCGCCCGCGAAGCCCCGGGCCGCGCCTCCCCCCCGCGAAGCAGGCCGCGTCGCGCGGGCCACCCGCGAGCAAAAAAAATGCCGCGGCCGCAGCTCGCGACGGTCCCGGCTCGCCATTTTTAATTTGTCTGGCTGGCTAACGCCATGAAGGATGGCGTTTAACTCCCGCGCGTTAACGCCAAGGCCAGTGGCGTTTGCCCCTTCTACCCAAACGCCATGTCCCGTGGCGTTTTAGTTGCAAAGCCGAACGCCCGCTGTTTCCGCATAACAGAAGCCTGCGAAAACACGGTACTGTTTTGGCAAATATGGGGGCGTTTGGACGAGGACAGAAAACGCTAGAGTAGGCAGCGTTTGGACAGAGACCTAAGCGCCAATTCCCATGGCGTTTGCACTGCGTGCTCATCGGACCACCTCTGCTGGACAGGACAGGATAGCAGTGTCAAATCGATTCTCTCCGTTCGAGGAGTAAAAATGACGGGAAACCCGGGTTGCAGGTCGAATCATTTTTTCTGACCAACTAAATTAAGACTGAATCCAATCATGGATCATCTTTCCAATATCTCCCGGGAGTATTAAAAAAGTATCCTAGATAAGGCAGACAAAAACGAATTTTTTGCATGCCATACATTTCCCAGTGTGAACAAGTACAAACAACAGAGCAAAACGGAGGGAGCAAGCACGCATGCATCTGGAATTCATAGAGTACTGCATATGGCAAAGTACAATAGCACAATTATTGAAGGAACTAAAACAGTTGCGATCACGGGCCTCTTCCCCTCTTATGCCTCGGTGGCATGTGACCTGAGGAGAAAGTGAATTGCTCGGTCGGTCTTGGGTTTGTTCAGAGACTGTATTGGGGAGTCTCATAAGTTCCCTGATCGTCCTGACTAGGAATTTGGCTATGAGCGATCTCCTGGGGATGTCGAAACAAATCTTCGACCCACTCATGACCCTGTTGGTGGGACGAATCAGGCTCGGAACCTCCTCCTTGAACTAGAGACTGGTACTGAAGTGAAGGTCGCATAAACTGATTTTGGTAAGTAAAAGTCTCTTCGTGGGGAGGCGAATCGTTGAATGTCTGAAAAATGACCAGAATAAACGGTATACCAATTAAGAATCAAGTTTATTGTTTTGACAACAATAAATTTAATTTGACATACCTCACTAAATGTTCCTCCCTGAGAGGTCTGGCCTTCGTTCTCAATCGAGTCGTACTGCATAAATAAAGTGACCATTGCAAAAGACTAAGCACACTTTATAAATATTGCAATGCGTTCTTCCGAAGAGTAAAGCACACCTCATATCCTGCAGCAGCCTTTGATCCTAACGACATCCGCACGAGTGATGTGTCCCCACGTACGTCGGACTACAAATAGCACCGTGCCAATTACACTCTGAGTGTACATTTGTGCACTATGTATGTGTGACTAATTATCAATTATGCGCACCTGATGTCCTCGACCAGCTCGCCTAGAAGAGATCCTTTGTACAAACGTGTCTGCCCGTGCATCATGCTATGAAAATACAATAATATGGTTAACTAAAAATTGTACACGCCCTATATTCAATAATATGCTAATATTTTTTGCTAATTTCGCTTATTTCACATCTTATATTATGCTAATTTCTGTCAAATAAGTTTAACTTCAACATCTTTCATAGATATGTATCCAAACTATAACCTAGAATAACAATATCGTTTGTTGCACTAAAATGACTTAACGTGGTGTCACTTAACAAACATTAAGCTAATCAATGAATTATCACAGATGTGCTTGGTCGTTCTTTGGTTGTATACTGGAGCTGATTAACAACAATTGGAACCTTTATTGGTGTGCATGTTAGTGCTACTTCATAATAGTTGATGCCTCTGGTGCTTACTTATGGTTGAGTTGTGAATATCTTGCTCAGTTGTGTACATGTGGTCTCGCGATGTTTATCTAAACCCCTAACCCTTGGTTATTAAGTCCCTGCTGCTGATAAGACATTTGCATGACTTAGTACCTCTCAGCTTAACCTTCACTTAAAAGTTTCAGACTAATATTCTTGTACTCAAGTCAAATAGGAGCAGGTATTAAGCTGATCTCAGCTTCCCTTTTATCTCTATGTGCATATGGTTGTACCTATCAGCCTGGCTTGTTAAATATCACTACTTGGTCATCAGCTATTTGGTTTGGTCATTAACTATTTAGTGATGCTGTTTACACCTGAGTACTTCTTATTCAAAATTGATAAGAACAGACGCTTACTTCGAATTGATATTAGAAACTGTTAAAAACGGATCCTTTTTCTTGGTCTTAACCTCTTCCTGTTAACTACATGCATATATCTACATATGTCTATTTGTTAGATTGAGGAACAGATGCTAATACTTGGCTTATTTCTAGGGTTCTTCACTTGCTAGTTTAATTATACCCAATTTGTGATAAGAACAGATGCTGGACTTAAACTTTGCTAGCTACTAACGATGACCATTTGAAATATTTCTGATTTGTAATTGATAAGAACAAGCATTATACTTGATTCTTTAGTTTAGTTTCGGTGGTGGGAATATCTGTATGCATGATTGTTGTTTCAACTGTTAAGAACAGGTACCGCATGATCTACAGCTTAATGATCACAAAATTTCATGCAACGTGGATTTACCTTTTCTCGAAGAATACCACCAGATGTACACGTTGTTGAACTTCTCGAAACAACTGCCGTGTCTGCATGTGGGAAATAACAGTAAACTTAACTATAACTAAACTCTTAACATTGTCATTTATCTAATCGCGGCCTAACTAAAAAATATAACAACATCTTGCATGTAAAAAAAAATTACCTTTGAGTCTAGGTCTCGACTTGATTTTCAATTTCTTCAACTACAAAGATGGCTAATTTTACTGTTTTGAGCTTCAAAATCCGTTGCAAAACTCCATCTCGTGCTACATTAAATACAAAATTAAAATTTACAAATAATCGAGAGGATTGCATTTTATGCATGGATGAAATAACAGTCAACTCAATTATAACCAAAATCTTAACATTATCATTTATTTAATTTTAGCCTAACTAGAACATATGCTAACATTTTGTATATAGAAGAAATTTACCTTCGTGGCTAGATCTTGACTTCAACTTCAGTTTTTTCTACTACTTGAATAGCTGATTTTCGTATTTTTGGCTTCGAAATCAGTGCTTCATACTCCAGTGGAAGAGGAGCGTTGCAGAGAACCAGAGCGTTGCAGAAGTACGCTGTGAAGCAAATGAAGAGGACGAGAGCGTTGCTGATACGCAGTGTAATATAAAGGGAGAAGAGAACTCGTTCGGATGATGAGAACAGGAAAAAGAAAACAGCGAATGGACAGCGAATGGACAACACGTCAAATAAAAGTGAAAAAGCATCACTGTTTGAAAAAGCATCACTGTTTGGCCATGCATGCGCGGTGACCCAGCGGGAATCCAATCGGGGTCGGGGCCCGGCGCTGTCACCGAGAAAAAAAAGGGGGGCAAACGCCACTGGCGTTGGCGTTAGGGCGCGGGAGTCACGGGGCGCGGCCTGCCGTCTTCGCGGGCCAGAGGCACGGCCTGCCGTCTTCGCGGGCCAGAGGCGCGGCGCGCCGTCTTCGCGGGCCAGAGGCGCGGGCCGGGGCTTCGAGGGCGGGAGGCGCGGCCGGGGGCTGGTCGCGGGCGGGAGGCGCGGGCCGGGACTGGTCGCGGGTGGGAGGCGCGGCCCGGGGGCTGGGCCCGCGACGGGTGCTGCTCGCGGGTCGGACGCGCGGTGGACGTGGCTCGCGGGTCGCCGGCGCAATTTAGCCACGTGTCGGTTGCCCCGAGCGTCGCGGTGCCATTTTTGGCTTTCGGTGCGAGCGGGGGCTACATTTGGCATTAGAACTCGCGGGGGGGCTAGATTTGGCTTTTTACCCTGAAAGTCATGCTAGCGCCATGAGTGGTCGGGTCGAGCAATCTGAGCTGCAGAA
This sequence comes from Stipa capillata, assembly GCA_019208055.1. Classification (NCBI taxonomy): domain Eukaryota; kingdom Viridiplantae; phylum Streptophyta; class Magnoliopsida; order Poales; family Poaceae; genus Stipa; species Stipa capillata. The sequence continues at coordinate 143,750 of JAGXJF010005465.1, read as the reverse complement.
GTCTAATTCCTGATTCCCACTCAGAGGCACGTCTTTTCAAACGACAAGAAGTTGGATCTCGGTGATGTTTTCAGCAAAGCGACGGGTCGAACCCACCCCGTCCTCTCGTTTCGTATTGCCTTCTGTTTCACTTCACATTGCCGAGATTTCGTGAAGCAGCATCCTTTTTTCTATTTTAGCATGGGTAGACCCAGCGAGACAAGAGCATTGAACGAGTTAGAAGATAGTCTTAGGGTGCGTTTGGTTGGGCGACTCGGGGTGGATGGGATCGGGCCGCCCTTTTTTTGGAGAAAAATTGTGTTTGGTTGGTTGGGCGGGCGAGGGATCGGGCCACCCGAAAGAAATATTCCGTGCGAAATGCTGGATGGGAGGAGTCGGGGAATTTGGCCGACTCGCGCGGCCCGCGGCCGCCCCGCCGTAAAAAAAAATTTCTCGCATCGCCCTCGGCCAGGGCGACGGTTTCTTTTTTAAAAAAAAATCTCGCGTCGCCCTCGGCCAGGGCGACGGTTTCTTTTTTATTTCTGAAATTATTTCTGGATTTTTTAAAATCATGTATGAGTTCAAAAAAATCTAAAAAAATTTATACCGGTAAAAAAAACAAAATCAAACTAAAAAATTAAACTGTGCTGCTACAGTGCATGCGTCGCCCTGTAGCAGGGCGACGCACTGTAGCAGTCTGTTTTAATTTTTTTCGTTCGATTTTGTTTTTTTATACAGGTCACAAAAATACATATTATTTTACGAAAATTTATGTGTGTATACTTCATTCAATTATAAACCGGTATAAATTTTTTTAGATTTTTTTGGAACTCATAAATGATTTTAAAAAATTAAGAAATATCACGTATATTTTGATATTACGTATATTTTGATATTTTGAATTTTGCCGGTGTGCCAGACCGTCGCCCCCGGCCAGTCCGTACACGCGACCGTCGCCCCCGCCCAACCTTCCAACCAACCAAACAAGAAACTGGTTCACCCCATCCACTCTCACCCCTCCAACCAAACAAAAAACTGGTTCACCTCACCACTCAACCAAACAAAAAACTGGATCACCCCACCACCTAAAACTGGATCGCCGTATCCCATCCACCCCGATTCGCTCAACCAAACGCACCCTTAATGCACCGTATCCATATGATGTATCTAAATACATAGGTGGTATCATAGATATAGTATCTATAATGTATAGTATTTCTTTTATTTAAAAATATAGGACATATTTTGATTGGTTAAGATAAGACTTTGATCAATAATTATTTTATTTGATACAAAATCATAATCATAAGTAAGTACTTTTGAACACGAATTTAGTTATATCAATTTTATGTCAAATAAACTATATATTATTCAAAATCTTATCTTAACCAATCAAAATACGCCTTATATTTTTAGATGAAGGGAGTATATAACAATTAGATCTACATAACTAGTTTATTTTCTCCTTACTCTCAATCTCTCTCCTCTTAATTAATTAAGTTCTTTTGGTTTCCTCAAAAGGGTTTAACCTTATACTCCCTCCGTTCCAAAATATAAGTCGCGCACGCATCTCAAAATTTACAATTAGGTCCATAATATGTTAGTTATATGATACAAAAATGATATCATTGGAAAGTGCTTTTAAAAATGAATCCAACAATATCACTTTTGTATCACATAATCAAAATATTATAAGTCTAATAGCAAATCTTGGAATGCGTGCACGACTTATATTTTGGAACGGAGGGAGTAGTAAGATGCAATTACATCATCTTTCTTCTTTAATTATGCTTCGACATTAGACTTTTATTTAGTTGGCACATTATAAATTCGGCTAACATCATCCCAATGGGGGCTCCCTGGTGTGAACTGAATTGTTTCATGTGAATTTCCTCCATTTTACTTTGCCCTATTGGACTTTGTAATCTTTAAAGTAAATTTTTACATTCATTTTGTACCAATCCATTTACCCTTATCGTCAGCTGCCCATCCGGAGTTCATTGAGCTCACTAACTTAGTTGGGGCTGAGGGACTTCCTACGGATGCGCCACAGATGGATTTACACCTGGGATCAGAAGTCTACGCCTCACATAAGCTCTATCGATTAGCTTTCAAGCATCTGCAGGTCCCAACGATGTTCTCATGGATGTGGAAAAGTAAATGTATGCAGAAGCACAAAGTATTTGCCTACTTGATCCTTGTTGATCATCTTAACACGCGATCAATGCTCAAAAGGCGACATATGCACCTTGATTCTTGCTACAATTGTGTGTTATGTGTGGCACATATGGAGGAAGGTTTAGCACATCTGTTTTTCAATTTTCAGTTTAGTCGGCGATGCTGGTTATTCCTTCCGATTGATTGGGGAATCTTACAAGAACCGCTTCAGAGATTACACCACGCTAGGTGGCATTTCAGTCGACCTTTCTTCGTGGAGGTTATGATTCTGGCTGCCTGGAGTATTTGAAAGCAGTGCAATGGCTTGATATTCACAAACACCTTACCTTCCTTCAATAACTGGCGTTTGTGTTTTCAAACAAACATACTCCTGTTTATGCAGAGAGTGAATCCGCAGCGTAAGACCCTCCTGTTTCAACGGCTTGAGACGCTTCCCTAGAGCTTGCTTTTTCTTTCATTTCTTCTTTTTTCTTTCTATACAGTACTTTGCATATACTTGGCCTGGAGTATTGGAATTGTTTTCTAATAGTAGATTTCACTCTATATATTTCGAGCAAAACATAAATATTTGACGATAAAAGTAGGCACGTGTCAATAAGAAGGTTGAAATTATGTATTTGGGTAATAGCATTGCCTAACATGACAAGTACTTATTATTTGAGAACTAAGTTGTTGCTTGGATTATTAGGAGTGTTGGTCGTACTTTCTGCTCACCATGAGCGATCAAATAAACCCCAGGTCTGGCTTTTTTATGTCTAATCAAGATGAAATATTTTTTTAGTGGTACGTATCCATTAGATAACGAGGCATCTGTGATGATTTTGTGAATCTTTAAGCTCTATGAGTCTAGTACATAGTAGTCACTTTTTGTATATACATATGTGTGGTGATATCTCATATATGTATAATGTAAACAGTGATAGATCTAAAATTTTGAGCAAGAATTGATCAACTTGACATAACTTTTTTTTAGGATGGACTCATTTTTCTGAGCTACGATACATGGGTCAATATAAGTTTTTAAGGTGAGCTTAGCTCCATCCTAACCTAGAGGTCCACCGCTGAGTGCAACGATTTTAGTAGGTTTTTCTTTAAAAAAATTGCCACATCGTATTAGGAAAAACAGCGCGTGGGAGCCGGGGCCGCTACGTGCGTGAAAGTCTCTGCAGATTCTGTGTGTCAGTATGACCACCGTCCAAATGCAAATGTGGCGCCTTCGGACAGGCCAGCCTGACCTCGGCGGCGCAAGGCGCGGGACCCCAAGGCCGGCACGCCAGTCCAGGCGGTTGATCAGTCCATGATCGTACATCTGTCAGGCTGCGTGCCAGAGGTCGGAACTCGATTGATCGATCGGACGTCACTCAACGTACGTTGATGGATGCTGCTTCAACGTCCGGTACAGCATGCACCAGGACCACCATTCAGTCCATGCTCCGTTGTAAGCGGATGCACCGGCATAAACGAGTACTTTGTACTTGTGCTACTAGTAAGGCCCTATGTAGATCAATTTCAAATTCAGAGTTTCGTACATCTATATATCAGTGGCCAACCCAGCACAAAAATGTAGATGTGGCATTTTTATGGTGGAGAGTACAACGTAGAATCAAAGTAATCCATGTGCAACACACATTTTCTTTTTCCATTTCTAGCGGAAGCTCTAGCATTCGGTGAGAATCAACACATTTTCCCTTAACTTATTCTTTTCATGTGCAAAAAAACATCCATATATAGTTCCAGATCATGAGTTCCTCGTAGTCAGCATTTTTGTAGCATCAGTACATATGCTTTGTTTGTTTAGAGTGTACGCCCTCGTCCCTATGATTAATGTATCAGTCAAACTTACGTACCAATCAGGCTAGAATGCCTACTCGCAGTCGCCACACAGGTTGCGTCTCTGCCGGACTCGACCTGAGTCTGCGTTAGCCACGTAGGCCCCCTCTTTTTTTAGCTTCTTAGGTGGTTTATAGTCGCACAAAGCTATAAATCTAAAGAAAAGGTTGCTGTGGATTTAAATCCATCGAAAATCCCGATGATACTAGAAAGCTAGGAGAGTTGGCTTCCGAATTTTTGGCTCCATTTAATTTAAAAATGCCATTCAAGTTATCGAGACCCAGAATCCATAATAGAGAGTTTTAAGCGAAATCACCCGCTAAGTCGAAACGTCAACCTCGACCTCAACTCTTGGGTATCAATTCCAAGAGGAGTGGAGTGATATGGCTTCGAATAGCTCGAGACGTCAACCCCGAACTTATTCCGGCAAACTAATACACAGATTAAGTAGGGTGATATGGTCTCCTCACTCTTTTCTCACTGAGCCGGAACATCAATCCCAAACTTGTCCCGGCAAATCAATGTTCGGCTAGAGTAGGATGATATAGTTCCCAAACTCTCGGTGGAAGAGTCACTTCACAGGGGTGATTAAACCTAACAACTCTATGATATAGACTCTGAAACCCTACCCGCACCATATGCTTCAATAACATACACGCAAAACACATGAGGCAGGTGAGAACAAACAAGTATCACAACAGCAACTCTACGACTGAAACTGCAATAATGCTAGTTGTTCTTTAAAACTTAACAACATAATTCACACAAGAGTTGATTACACAGCGGAAGATTAAACATGGTTAAGAAGCCAAAAAGGTAGGGCCAAAAGATGGCAGCAGAACAAACCAAGCTGCCGAACCCTGGGCAGGACCACTGCCTGGGATTCCAAGCGACTAGTCGTTGTTGGCGTCGATCTCTATATAGAAACCATCCATTGAGGAGATGATTTCCTCTGCACAAAAATTATCAGAACTGCAAAGTGAGTACAAAAATTGTACTCCGTAAGACTTACAAGGGAAATTAATAATAGATGCAATATGTTTCAATAAGGGGTTATTTATGGACTATTTTGTGGAAAACTGATTATCCATTTGACAATACTGTTTAAGTAGGATGAAATCGACTACTGGATTGCTTTTAAAGGAGATGAGTTAAATCCAGAAATCTATTGCAGACCACCGAACACTTAAACTTTTGATTCTTCCTCAACCACAGGGAGGAAGCAATCGCTAACACCTCAACCTTAGAATTGGCATGTTTTAGAGAAATGTTGTAGTTGTCTAATTCGATGTGGATTCTTACCAAATTGTCCATAACAGCGGTTACGGCTATTCGAATAGTTCAAACCCTGCAGGGGTGTACATCTTTACCTACACGTATCAATCGACTCTTAATGCTAGGCCAAAAACACACTTCACGAGGTGTGTTAGCACAGTGTGATTGAACACGACCTTTACAATGTTTTTGACTTAAGCATGAGCCGCCCTAATGGGCTAATCCGTGTGCACCAGTCCGGCTGGTACCCCGACACGGTCCCAAAAGTTGTAGCAGGTGATACATCCCCGGTCCCGGACCGTGTATAACCTTTACATCTATATTGAGGCACCACATCTCATCCTTTTTCACTCACCCAGCAAATGAAAACGGCAAACTATGCAGCTCATAACTTAAGTCTAGACAAATTATTCAGTCGTGGGTGGCCCATTATACCACCCGTGTAAAAGTACGCTAACCTTGGTTCAAAAGGACACCGGGAACCGGTCCTTGTAGGAAAACCGAGACAACCCACCATGCTCCCAGCCATGGCCTCTCGTCTAAACCCGATCATTATTAATCAAGTTCATTAGTTACTTCCCGGTGAACACCCACCTATCACCTAACCCACCCAGAGTATCGTGTTTTGCCTGCCATCCAAGGAATTACAACTTTTACATGACTAAGCATATCTAAGCATCATTATCTATATAAATAACTTAGAAGCAACAACTATAATACTCCAAATAGGTTGGGAGGGGGTGGTGGTGTTGATTGAGCGACAAAGTAAGTTATGCAAAGAATAGAGCTAGCACTTAACATAAAATATGAGTTGAACGCATGCGATAGGATTTTGGAAGCAATTAATAACTTGCAAATAGTAGAATGGTCGCAAAATGTTCAAAGAGTTGCTTGCCTTGCGGTTCGGTTATTAAACCTTGTTCCTGCTCGGGATTATAGGCTTCGAGATCTTTCGGCTCTATCGGGAAGAACGAAAACACCGGAAAAAGGGGCTGTCGGCGTTACGGGGCCCAGGGTCCCCTAAACCGCTGGCAAAGGCCCAACTTGACACCACATCACCAAGGACGTGGGAGTTAAGAAGAGGTACCCGGGGGCTGACCCCGAGCACTGTTCCACTCGGCCAAATCAAAGGGTGCCCCGAGTCGTCCCTTAATGGCGTTTTCCAAAGGGCCCAAGGTGACTTGGTCCCCGCCCAGGACGAAGCAAGCAGAAGTGCTCGGGGGCTCACCCCGAGCACCCTAGCAGAAGTGCCCAGGGGCTCACCCCAAGCACCCAGGGCGACCCGGCCGCCGCCCGGGGCGCCGAGTGCCTCACCCAGATGATGGAGCGGCTGAGGAGGTGTGCTCGGGGGCCTCCGATCCCGGGAGCCCCGAGCACCCCTTGAAGGCCCCTCCTCAATCCGCGTGGCCCCACAGGCGCATTTAATGCCTGTGTCGGATGCATTTAATATCTGTGTCGGGTGCATTAAATGTCCATCCACTCCAAGTCCTTGCAGGCCAGAGGCGGTGTCCTGACCGGTTCCCATCCCCCCAAGTGATAAGCCCTGTCAGCTATCAGTCTTGGAGGGAATGGAGAGGTCTGACACCCCTTTTTGACTTTAAGGGCGCGCCTCCGCAAGCCCATACGCATGCCCTCTGCACCTGGTCCGTGGGGCCCGGGTAGTTGCAGCATAGCACGTGTCAGGAGACGTTAAGTCTTCATCTCCTGATACGCCCTCATCATGATGATCCGGTTCCCAACCAAGGCGTGACCGGCACTGTTCCGCTACAGCAAATCTCAACGACCGGCGTGGCTTGCCCATGCCGGGTTTCTTCCGCGACAAGCTTCATGGCAAGAATGTTTACCTTTCGGCCACTGTGGTGACCCCCGGATATATAAAGGGAAAGCCGCGGCCATGCAAAGGGATCGGATCGGCTCTAGGAAAAAGAATCGAACCCTGAGATCTTTTTCTTAGGCAACGCAACCTTCGACCTAAAAACTCTAGAGGAAGAAGAACTAGAGCACCGGTGCTGCTAGTTCACTGTAATTTCTCCACATATTCTCAAATACACTCAAAGCAGGACGTAGGGTTTTACATCTAGAAGGTGGCCTGAACCTGGATAAATCACTGTGTCTTTCCTGTCTTCCATATCCTGCCAAGCTCTAGCTCCGGCGTAGCTCCGTAGATCTGCGCCTCCCCGGCCGAATCCCAAAGAGGGTCCTTCCGGACCACCGATACCGGCGTTTGTACGTCGACAGGGGCGAGATAATAAACATCACAAGGATGGACATCAGCATGATATGAAATGCATGCCATGGAAGGCAAGTGGAATCAATTTAATCGGAGTCCGGACTCTCGAGATATCGCGATACGACGACTTCCGGCTAATCGGGAAACTCTAATTTGAGTTTTTAGCCATTTATTTTTCCTAGCATGCAAACATGTATGAAAATGACATATTTGAGCAGATCTCATTTTTCTGAACATTTTGGTATATTATTTGCATTTTTTTGATTAAAAATAAATTTTCTATGAATTTTCTAAGATTTAATCAATTTAAATACCCTTTTTCTATTTTTCTCAGTTAATAAGATTAATATTAAATAATAAATATTTTTGTTACTCAACTCATTTCTAGCCTTAGAGACTGACAGGTGGACCCCATGGTCAACTTTGGTCAAAGTTGACCGAGTTACTGACAGGTGGGGCCCACTTGTCATAAATTTCTTGGGTGGCGGGGAATCGAGGCGGCGACGGGGACGGGGTAGCGACGGTGGCGACGGGGCGGCACCGGGGAGGAGGCGACGGAGCAGCGGGGGCGGCTGGGGCAGGCGGCGAGGTGGGGCGGAGCGACACGGCGACGGGAGTGGGGCGGTCGGGGCACGGTGGAGGCGGGCGGCGGTGACGGGGAGACGAGGGCCGAGGCGGGGAGAGAGAGAGAGGGAGAGAGCTCGGGGCGGGGGAGAGGGCTCCGGTCAGGGGAAAAAGAGGAGATAAAAGGGGGGGGCGACGCCGGCCCCGAAGCATGAGGTGGCGGCGGGAGGCTCGGTTGCTTGCCACGGTAAGCAGCTCGGTGGCAGCCCTGGGCTGCGGTGGCGGGGAGAGAGGGGGAGGAGATAAGGGAGAAGGGGAAGCAGGCTGAGCGGCGGGGTGGGCCGGGGAAGGCAAGCCGGGAGCGGCGGAAGCGGGCCGGGGCGAGAGGGGAGGAGACCTAGGCTGGCGGGGCAGCGAGGAGAGAGGGGGGAAAAGGCGGGCCGAGGCAGGCCGGGGAGGGGGGAAGGAGAACTGGGCTGGGAAAAGGCCCATTCGGGGGAGGAGAGGGTTAGATTTAGTTTTTTTAAAAAAATTATTTTCTGATTCCTTTTCAAATTTGCTCTAATTCAAACGATTTCAAACTAAAATTTTCTCAACTTCAAAAATTTTCTTTTTGATTATGCACATGCCATGATGCACACTAATATGGTTAAACTTTGGGGATGATACACAAGTTAGGGAAAAATTACCCAAAAATATGATAGCGTGCCCTCACTCCTGCCCCCAGTCTCGAGCCTCCGCCCCCCACCCGCTCCCTTGCCCTCATCCTCTTTCTCCCGAGACACCATCCCCACCGCCAGCGCCCCCGCCACCGGCCCCCACCGCCAACACCCTCGCCGCCGACCCCAACCGCAACCGCCCGCCGGTACGGAGCCTAACCCCTGCACCCAGCGCCCTTCTCCTCCCCCGCAGCAACCGTCGTCCTCTCTCTGCCCGAGACACTAGGCCCCGCCACTAGTGCTCGCCTCCGCCCCTGCTACAACCGCCCTCCTCCTCCCCCACCACAACCAGCCGCTGGTCTTGAGCTCACCCCACCCTCGACAAGGCGCCCAGATCTGCCTGCCTCCGCCCAATCTCCCACCGGTGCAAAAGTTGCCCGTCTCCGCCCAGCCTCCCTCCGTCGGTCCAGAGCTGCCTCCGTTCCCTATCCGCCTCTGACCTCGCCGGCCCTCCAGACTGACCTCTCCGACCCACCCTCCTCGCCTTGTCCGTCCCAAGCCCCCTCCACACTGATCTCACTGGCCCATCCGTGAGGTGTGAGGTAAAATTTTGTCCATTTGTTCAATGTATAAAATCTCAATGTATCGATTCAGAAATATGTTGCTTGGAGGCAAATATCGATATTGTTGTATGAATATGTATGCACTGATAAATTGATGTTGGTTATTGGTGTATGAATGTATGTGATTGATGAGCTGGGGATTAGATGATGCATTGTGATCTGATGCTTCTTATAGTGCTATCCAATCGCAGTTAATTTGTGCATAGATTTTTGTATAGCATATATTGTATATGTACTCGACGTAGCGGTGCCTGACCTAGTTTAATTTAGTCATTGCAACCTAATTTCACACAAGAAACAAGAATATAATGTTAATGAGTTGAATATGCTGCCAACTAGCTTAAAGTAGTTCAAACTCTATAATGGATAAGTAGTCTCTCAATCTTGAGAATTACTGGGTAGAGGTATTGGAAGAACCATCACAATGACGCTTTTTTTCATCAATTGTGTGCTAAAATAGTGATAAGAACAATATTAACAATTAAATAGAGCATAAATAATTCTAAGCGTATTACAGACATTGCACCATTCATCACAATAAATAAGCTCACATCTCAGAAGCTAAAAAGAAGGGATCATAATTTATCAAAGCTTCCTCCCACCAGAGTTTCTGTGGGTAGTTAAGCTTAAGTTGGTTTCTGCACAAGCCTAAACTGAAAAGAAGGGGGGCCTTAGCCACCTACTGTTGCTAGGGCCCACTACTACTTACCGCTTCACGCACAATTCAAAGGCTAGGCCCAAGCCTAGGTCGATTGTCTTTTTCTTTCCCCTAGCAAAACTACTGAGCACAACAACCCTTTCTTTGGCCATGGCGGCGCCACTCCATGGGGTTCGATCTAGGGGAGGAAGTAGGAGGACAGGGTAAGCTATGATGGAGGCCCTAGCTTATTGTAGTGGTACTTCCGCCCCTGTTATATATGTGATTATGACTTGGCCCAAGATTACATAGAAAATGGTGTGAAATATCCATGGCATCTCTGAGACAATTTCTTTAGTGATGCAGACGATGCTAGAGTTTTAGAATTTCATACAATGTTCATAAGTGGAACTATGGTCTTCGAGCCGAAGCATGACCGTCATATGCAACATTCAATCGATTGTGGAACATACAACAAACGTGACGCCTATTTTATCCAATTTGTACACCGAAGATAGTTAAGAGAGCTTTCATTGTTGCGCCTTAGTAGGATTGGCAAACTTAGGTGGGGTCTCGTGATGCTTATCCTACATCTATATGTACATCTAGCCCTACCTTTTTACCTCGTGTGCGTATATGCTAAAGTGATCACCAGGAGAGCCGCCGACGAGACATCAATTGGTGAGCACGACTGAAGCCATTGAAGGTATTGGTAGTTGCTTCGTGTTGGAGTTCTCAGCTGAACAAGCAACTAACTCCTGCCATTACCTCCGACGACTACTATGTCTAGTAGTCTATTTTGTTCTCCATGTGTATCTCATTGTATGCGGCTTTGTTTAGCCCTGACTTGCTCTGTTAGTCAAAACATTGTAACTCCAAGCCTTAGACCTTAGGGCTGTGTTGGTCCAAGATTAAGATAGCTAGGTTAGCCAATATTAACCTAGCTAGGTTAACTTAACCCGATTTTGTGTTTGGTATCTAACCTGGTTAACCCAAATTATGGTTTGGCTATATTAGATGGGTTAGTTGAATTAGCAGTGAAAAAATAAATTGTAAAAGATAATTATGTTGGATCAAATTATTCTACTTTTTTAGTGAGTTAGTTTAATCATAAAGTAAAGAAATTAAATAGTTTTGATCTAGTTAACTTAACTATACATAATCCAACGTTTTCGACGGGTTAAATCCCAGACCAACTCTTTAACCCCCGACCAAATATCACCTAATAGAATATGTCTTGCTTGTTTCCAAAACCGAAAAAGAGAAAAGTTGCAACCTGTAGATGCCGATTTTCTATTAATCTTATCTGCTAGTACTCATTATGCCACCGGGAGCTTTTTTCTTTCTCTCTTCCTTTCCTTCGATGGGCACTTCTTTAGTATTGATGGATCAGTCTATCGCCTAATGTTTTCAAACAAACACCTCAAAGTTCTACAAAATTTAGATTTTTCTTTTGTAAATGAACATGCGGGATGAATGTGAATAAAAAAGTTTGGACAAAAAAAAAGTCTATATATGGTCTGTAGATGAACAAGGAAAGAGGGACTAAAACACAACAATAAATATACATTACCCCTCTATTTTATTATATCTGTCTTCAGCCCTCGGCGCATAGACTAAGAAAGCACTAATTCTCTAAAAAGTAAATAAGAAATAACCATGCATGTCTCTATTGACTACCTCCGTTCAGAACTATAAGGCGTATTTTGACTGTCCAAGTTCATACTTCGACCATAAATTACTTATACAATATTTTATCAATGGTTACAAAATCACAATCATAAGAAAAGAAGAATTTAATGATATAAATTTTGTGTTATGTAACCAATATAGTATTGGATTAATTATTAGTTAAAGCTTCAATTTAGACAGCTAAATATGTTTTACAATTCTGAGTGGAAGGAGTAATATAATACAATAATTTTCTAAAATAATTTAATAAAAATATATAGTGAAATCAACGTAATAATTAAACTTGATAGACAGGTATTTTAAAATGAAATATGTCGAGATTACAGCCACGGATAGAAATGGCCCTGTGGCCTAAAGTCGCATGCAAATTTGTTCAGAATTTTTTCCAAAGTTATTCTTTAGGGTCCGGATACGCATGAACGGATGCACAAAGACATTTTCCGTCGATCTACGACTGACCAGAGAAACAGGGTGATCTGCGGGGCGGGACTCCAGCGGGCGACATGCCTTGGTGTGCCGCGTCTGCGACGGGGCCCCACGTGAGACCACTGCTGAGTCAACTCGGGCGTGGCACGACCGGTGCGTAGTACGGCGATTCGCCTCGAGTTCGGCGCGCCTGCGTGCGGTGCGGGTGTGCGGTCCCTCCCTCCCTGTTCTGCGTGCCCAGTGCGCTGTACGTGCGCGTGCGTCCCGTGGCGCCTCGCAATCATGGAGCAGGCAGCGGAGCCAGCACGAGTTACGCGTTTTTCTTCGAGTGCGATCAACGGATCCACGGTGAGATGATCGGCAGATAGCCATCGCACCTGCCTGTTCTTACATCAGAATGCTTTCCTGTACAGCTAAAAAAAAGAAGGCTTTCCTGTATTCTGCATAACTTCGAGTCTGATCAGCGGATGACCGGCAAATTCAATCGCAGCTTGCGGTGTTTCCCATAGCCTGCGGAACTTATGCGGAACTTATGTGGTCTTATAGCGCCTATTCATCGATCGCGATATTGGGTTTCACACTCTTTTTTACTAATATAATTTTAGAAAGCACCGAAATATAACAACACATAAATATCAATAAAAGAGAAGTGAACCGACTGTATACCAAGGCAACTGAGAGCTCTATCTAAGGCGAAAACGTGTCTCACGATACGTAAATTTTGATGTAGAGGTATTGATCCAAGTGTCTAGCACCGCGGTATTTTCATGGTCTAAGTACTGCTTGGTTGTTTAACAGGGTGAAGTAAAATAAGGTACCAGGCTATTAATGATAGCAAAATCATGGCAACATTGAGGTGTGAGCGGCATGGAAGCCGGGCTTACGAGGAAATAGTAGGACATCGTGAAAAGTACGATCAAGCAAGGAAGATATATCGCTAGGTGTTTCTCCACGGACCATAGGAAGAGTAAATTGAATGGCTCTAATTAGACGCTTCACGTGGGTATCTATAAAAATTAGAGATTATAGACATCTTTTTTCTCCACGAACCATAGGAAAAGCAAAATGGATCGCTCTAATTAGACGCTTCACGTGGATATCTACAAAATAGAGATTACAAACATCTTTTCCATGTTCCATCGTATCATCTATAGACAACATTAAAAATATTTCATATTATTGTGTATCTAGCTTCTCAATGATGACCGGCATCGACTAACCTCCACGATTTTATCACAGCCTTATTGTATCAGTCGTCACTAATATCAAGATCGTGTAGAGTAGGATTAACGAAGTAAACATGCAAGAAGAAAATAGACACCGGTATTTGTTCAGCTGAAACTTATGTCCTCAGGAGCCCTTCTACGGTCGCTCCTCCCCTTGCATTAAGCAACACCAACGTTGTCGGCTTCCACAAAACTGGCCGGTCTGACTGCCTGTAGGGGCTAGTCTGGCGGGTATCTCCGTACGGCTCGAATTGATCTGAGTTTTCTCCTTAGACTATTTACAGTGACGTCCTATTATTATAGGAGTCCGGGATATAAAATGTTTGACTCAAACAGTACCTAACCCTATCCGCTGAGATCAGGGAGGAAACCCCCGTCTTGCTCACGACCACGTTGTCTTGCTCACTCGACCTTCACCTCGTCCTGTGCCTCCCCGCCAACACCTCCAAATTCCCCGCTTCCTCCCTGGAACTTCTTCCTCCACAGCCCGCGAGGAGGCCCGCGGCCGATGGATCCGGTAAGGGTGGTCATGGATTTTGCCTTCTGGTCGCCATCGACGTCCACGGCCTGAAGAAGCGCGGCGGCTGGCGGTGCTCGTGGGTGCGTGTGGACGCTGCAACGGGCGCGTCCAAGGTGGTGGAGGTCACCAAGCCGGCGCTCATGCGGCGGCTTGACTTGCCCGCGCGTGACCTCGACCTCCTTGACCCCTCTTCATCTACCCATCTGCCATCCTCGGTCGCGAGCGTGCCGTCTTCTACAACCTCGAGTAGATACGGTGCATCATCACCACTGATGAGGCGCTCATCCTGCGCGACCCCACGGCGGAGCGGTCGCGGAGGAGGCCGCACGGAGGGTACATTGACAAGCTGCAGCGCTGCCTCGTGGACCCCGCCGACGACCTTCCGTTCGAGTTCATCGCCCTGTGGGGTCGCGCTCGAAGCCACCTGCTCCTTCCTCGACGCGGAATTGTGCTGCTGCTAGCCGTGTATGGACGGGGACGCGGAACCGCGCTGCTGCCAAATAATGATGGGGATTAATCGTCCCTAGAAAATATATTTTTCGTGGTTTCAGTTTTACCAAGAAAATCCCATCCGAGGTATCACTTCCTTAGGAATATTCTTCTTTGATACTCCGTACCAAACAAGGCCTTAAAGGTACATGGACACGGAATGACAAGGTAGAGATTTTTTTTCTGCAGCTTCATAAAGAAAAAAAAAGTTGTAAATTAGACTTCCCGATAGTGATCAGAGCCGATAAACAAAGAGTTTCCTCGTCCCCACCTTCTCTCCTGGCCTCGTCCCAGCGGCCCCCACAAAATCTGGTAACACAACAACAGCCACAATTTCCCGTCCTTGCAACTAACAGGAAAAATTGGCGCAAAGAAAGCAAGAACATCTCCCACCAATTCGACCGTGCCAAAGGTACCGTCACCCTTCCAGTTTGATCGATTACGCGCTCTTCCCGCAATCCTTTCTTCATCAATCCGACCCCCCCATGCGCGCATGAACGATCTCCTCATTTCCTCTTTTGATCTGAAGCCTTGTACGTGTCTTGTAGCGGCCTCCGCGAGGGTGCCAAGAATTGGGCTCCCCGCCGGAGATCGATGTCCGGGTTCGTGGGGGTCGTCATCTCCGACCCCTCTTTGCAGGGTCAGTTCACGCAGGTTGAGCTCCGATCGCTCAAGGCCAAGGTGAACGCCCGAATACGCCGCGTTTTCCAATTGGCGTTTCAATGTGCACCCATCTTGATTCAAACCTGCTCCCCATTGTGTTGTGTTGTTGCAGTTTGTGTCTCTGAAGAGGGAGGTCGGCCATGTCACCCCCAAGAACCTGCCTGGCTTGATGAAGAAGCTGAGGGGGCTCAACGAGGTGGTCTCTGAGGAGGAGATCGCTACATTCTTGTTGGAGATTTATCCGGACAGCGAGCAGGAGATTGAGTTCGAGTCATTCCTTCGGGTACATCTTGACGGATTTCGCCTTTTCTTCTTAGTGGTAATTTAGAGTTCTTGATTTGATAACCCGTGGGTGAAACCGGGGGTTATGTTCTGCAGGAGTATCTGAACCTACAGGCGAGGGTAAGCTCCAAGGACGGTGGGGGTGGCTCCAAGAGCTCCTTGTCGTTCCTCAAGTCAAACACCACGACGCTACTCCACAATCCCAACCAAGCAGAAAAGTCATCCTACGTTGCACACATCAACACGTACCTTGCGGATGATCCTTTTCTGAAGAAGTATTTGCCAATGGACCCTGCAGGCAACGATTTGTTCGACCTCGTCAAGGATGGAGTCGTACTCTGGTGAGAGGCTGATGCTATGATTTGCACTTGCATTATGTTGTTTTTACATCTTTGATGAGATATAAATGATGCATTGCAATGCATTTTCTTTATGAAAAAGTTAAATATGGTTTGATGACAGTCCTGTCTAATGCTTGCTTATTTATGGCCCATGGATAATATGGTCAGTAAATTGATCAATGTAGCTGTACCTGGGACTATTGATGAGAGAGCCATCAATAAGAAAAGAATTCTTAACCCTTGGGAGAGAAATGAGAATCATACACTGTGCCTCAACTCTGCGAAGGCTATTGGATGTACTGTTGTGAATCTTGGCGCACAGGACTTGGTGGAAGGAAGGGTATGCATTCATTCGCTTACCTGATGTTACATATTTATGGAAACTCTTGATCTGGAAACCTAGTTAAGTGATATCAAAGTTTTCCTTTCCGATGCTAGCTGGTGCAGACATTAGATAAACATATGCTGTCGCTGACATTGTGCCTGCTATTTGTTTGTGCTCATTCTGTTATAAATAGCTAACATTCATGCCACAGTTGCTTTCCTTGTTCACTCTGCTGATAATTGTGCTACACATTTTTTTTCCTTCTCGCATCTCCAAACTTTAACAGTGGTATGGAATAAGATCTTTGGGAATTCATCCTATAATGCTTTTAGTTACATGATGCTCATATTACTTACATAATGCTAATACGTGGCATACATTCTAGAGTACCGGAATTCCCCTTTTGTTTTGTTTTGATGAAAGAGCAATATCATGCAATTAATTAACTAAAGAAGGGTCAAAATTAATGTCTGACACTAGACCTACTATATTGCTTAATTTTGCAGACTCATCTAGTTCTCGGGTTGATATCTCAAATTATAAAGGTAAAAAAATTTACAAATTCAAGTGATGCTACAAGTTTGCCATGCATGAATTTATTTTTCATCAACTAGTAGAACTCTGATGACCCTGCTTAATTTTTTTTCATATAATTAGATACAACTTTTGGCTGATCTGAATCTTAAGAAGACACCACAGCTAGTGGAAGTGTTTGATGACAGCAGGGTATATATATCTTTTGTCATTGTGTAAAGTTGTTTATTGACATAATATATTTGTGCAAAACATATGTCACTTTATTTTACTTATTATTGTACAGGATATAGATGAAGTGTTGAGCTTGTCACCTGAAAAGTTGCTACTTCAGTGGATGAACTATCATCTCAAGAGAGCTGGCTACAAGAAAACTGTTAGCAACTTCTCTTCAGATGTTAAGGTTCACGCAGCAAATACTCCCCTGTCTTACAGAATTTATTTATAATTCAATATTTGGTCCTTTTCATTTGAAGGGAACCACCTGACCAACTTTTACTATTTACTCTTGCATTAAAACATATTTGGAGAAGCAACATCTGAAGACATGCCTGGTGCATTGCCTAATTTACAAATGGTGTAATCCTTTCAAATTCCTTATACAAATTCAGTACTGTCTGATGCATTATAGGAACGTATTTTTCCTGTATCGCATTCATTACAAACATCTTCTTTTCCTGCTCTATAAGACTATTAGATGCTCAAATAGTAATTATCTCACAATCTAGGTTCCTACAGGATGGTGAAGCCTATGCTTACCTTATCAAAGCTCTTGCTCCAGAGCATTCCTCTGAAACTGCATTCGAGACTAAGGATCCTACTGAAAGGGCAAAAGTGGTACTTGAACAAGCAGAGAAGTTGGACTGCAAAAGATATTTGAGCCCAAAGGATATTACTGAAGGCTCTCCAAATCTTAACCTTGCATTTGTTGCACAAATATTCCAACATAGGTGAGAATTAATTTTCTTGAAGGAATCTTAATTCCTAAGGTTTTCATGTTCACTAAAGTACAATGCATTTTTATATGCAGAAATGGCTTGACTACTGACACCAAACAGGTTAAGCTCACACAGACAGCATCACGAGATGAGGTTGTATTATCTAGAGAAGAAAGAGCCTTCCGAATGTGGATCAACAGCCTTGGAATTGCGACATACGTGAACAATGTGTTTGAAGATGTTCGAAATGGGTAAGCTTTCAACAGAGACATGCCGTATTTATCTATAATAGATGAGTGATATAAATGCCTATGCAGGTGGGTTCTTCTAGAAGTACTTGACAAAGTCTCTCCAGGATCTGTCAATTGGAAGCTAGCAACAAAACCTCCAATTAAAATGCCATTTAGAAAACTGGAGAACTGCAATCAAGTTATAAAAATTGGGAAGCAGCTGAAGTTTTCCTTAGTCAATGTAGCTGGAAATGATATTGTTCAGGGAAATAAGAAGTTGATTGTCGGTGAGTTAATTAACAAAATATTGAGGGATGTATATCAGCCAGTTTTTGTGAACTGCAGCTTAATGCATCTCTTGAAACACTTAGATATATATAAGCATCAAGTGGCCTTTGTCTGATTGCACCATTTAAGTTGAGGAATTGTGGTGGATAACTCAACTTTTCTAATGTAATAGAAATTAGCAAAGGAATATTGTTGACGACCCATCTTGTTTCTTTTGTGTTATAGCTGGAGTGTAATATTAAATATCATCTCACATGTTATTTCAGCACTTCTATGGCAATTGATGAGATTCAATATCCTTCAGTTGCTAAACAAACTGAGATTCCACTCTCAAGGTTCCCAAGGAAAAGAAATAACTGATGCTGATATCTTGAATTGGGCGAATAGCAAAGTAAAGGCCTCTGGAACAACTTCTCGAATGGAAAGTTTTAAGGTGATATTTATGATTGCACATTGCCTTTCAGTTGTCATTTCTGGCCAGTAAATCCTAGTTACTCATAGTTCTATTTTCGCTTCAGGACAAGAACCTATCAAGGGGATTATTTTTCCTTGAACTTCTCAGTGCAGTACAGCCAAGGGTTGTGAACTGGAAGGTTGTATCGAAGGGTGTAGATGGTGTGTTACCTGTCTATAAGTGAATTTCTTTTGCTTTTCTGTGGAGCATCATCAGAATCAAAATGGAAATCATGTCTTGTCTTCCTGCTGTTGCACTTCCTTCTTGAATCTCACATTGTCTTTTACATTTGCAGATGATGAGAAGAAGTTAAATGCTACCTACATCATTAGTGTTGCACGGAAGCTTGGGTGTTCTGTTTTTCTGTTACCAGATGACATCATTGAGGTGACTATGAAATACATAATGACTGTATATCATTAAAGATGAAATACATATTTTCCTTGTACCTTACAATGTCTATTGATTCTCCAACAGGTGAATCAGAAGATGATCCTAACACTGACTGCTAGCATTATGTATTGGAGCCTGCAGAAAAAACCACATCCTGAAACATCTGAACAGTCAGAACCATCTAATTTTGCTTCAGATGCTACTTCTGATATTGCCTCAGAGGATTCTGCTTCAATAATAGCACCATCAGAGGGGGAAGAGGTGAATTCATTGTCTGATAGCATGTCCAACATGACCACGGATGATGCTACTTCAGATGCTCCACTTTGAATTCTTACCTGAAAGTCCAACTCCAACTTAACCACAAATGATGATGCCTCAGTACCACTGGCAGATAATGGTAATGACATGATTGCAGAATGGTGATTTAGAATAACACATTCCTTCCATCATTTTTGGCCGTCTTGCACACAAAATGGAGCTCAGAAAATCTGTTATCTTTTTTTGTTTTAAGTTTGTTTAGTAGTTAGTGAACATAGCAATGCTTCATATAGGGGTTATGATCAATATAGGTGGTATTTGTTCATTGAATTTTGATCTTACAATATGAAACAAGTATGCACAGGGTGTCCATTGACATTCCTTTTTACAATTTATATGTAACACTTAGGATAGCTCGAAGCTCCTGCTTTTATGTTGCCTGTCAATTGAGCAGCTTAAAGCCTTAAACTTGTTGGTGCTAACCGTCAAAATTTTGTAAATGGGAGTTGTCAATTCTGTAGTTTAAGAGTTTCCTTTTGTCCAGAAGTATGCTTCATTCCTGTTTTTATTGTGTGAATTATTCAGTTAAGTTTCCGTGTGCACAATATGAACAACACAATTTGAATTGAGTTAGCCGTAGAATCTGTTCAAGAATGAAACATGTAGTTGAATTCATCACTCTCTTTTGCCAGATGGTGCTTTGGATGTAAATATTTTCTTAAGGTTTGATTAGGCTGTGATGTAAATACGTCACAAGATTTTTTCAGGGTCCAACCGGGCTATGATGTAAATAAGGACATATTCAGATTGATTACAAAGACACAACGCTCTAATGTGTGTGTCGTGGTGTGTGTGTGTGCTGTAGTAGTCGTTATGCACGTGTGCATCTTCGTTATCATCGCAAAAAAGGAAAAAGAACGAAAGATACTTCTCGTGACGGTCATCGAGATTAACAACAGGATTTACAAGAAAATCTTCTGTAATTCAAATTTTATACAAAAATAAGTAGCTCTTGCAACAAAGGAACTTAGTATGATGATTCATACAGCCGGATGGTATGACTCTCAAGCAGCCAAAGCAAAAAGGTCCACAGTTTCATTCTTTTGCTAAAGATAAAAACCTCTCTGTGCATCGAGTTGTCACTTAGGCTAGTACGGATGTCTATAATCTTTGCAATCTGCTTCTCTCTCTCATAGCCTCCCAACAATGGTCTACCATGACGACTGAGATCTTGGAGCTGGTTGTCTCTGATGAAGCAAATTCCTGGGTTTTCCATCGGAGAGGGGCAACATACTTACCAAGAAGGTTTATGAAGTCCTGATAGGCACTACTATTGCACCTCGGCCAGTTAAATGGATTTGGAAATAATGTCAGTCTAGGTACAAGTTCTGTTTCTAGCTTTTGCTGCATGACAGGTTAAATACCAGGAACCTCATCAGGCGTAAAAACTTTTATGTGGCAAGCCGTTCATGTGTTCTCTGTCAAACAGGACATGAGGAAACGTTGCTGCATCTTTTCTTAGCTTGCAGCTTCAGTCAGCATTGTTGGCAACTCTGGGGAATACATTGGGACTTCAATTGATGCCAGACAGAGGTACAACATTGGTTGTTTTAAAGAGGTGTTTGTAACAACCCAATTTTCACACTATTTTAAAATGTTTTAAAATTTATACTTTTACATGAATTAATAAGCTTACTATGTATTTTATAAAATTTGGAGGCTTTAATTTCAATTAATTCCAACTTGAATCAAATATGGTTTGAATTAAAATAATTTAAAATTTATTTGAATTCTGAGCTGAGCCCTATTCTCTTTTTCTTCTTTTCTTCCATTTCCTTTTTCTTCTTCCCATCTTTTCCTTTTCCTTTCCTTCTTTTCCCTTTCTCCTTTCTTTCTCCTTCGTTTCCTGCTCCTCTGCCACACAGCTGTCAGGCCTCATTTCTTGCACCATGGAAGCCACCCTGCCACCGCAGCCTTCCTGGCCACGTTCTCCACCAGCCGTGGGCCTCCACCACCAGCCTAGCACGCCTCCTCTCCCTCTCCTGCACCATGTAGCTTCGTGGCCGAGTTCGATTAGGACTTGACGCCACCACCATTGCCTTGCCGTGTAGGAAAGGGGAGTCTGAAACCCTAGGGTGTTATCTATAAATAGAGGGGCAACCCCTTCTCTATCTTTCACCCCTTGTACCTCCTCCTCGCTTCCGCCATTGTCGCCAAGCATGCCAAGAGCAGCCGTTGCTGCTTTTGCCCTCGCCGCCGTCATCTTCATCACCGCCAGTGAGTGCCTTCACCTTCGACCGTCTCCTCTACCTACTCTTCTTCCTGCCCCATCAAGAGCTGTCGTCCTGCCGCCTCTGATCACTATAGTTCATCCCTGCGAGCCTCACAGCTGCTGTCGATCTACTGCCACAACCATGTCACAGCATTGGAATTGCACAAAAGTGTTGCCACCGCAGCTCCGCAGCAGCGCGCGCACCCTGTCTCCCTGCCACACCCATGCCATGGGAGCAAAAACAGCCCAAAACCACTGGCGCGATAGCCCTGTGCCAATGCCACGAGCCAATCCTCTGCCGCAACTTTGGCGTGGCAGAAAAAACACTCAAAAGCGTTGCCGCGTGAAAACATTTGTTGCTGCATCTTTGGCACAGCAGAGAAAACCAATCAAAACCCCTGCCGTAGTAGTGATTTGAGACCACCCACTAATGCATCCTTGTCACAATAGCCAAAACAGCCCAAAAGTGCTGCCGCGATAGCTCTGTGATAGGATTGTTTTGTTCGTTTCTCTCCATTGATTGATCTAAACATAATTTCTTCGACCCAAATCACTTTGGCAACCCTAATAGAGTTTTTTAGCACCTATCTACAGTGCCAATCACCCAACTTGGAATGAACCCTAATCCTGCTAGCTTGCCACCTCTAAACCCTAAGCTTTCCAGAATCCTAACTTCTTCATTGTTACTCCAATTGCACCCATTGTTTTTCCACGATCGCCACCACTTCCATCTACATACTTCCATCATATTATTGTTATAGCTTTGATTTTATCTAATCTTTTTTGTGGATTTATTGCTTCTTTGTTTGGATGTTATTCTAAGTTATGTTGCATATGTTAATATGTAAACTCGAACGTACTAGAGGAGTAGAAGGAGCAACCAAAGGGGGAGTTCCAGGAAAGCTTTGAGCAAGGCAAGTCACCTTTGATCGCAGCGTTTTAAAACTATTTCTTTGACTGCAAAACTACTATTGTATGCGCGTTAGACATTTGCAAAATAGTAGTTGGGGTACTGTATTGATTGCTAGGTTGTCATTACCTCCACATATATACAACAAATACCTGTTTACCTATTACCCAAAACCAAGGAGGGTATAACCTAGTTTGTTAGTCGATGCTAATCACTTTAGTTGTAGTTGAGTTTAATCACTTTTTAATCTTGTTTGAGACTGATACATCACTAAACCAATGACCGGTACTTGTTTAATAACATTAATTGTTGGGACTATTCTTTGGTGTCCTATTAATTTTGTTGAACCAGATATGAGTGAGAACTTATCAAGTTTTGAGGGTGATTATTATTTTGCTCAATGAGCTTTTTGGTGATGTCTCACTTGTAGTCGACCAAAGGACCTAACATTGCAAACTTGTCTGAACCTTACTAGTACAACCACAAGCAATGGTGTGGGTTGGTCCTGACCCATTAATTATATGAGTATCAAGGATTGTCAATCATGCGTTGATGGAAAGGGTTGTCTAGGTTGGACCATTGGAATAATGAGCACTT
Organism: Stipa capillata; assembly: GCA_019208055.1. Taxonomy (NCBI): domain Eukaryota; kingdom Viridiplantae; phylum Streptophyta; class Magnoliopsida; order Poales; family Poaceae; genus Stipa; species Stipa capillata. The sequence goes on along the minus strand of JAGXJF010005465.1, from coordinate 120,934 downwards.
TTAGGTCTATGTTAATCTATAAATGTAACATGACAGAGATCATTGCAATATCAATCAATAAACACTGCACATAAAACTAGACATGTGAATGACTACTAAGCAAGAGTACGCATATCTCTCCACATGTATATGCTAACCTGGAAACTATCAACAAGAAAATGATCAACATGACTATGTAGATGTGCCCATTCTTGGAAAAGGATGGTGTCGTGGTGGTGGTGGTGATGTAGCCGGCGTCGCAGACATTGTGGACAGAGATGCAGAAGAGGTCCTGGAAGAAGTAGAGGAGGTCTCGGATGACATAGAGAAGGTCTATATTATCGTAGAGGAGGTCTTGAATGACGCAGAGGAGGTTTTGGATGTCATAGTGGAGGTCCTAGAGGAAGGAGCAGTCATGCCATGCGCTCCCCAAAAACCTTATTCCCCCACTCGGTGTAAGCTCACGAGAGATGAATGATTTTAGAGGCTTACTCTCCCGTCCACTGGTGCATACTGATGCGACAGGAAAGAGTAACTTGGAAGTAGCGCAAAAAAAAGAAGAAACAAGGTAATGTCTAAAGAATGGAGAGTGTTGTATCACCTCTGCTAGGGGTGCTGATCTCCTCATATAGTCGCGGCTAGATAAGGCAAAAGTCACCGAAGAAGTAACAGATACGCATTTCTGATTTAGGTAGAAATGCCTGACTGTTCATTTCAACTCCCACGGTAGCACCTGACTATTTATTTACCCGCACCAGCATAATAAAAACTCTAAAATCTCGGGTACACATGCCCGGCCCAGCGCATGTCCACCTCACAACATGCACGCACGGGGGCATGTCAAGGAGAGCGAGTGAGCGTGTGCATATTCTCTTCTTCTCATGCTACAGGGAGGTGCCACGCACATCTTATACGTTGGTGCTCCCTTCCACATTCACTAGTAGTATGGGGCTAAACATTTTACACATGCTTTGCAATTCAATGGGCCTTTATGATTTATGTAGGAATTATTATTTATATGGGTCCAGGCCTAATATATCTAACAGGTACCACGAGAAAGTATTTGTAAAAGTCATATTGTGACTCCTAATTGATACGCCAAAGTGAGTGCTGATAAAAGAGATACATCACCATCTTGTGGATAAAAGTTGTACAACCTCTATAGAGTGTTAAACTAATCAATTAATCATGTTCACGATCATGAACAAGCTCAATCTAGCTAGCACGAGTATTAGCCGGCTATGATGAGTTTGGTGATAACTTGTGTTAATCTTGTGATACTCTGTGGCATCGTTGTTAGTTATGTTTGGTAGCCTGCGTTACCTTTATTTGTCAGTAATTATTTTGGGTTGAGTATGTGTTGTTCAATGACCCGTATCTTGCTATATGAATTTGTTTACTTTATTGTAACTACATGTTCGCTTTGTGTAAATGAACCCTAGAAGCTTCATTGATAACATTGCATTATGAATATTCTGTTACACTTCTCGACTTGTGGATTATGTCATGTACTGACCCATGCTATAAACGGTCATACAGAATGAGCTACCTATCTTTTTCCTGAGGAAGATTACCTTGGAGAGTGCTAAGGCACATGTCATAGTCGGATGTCTGTCAAGCTAAAGGATGAGCTATCTATCAAAGTGTACCTTGTTATTATTTTCTGTTGTAGTAAACTTTGGTAACTATTTATCATAAGAGAAGATGTGTATTCTATCACTAAATTATAATTTTACTTTTTAGTTCGTGTAAGGTTATGGCATACATACTTGTTCTTCTATATGCACTACCGTAATTCTAAACTAATAGTGATGAATACACAGAGGGTTCGGATAGCGCTCATCCTTGAGTATGGAGTATTTGGGCGCATCGTGGAGTTAACTTTCATGAGAAGACCATGTCCTTGCCTGCTGGTGCCAAGTTTTCTCAAGATGAATTTGTCGTTGCTACGCATCGTGCAAAATCAAGTGTTCAGGAGTCTGAGAAGTTGGCTACGTAGCTTTTAGTTCATTCGCCCTGATGGGTTTGTACATATTGCGAAGGCAAATTTTTCTTTAGCATATTGTTATTTTCCATCTTTTGCTCAAACAAACCGTAAAACATCTCCTTGCTCAACACTATCATGAAAAAACACTCCTTTGCTAGAACACATTGTACCAATTAAAATATTCTTTCTTAACAAAAAGGTGAGAGAACATGTCTAAATACCAAACATGTCCTTGATTATTTTGGTTTAGACCGAACCATTCTGACCCGATGGGTTGATTTAACATGTACTTTCTTCTCGACCCTGACGAAGATGTGTAATGGTACTACCAAAATGCTCGCCGTGCAATGGTGCTACCGAAATGCTGTCAAATTTTTTGGTCTGAAACATGGCTAGAAGAAGTGGAATTACACTTTTTTGTGCAAAATCATACTTATTTTTTCCTCAAATGTGGTTGAACTGCTGTCAGAGTTTTTGAGCAAAATTGCTTTTTATGCTGGAAAATGCTCAAATGATCCTGTTTTAGTTGGGACCGAGAATGCCATATTCTCTTTTTTAAAAAGGCTTTGCAATGCCGTACCATCAGGCAACGAAGTATGTTAGCTCTTCTTGACCCAAAAGTATAAGAGATATTTTACATATATTCTCTCACCTATTTGGTTAAGAAAGTATTTTAATTGATACAGTGGACTATAGCAAATGAGTGTTTTCTATAGTGGTACTGTGTAAAGAGGTGTTTCGGCGGTGTGTTTGAGCAAAGGTTAGAAAATAACGGTGTGCAAAATTTGCCGTATTCTTTCTTTTACGAATGAAAACGCAGCTGCAATAGGCGTCTTCCCTACAGTATTTGGCTAGAAGAATGCAGAGACATGCTAAACTGTTACTCTATTATTTGTTCTCTCCAGACATTTCATTCCATTTCATGTTCGCAAAACAAAAGGTACACCTGTGATTCACAAACACTACATCACCCTTCAGTTTTTTTTTGAGAGAAACATCACCCTTCAGTTAAGACTACAACAAAAAGTCCTAAACGACAAAGGTATTGAGTTCCACTTCTCTGTGGAGTCAAACGTCGTCATCATCAACTTCTCGCTCTGCAACAAGCATAAGCATTTCCAATCGCCTGTCAAACAGCGCTGCGCTCTCATCTCTCTTGTCTAGCTCAGCAGCCTCCGCTTCTAACCATTTCTCGCGCAAATTATCAAGAACATTGCCTTCGTCAGTGTTGCCCACGGTCCAAGGTGCACTGGGACAAGTGTCAAAAGCAGGGCCCGTAATTCTTTCGTGTCCGCAAACGTCTCAAAATTGCACGCGATGATATCCAAGCAATACTCTGTTGTTTTCACAACGCTATAGCTGCATTTGGAAAAATATTGACCTTCAGTAACAATCAGATAATCTACTCATAGACAAAGCATCAAGAATGATGGACACATACACATCTGATAACATCAACCAATGGCACAGTTCTGCAGGTGAAACATGTTCCAGATGTGGTAACGGCAAATCATGACCATTAGAAAATGATTAGTGATAATTATTAATTATTAGTGATAATTAACATATTTTATTATTAATTAGTATTTGTAAAGGTAAGATTAGTGTTCAATGTGTTGATTAATATATGATTAGCGGGTTGATTAGCATATAATTAGTAATAATTAACATATTGTATTGTTAATTAGTAAGTATTATGGTTAGTTTAGCATTGATAGGTATTTAGTATGTTCATTAGTGTATAATTAATTATTATTAATATAAATTAAGTAATATAATTAAGTTAAATTGGCTTATCCCATCCAACTTTCATCCCTCTAACCAAACAAAAGATTGGTTCGTCCCATCCATCTAACCAAACAAAAAAAATGGCTCATCCCGACCACAAAAAACTGAATGGCCTTGTCCCATCCATCATTGCCCTCCAACCAAACGCACTCGAAGTATGTAGAGAAATATCTATATGCGCATCGACGTTGTTTGCCCTTTCCCTGTAAAATCCAGAAACACGTAAAGTGTCTCTCCGTCGGGCTACATCTGGGGAGCACGGCTCACCAAAATGGGGAAGACCACAAAGTAGTCAGATATGAGCTCAAATCTAGGAACTGACTGTATCGTGACAAATTTGTGAGTGTGCCCTTTGCCCGTAAAAATCCATACATGAAGTTTTGGCCGTTTTAGTTTCCTCGTGGCCTATTAGTAATAACTAGTAAGTGTGCACGTACAACATACGTTTTGACTGATGCAAATTACAACCATAAAATATTATGAGTCATAATGGTCATAAAAGAAACAAAACATATCGGTAACCAGAAACAAACATTACCAAAATAAATTGTACCAAAGTAATAACTTGAGTAAAAGTGTATCATAAATACAAAAATGAGGAACTTTCACACTCCCAGCAAGGCCTGAAGGCAGCATACACAAAATAAAAAGTGTAAGAATGAAAATTATAAATAGATAGCAGAGTGGATGCAGTAGTAGAACAAAGGATCTGTAGCAAACACCCGAAACAATTCCCAAAAGGCTTGTTCTTGAACAAAAAAAAGGAGATGAAATATCTGAAAATGCAATAGTTAGGTGAGGACTGAGGAGCCAAGCAAAATATAGTTGTTCTAATTTTCTTGGTTTTGCATGAGCTGGTCCTCCGCCGCATCCCACTAAAATGATCAGAACAAATTTTAGCACAAACACAGTAATGTGTAATCCTTTTTTACTGAGGTCTCAAGCATGTTCTGGACATTTCGGTTGTTTCTTCAACAACAGAAAAATCTCACTACACACGAGTATGGAAATCAAGAGGTAAAACTTGCATCTGGAATTTGTTTCAAAAGATTTGCTTTTGAAAACTGGCATTGTCATTCAATCAAAATAACAAAATTATGGTCGTGCAACAAGTTATAGTAATTTAAGGAGACAAATCATCTCACGACCTAAAGCTTATCAATTTAAGGTTGAAAGAGGTGGTGTGAAGTTAATAGTTTGTACCTTCTTCAACTACATATCTGAACGGAAGTCCTTAGTTTCTTGCCGTCAATTTCCTCAACAACACGAGCAGCAGCATCTGGACTCTCAAAGTTGATGAAGCGAAAGCATCTTGATTTACCATCCATGCCAATTATGATAACTGCACTTGTAAATTCTTCAAACAAAGCCCGTGTTTATGCTTAAAGATGAAGGTAGGTCTAAGTTATAGTCTTGAAAATTTTGTAATTCGCTAAACCAGCCTGAACCCATGGTGCAGCTAGATACCATGGGCTATAATTAGCAATTCATAAACAAATTCGTGTACACTGAAAACTACCATATAGTCATGTAAGTAGGTTTGTTAAGAAAAATCTCTAAGAGAGCAATGAACATACTTGTACTGACAGATAAATGCTCTACCATGAAATAATTTCATTGCTTGAGAGACCCCATTAGTTATTCTGAAAAAGAAGGCATGCAACCATCAAAATTTACAATAGAAAATAAATGAATAAAAAATAATTATATTGAAAATAGCCATCAGAGATTTAGACAAGTAAATACCTAGCAAGCATAGGTGAAATAGGTGTGCCAGGGAGCAGGAGTCCCCATCGGTGATCAACACGCTGCGATTGTTCCCGGCCTGTGCACCTGTTCTTTGCATAAACTGCAACTGACGCTGTATATAAGTATTCATGTCATCTTCTCTTAGAGTTTTGAGGCAGCGGGTGCTCTGCTGCAGGTACTGCTGTAGTAGAAGGATGGGCATTCTCTATCAACAGATGGGCAGAAGAAGGATGATATCTTGATCAAAGCTGTTACTACTCTAACATGATTCTCCAAAGTCCTTCCAGCAGGTGTATCATGCAAACTAAGGGCAATGTTCCCTGCAGATAATTAAAAATAATTTTCTTTTTGCAAACAAAGTAAATAACCAACGGATGTAGTTAGTGGCTATAATTAAATAATATATGGCAAAAGAACATGTAAGGAGAAAGGACTAATACTAATAAGAATTTTGTCTGCCTTCCCTCAAAAAAAAATTCTTGAGTATGAAAAGGTATATCTGGGAGAACCTTCCTGTCACAAGACTCACAAGTCACAACTACAGAAAGTTGAATAATCTGACCCCTTAATAAGCACACAACACTTCTTCAGGAACTGGAGTAAGGAACTGTAGTCAGTATTCTTCTGAACAACTCATAAACCAAAATCGTGGATACTTGACTCGGCGTAAACACTTGATGCATCAGTAAGCACGTCTGCTACCAAAAAAGTAATAGAGTAATTTTTGGTAAATACTCAGCATCAGTCACATCTTTTTGAACGATTTAAGGAAAATAGAAGTTTAAGAACCTTGCCTTCAATTTTTCTGGAGCCACTTTTTCTTTCCCATCAGAAACTTTCTTGATTTCCCTCTAACTACCACTTCCAATACTGTGTATCAGCTACAAATAAACTTCCATATTAGATTTCCTTTTAGAAGAACATTCATGTGTAGAACGCTGGAAATATCATGTTCAAAGTGACCAACTGAACATTATTCCTCCCTACATGTATGGATCGAAACAAATTGCAATTTATGGTACTATCTAAGTTGCACTTTATGAAAATTTAGAAGGGAAATATTGTTGCCTACCAAGCTAAGAAACTACACGTCCAGAACTAAAGCGAGTTAGCAAAAGGTGAATGTCACTTGATAAAATGTTACACTGTGTATAAATATGTAGAACAAACATCTCCACTCAGCAAGAAAAGCAACTTCACAACACATGATTTGTCAAGTTGAGCAGATACTATGCAAAATTGATCATTAATTTTACATCTCAGATTTTTGTAGTCCACTTATGCTTTCATCGATCAATTTACACAATCTCATTGCACAGGAGATCAAGAACCGGAGGATTTTAGGGGATTGGAGCAGGAATCCCTGTCGGTGATCAACATGCTGCGATTGTGCCCAACCTGTGCACCTGTTCTTTGCATTTCTCTGTCACACCCAAAAATGTCGGGTAGATAGTTTTGTAGCTTTAATGGGCAGACTCAAAGATGTATTGCAAAAGGGATACATTTATAGAATCACAACATTTACAATTAACATTTACCATCTCTTGTACTACTTTACCTGTGAGCACCTGAAGGGCGGACGTCCAACAACACCGACGAACAGTTGCGTCATCCCCATCGCTCCACCTTCGAATGAATTCCCAATAAATCATAAGATCATAGCCCTATCAAAATTTGCTAAATTCTCCTTGTACCCCACTTTCTTGTTGGTCTAGCTCTTATTAATTTATGCTTCTAATACAGCCATTTTCTTACCACAAGAAGTTAGCCACTGATCTATGATATACTTGTATCAGTTGTATGATTAGAACTGTGCATACCTTGGCCTCCCAGAAGTAGACGTTGGTGTGGCAGAGGATGGTGTAGAGGATCTTGACGCGCACCTCCATGGCCTGCGACGGTGCCACCTCCACCTCCTCGATCGACAGCAGCTTCCCGGCCTCCCATGCCATCGCCGCTACAGCCACGGACCGAGGAGCCTAACCGTAGCCTTTAATTACTCCCCATCAATTCTAGAATTTCTTTACACATCGATCAAACTGATCTGATGACTAATGAACTATTTTAAGGACGGACTTTTGCACTTGATCACCTTCCTGGCGGTCTCCATCTCCAAGAGCTCAAAGAGGTTATCTCCGTTGCTGTTTCTTCTTCGCACTGGCAAGTTTGCTGATTATATGTTGGTGAGGAACAGAGGTGAGGCGAGACCTACATATGTACTGGTGCTTGACAAGGGAGAGTACCTGCTTAGCTTGCAGCGGCGACGATGTTCTGGTAGCACCACGGAAGAGGCCCCACGGCCTGGCGCCCTCAATACTGGCGCACTTGGCCCACGCCAGTCGCCACCCCGCACTGCGGCTCCTTGGACAGGTCGAACAGCGCGCCCTGCATCCGTAGCTCCTCGCACTGCACTAGTACCCTGGCGTCGCTGCACTCCCGCCGCAGCCACCACTTGGCGTGCCAGTAGGCGCACATCCAGAGCTGCACAACCACGGCGAGCGCGAGAGAGGCGGCCAGCAACAGGGACACGACACCGAGGGAGGTGCTGGAGAAGGGAGCGGACTGGGGCAAGCCCGCACGGGCGACAGTGGAGTGCAAGGACGGGCAGTTGGGGCTTGCGAGGGCAGCCGGCCGCAGCGTGCGAGGGCGGCCGACGGCAGGGGCGGGCGGGGGCATGGGCGCGACAGACGTGCGTAGAGTAGCAGGGGCACGGTGGCGATGGGGGCAGGAGTTACGGTGGCAAGGCGGCAGGGACTTGGCCGGAAATAGAGAAGGAGCAGGGGCAAGGGGGTTTTTCAGTTACGATTATAGCAAGGAGTTAATTAAGGGAGTGATTAAACATGGAGTTAAAAGGCGGAATTAGCAGGGGTCCAAATTAAAACATCAACCGTTGGATGAAGATGGGATGAAGGGCTCAGATTATTTGGATTCCAATTACTGTTCCTTTTTATATTGGTATAGAATATAATCTCTTTATAACTTATATAAAAAAAATTCACGATAGGTTAGATATGCACCACATGGCACCTATAGCACTATAGAAGCACGAGAGCCACCTATTGTGCCTCCCATTTGTGTATCTCCTCATCAATCTAGAATCAAGTTGATGAATATAGGCGAATTGATACCACTCCATATATCACAAAGTTTATTATAAAACAACGAAGTAATAGTAGCCACATAACTACATAAAGTAATTAGGATTTATATCCTTACCTTTCAGAACACAGCAGAAATGATAAATCATAGACGTCTCCATCTCAACCACAGGTAGTCGACAAAGTCCAACGTGACCTAGTCCTCAACCTTGTCACAAAACTTCTCATAGTCTTCACAGTTATTTGAACACGTTCAACAAACAACATGCTCGATGAGTATTTCACGTACCCAGTATGCCCCCTCATAAGCAAACCTACGATTACGTGCAGGCTTACACAAAGGAAGGGTTTTATGGCTCTTTTGCATAAAAGTAATTTTGGTTGTAACAATACAATAATTTTGAAAGCAGCGTTTTGATGAAAACCGGTTTCAAATTTGAGGTGTATTTCTCATAAATGTGAGGGTCCATAACCAACACATACGAGTAAGACATCCGGCCTAGACTTGTCCATAGGTTTTAACCACCTATTCACATTACAGAAATGGGGTAGAGGGAAATAGCAAGGGGGAGAAGGACATGTCTATTTCATCAGGAATGAGTTATGTGCCATCCATGACCGTGGATACGGCTAATTGATTAGTTTAACACTCTGTAAAGTTTGTATACTTTACCCACACGACACAATCTCGCCTTGTTGCCCATCCGTGGCCACTAGTAGAGTACACGTCTATTGGTATACCGACAGGGAGATCATGACGAGGTCGTTTAGCTAATCTCCTCCCGATGTGACCAGCTCACTAGGTTTCAACACGAAGGAGCGTGCATCCGCTTACCTTGCGTGGCCCCTTTTTGTGCCGAGGTCCTCGTAGCCACGTCCACCCTTCTGCGGTACGGCAATATCGACAACAACACTCGACTATCCTACTTAACCAAGCCAGTGCCCATATATCATGTGGTTGTACTGTTTTCACAATTCAAGACTTCGGCCTTATTCGATACGGACGGCCAATTGCTCCTTCAAACATGATCCAGCTGCCGCCCGCACCTTATAGATGGTAAATTTCACCCAAAGTAGGAAAAGAAGAATAGAGAGAGGGGGGAAACAATGAGCATCTGGCCCAGCTCAGCGGCTTAACAAAGTTTCAATAGCAAGTGTCGTCGATCCGAAGATTGTCACTCCGAGGAGGCAAGTGAAAACATACTAGGGATAAATTAAGCATGGCTAAGCAACATCTCTACTCTATTCTGAAATATTAAAATAATCTACTCAGGGTATTAGGTAAAAGGGCAACAAGAGGATATGGGTACGTTGTGTCAATCGATGCACTAGCTTCGGGAATAAAACATCATGCATGTTCATAAACAATAAAATATAATGAATTTTAAAATATAAGACCAACATGATCAAGAAGAGGGGGTATGCCTTTGCAAACGAGTTGTTCTTCTTCTTCAAGAACTTGCCCGCCCTTACCCAACATCGTTACTTTCTATTCCTCGCAACATCAATAAAGTCCAAAGCAAATAAATATAACTCCAAATTAAATATCAAATGGAAATACTAGAAGAATAGGGCTAGCAAGGTCAGATATGTGTCAAAGGACAAAGGTGAAGAGATATGACTGTCGAAGGATAAAATAGAAAGGTGTGAGATTATTTATCTCAGCCGGATAGAGTACATGTACTCATCAGATGGTCTTCCGGATTAGAGTCATTATGAAAAAAGGATAGGTCGTTTATGGAAGATAGAATTTACATGTCAAAGGACTACATTTAATCCGCATGCAAGATAGAGAGAGATGTACAACTGGGAACAGGATATGGTCGAGAACGATCATAACACAACCATATGATCAAACATGCAAACCTAGCATACTAATAAAGCAAACATGACCTATCATACTAGTAGTCAAGTAAGGTCCTAGCATGCTAGTCAGCAAGAAACGATAATAGGTAACATGACAATATATATTGAACTAGTATAGAACATAAAATCATACATCATGTAGCAAGCTAAATAAACTAGACATGGAATAGAGATCAGGCAAGCCATAGCATAGCACCAAACACATGATCATGCAGTTATAATCCTAAAAGGGAATTATAATTTAACAACCATCATTGACAATGCAAAAGGTAATAAACTATATGACAATAACAATAACTAGAACATACATTGCATGTAACCTATATGAAGCCATATGCAACATAAGATAACAATTCTATACATGCCATTGTGTACAAGCAATATAATATAATATGTGACAATGAGTAGTATAAAATTACTGTATACGATGACAATATCCTTATACGAATACAGAGAGACCTAGGGGTGCCCTAATTACCCGAGAAGATGTGTACCTCAGAGAAGGACTTTAGGTCAATAAGGAAACCAATCGTAGGTATCTGGGACTCCTTAAACTAGGTAGTCAATCCTGATGTTTAAGGATGATAGAATCCTACTCGGAGACAAATCAGTATCCCTTATGGTACGGTATACCCTCTATAAAAGGATCCTGAGGGCCTTCGGTGAAGACATCGTTGAATAGCACGAAGACAAGCTTTACCTAATAGTAGCCAGAAGATTAGCTTGACGACATCCGAGCAAGTAGAAGGGAATATCAACCTTGACAACCACCTCCGAGTAGTTGTAGATCCCCTCTAGGCTAGACACACCCCTTGTACCTTGTCTCGAGATCAATATAAACCAACAGGATGTATGATTGTTATCCTAAGGAAGGCCTGAACCTATATAAAAATCTCTCGTCAACGGCCAGATTCGTGTCAGCTTCCGGATACGATCCCCTACTCTCTTTTCTCCATGTATTACCTAAGATCAGTGTAACATCCCACTTTTGTAACAAAATATTGTAAGCATCTAAAGCATAGGATCATACCATCATTTTGAAACCATGCATGACATGTATATTAAACACTATCATCTTCCAACTTCTTCTCTAATTAAACAAACCTAACACTATATCCACCAAAAAAGGTGCCATTGGGTCTCACTAACCTCCCAAGTCCAAAACCTAAGAAGAACTACAGCCCAAAAATGCTAGAGATCAATTGAATTGCTCAAAACTCCTCCAAAATAGTAAAATGGCAGAACTGTAATTATATTATTTTATGGGGTTTTCTTCCAAAGAATGTCATGAAATTTAATATCTGGGTTCTATTTCAGGTGTTATACCTCCAGTATAAATTTCAGAATTTTTGGACTCTTAGAAACCCTAGCTACAGTTCAAACCCTAATTGGGTCAAGATTTGAATTTTGGATGAAAGCTATTTTGAAGTATTTTTATTTCATCTCAAAATTTCATAGTACATGGAGAACACCTCAAATAGTCTATAAGAATTTTAAAAAAAATTTATAACTCCTTTTAAGCCCCAAAACGGTTATAATTCAATCTCAGCATAAATGAGAGAAAGAAATAAAAGAAAAGTAAAAAGGAAACCCTTCCCAGGCTAGGCGGGCTGATTCAGCCCACTAACCCCCTCCTTTTTCCCCAGTCCACTTGGCCTAACCACCCAAACTTGCCTCCAGCTCCCTCTTCCCGTTTCCTCCAGCACGAAAGCGTATTTTTGCGCTTCGCTCCCGTCCCCTTGGTCCTGGCAGGCGGGACCTATCCGTCAGGGGCCGGCTGCCACGTCTCCAGCGCCGGCCCGGACATTGTGGCCTCGTCGCCCGCGAGTCCTCTATACCATCTCTGGCGAACTCCCGCCTCCTCTCCTCCCTAGGACTTTCCTCCCCCCGTGGGCTAACCCCGATTTCCCTTCTTCCAAAGATCGGTGCTGGCCTCGGCATTGCTTCGCCGCCGCCTACCTGCCCACCATCATCTCTGTCGCCACGAGGAGCGAGCTCCGGTACCTCGGTTGCTGGCTCGAGGATGCCGACGACTTTGCCCGCACCCCAAGGAGCTCCACCAACAGTCGCCCTCCCCTCGGTGCTTCGCCTAAGCTGACGTGCACCTCCGTCTTCCCCAGCTCCGGCATCGAGCTCCCCCAACCGACCTCCCCTCTTCGGCCACCCGCTGCCATCCTTATCCTTGCCAGCCACTGAGGTGAGTTCCTTACCTCCCCCTCTTCCTTACTGTGTGCCATAGGGCCAGTCTCGACCACCCCAATCACATGCACGCCGGTGAAGTCACCGATGAGCTCAGCACCAAGGTTGCCGGTCTGACTGGCAGGTCAAACCGCTGCCTCTGGTTTGGCCGGCCCCAAAACCCAGTCTGACCGTCCACGAACCCGAGCCCCATGACACCTGGGCCTCGCGGTCCGAAAATGAACCAAAAGAAAATTTAAAATGAAATAAAACCCTGCCCTTAGGGCCACACCTGTCATTGCTTAGTGTTTGGCCAGCCCAGGTATAAAAATTATTTTATTTTATTTCCATGATGAAAAATAGATAGAAAAATTGTTTAAATGGCTGAAACCTTGTAAAAATGATAGAAAATTCATCTGTACTCCAAAAATTGTAAATTTTATATTGAAATGACTAGAGCAACATGTACTACCCATTAAAAATAGTTTCACTCATGTGCTATTGCTAGAAATTTTATAATCATTTAAAATGCCTAAAATCTTGTATGAATTACCATAAATTAATCTTTTGCTAAAAACTATGAAAAATTATGGAGATGACCAGCAAGACATGCCGTATCAAACAAAATAACCCCTTGCATGTTACTATCTAGAAATACTGTAAATCAAAATGAATTTCTTAAACAATCGCTTAAGTAACTATTGCATTAAAAAATTCCTATCTTTTAATCCGTATATTCAAATAACATGAAACCAATTGCAAATGTCTTCTAATTCAAATTTTCATCCACTGAAGTGCATCTCATGCATAATCCATGTAATTTCATCATTGGTTCTAATTTATTTTGTTTTCGTTCTTTGCGTCGTCACTTTTACAATGTTTTAGAAATCGGTGACAAGGAAGTGGAGCCTTATTACATTGAATTTCAGCAAGAACCAAAGGAACCTTTTGATCCAGACAACATGAGCTTATGACATTACCATGCTTCTATTTCTTGTTTATTGTTCCTGTTCAGATCCCTCATCCTGTTTTGATTTGTATGCATGCTTGAATGGTGTATTGATCAGTTAGGGATTTAAATTGATGTTTAATCAACTTGAACCCTAATTAATTGAGAGACGAGTTTGCGTGGCTAGTTGCGCGGGCTATGGTCTTACTCGGGCTACCCGGACCCTATGTCGGGAAAACAAATCATGTCAGAGCAACATCCGAATAGGGCTCTACCTACAGCCGCTGAGTGCTGATTGTAAGAAGACTATGAGTGTAGCTCGGTGGACCTTGCTCACATGGGGCTTTGCAACCAAAACTAAGGGTTGTGAACTACTATCTGTGTAAATCCTTCTATAGAGTTTGTGCAATGATATGCAAGTTATTTTCCCACGTCGCTCCATACACAATGTGTGTATGGATGAAGTGTATGAAGTGGCGATACTGAGTTAACATCAGTCCTCTGTATGAGTCTGGTGATCATGAAGTTGAGTGACCTGCCAGCTGTGTTGCGAGTGTCGGTTGGGTAGGGTGTGCGCGTCAGTGCCGGGCCTTATGGTGACCCACCAGTCATGCTTCGATCGACTGGGTTAGGCTGTGGGCACGGACGTCGGGCACCTCTTTGTGATTGCAATTCTCATCGTAGTGAAATGGTATTAACTCCCTGCAAGGTGTTTGGAATTCTATTTGGCTTACTGCATGATATCCGTTTCCAGCCGGCTAGACCAGCAGTGAGACATATGACCAGGTGGTAAAGTGGAGTTTGTATGCTGTGCTGGTTCGGTGTCGAACCACCTAACGGGGTGTCGCATGAGGTAAGCATGCGCCCACGTTACCTGGTTTCTCAATCTTTGACAACATATCATATGGTAAGTCAGGTACGATTCCGGGCCTCGAAGCTTGGTATTAGAGTTGAGTTGACCGTAGGTAACGTCTTTGCAGGTGGGTGTTAGCTCAGGGCTCTGTTTATGAAAACTATTTCCAAACTAAAAATAACTTGAGAAAACTATAAGTAGATTGCCCGTTTATTTCTTTTCCCCATCACTCTTAGAACTAACCTTTCTTGTAACTATTTTGGTTTCATCAAAATGGTTTAATTAACCCCTCCTATGTCTTCCTTCTGTCAGATGCCCGTCAAACTTCTTTTCCCCGCTACCCATTGCCATGATGTGGGTGGTTTCCCCGAGCTTCTCTAGTTCTTTCTTCGTGAACTGGGCTTCGCCTGGATGCCAGAGTACCATGTGTACCATCTAGACCGAGGCTTCGGTATCTTTCGGTACAAGGTCCAGGTTTCATCCACCGCCGACCCACGGACCCCGTGGTGCAGCCGTGTGTCTTTGAGGGGCACGGCATCACCGCGGAGTCAGCCATCCAAGACGTGGCCTATGCCGCCATCTGCCACCTTCGCCACGAGCTTTCGGGAATAGAGGAGTCTTCACTCCACTACTACCCTTCCCGCGACCCCAATGGACTGGTTGCTCCGTACCCAAGCTTTGTGCATGAGGGCAATCCCACGGTTGCCTTCCTCATGTGCTTGGTGCATGTCCTTGGCATCGCTTATCGCGTCGCGATCGACGAGCGAGAGAGGGTTTGTCAATGCCTCCGTCGCACCCTCTACTCCATCCCTGCGGCGTATGCTCCCTGTATCTTTTCCCCAGATGTGATCGCAGGGGATGGATACTACTCAATGTATTATGGAGTTCCCTTGGAGTTAGAAGCTCCAGAGATTGGTGGGTTCGAGTATGGACCCTGCCCCACTGTTCGTAGCGCCACTATGATTGCCGGTGGACATCGTCGCGTGCCAGGAATCATCCTTCCTATCTTCGAGCAGCAGGTTCCCATCCCCACCAACCTGGAAGCGTTTGTGGATGCCCACCACCGCGAGTGGTCCCCTCAACTGCAGTTCCTATGAAGTTGCCGTCTCGTGCTTGGTAGCCACCATTGTTTGTTGGGAAAAGTGAGCTACCAAGATCCCATGTTTTGGTTAGTGTGTAGGCAGCTATATATGAAGGGGTGTGCTGCCCACCACTAACATTAGTCCATTTGGCATCATTTTGAAGCATGGACTAACCCTAATCTAATGTAATAGGTTAGCTTTGTGAACAACTAATATGTGTGTGGCTGCAATCTTTTGAGTTCAAGCTGTACTGTTTATCTTGCTATGTGGCGTTGTAAATTGCAGTCATAAGTATGAACCTTGTATGCTACCACCATGACTATTGTTAATATTTAGTTCCCCGCACTCATTTGATGTTTATTTCCTGGTGAAGATGTTACTGAAACAATGTGGTGTTCTTGTGATCTTTGCTGCCTATGTGTGCATGATTTTCCTTTAACTCATAAATCTAATCTTCACCTTGTGGTAACCTTTGGGTGGCAGCAGGATGGCTTTCGATGATCGCAATGACTCTGCTCAACCTGTGGGAGAGGAAGTCCCTCCCCCTCCGCAGCAACCATCTATCGTAGAGTTGCTCCTACAGATGAAAAAGAGCAGGGTTGATAAAAATTGAACTCTGGAGCAATCGGCTCGCGCCCATGTTGCAAGTGTTGGGCAAGCTCGCAGTGGCCTAGTGGATTTCCAGCGGACCAACCCGCCAGTGTTTGATCATTCTGAAGATCCTTTAGATGCGGATGATTGGCTCCGCACCATTGAGAGAAAACTGCAACTTGCAAACTGCTCCCCAGAAGAGAAGGTGACCTTCGCCACCCACCAGCTAGAGGGAGCAGCTGCTGTTTGGTGGGAGAACTATCTGGAAGTGCAAGCAGAGGGTCATCAGTTGACGTGGACCAAATTCTGCGCTGTTTTCCACCGAGCCTATATTCCTGAAGGCCTTATGGACATGAAGACGCAAGAATTTCTTGAGCTCACTCAAGACAAGAGCTTTGTCAGGGAGTACATGCACCGCTTTAACTGTCTGGCTCGATATGCCATAGCTGAAATGCCCAATGATAGTCTCCGCCGAGGAAAGATCCTGCGTGGACTAAGTGCCAAGCTGCAGTAGGAGCTTGCTCTCTGTGACTTCAAGGATTTTGAAGATCTTGTTAATAAGGCTCTAGTAATGGAAGATAAGCTCAATGCACTAGAGAAGGTCCCTAAGCATGAGAGGGAGTTTGGTAGAGCTCCCAGTAGCAACACTCAGAGGCCTCGTGTCTGGCAGACTCCTACCCCTCAGTCTGACCTCCTCAGGTTCCTCACCTAGCAGCTCCTGTTCCTCGTCTGTCACCGCAGAACTTTCAGCAATGTCCAAGTGGCAGGATTCATGGTCCCCACCCTAATGTCAACTATGCAGATGTGACTTGCTATAACTGCAGGAGTAAGGGGCTCTACTCCTACAGCTGTCCTTGCCCTCATGCCCCTGGTTCTTTTGATCCCAAGTCTCAAGCTGGATCTTCCATTCAGAAGCAACAGGCTAGGAAGCCGCAGCAGACAGGTCGTGGCAGGGTGAATCACCTCTCTGCTGAGGAAGCGAAGGCCGCACCAGATGTGATACTGGGTACGCTCTTTGTTAACTCTTACCTAGCCATAGTTCTTTTTGATTCAGGAGCTTCGCATTCGTTTATGTTTAACAAGTTTGTACTTCGTCATGACATTTCTCCCACTCTTATGCATTTTCCTCATATTATACAAACTCCCAGCTCGGAAATGAGGGCCCGACCACGAATGTGAGGATGTTTCTATTAATATTCGAGGAAAAGTCTTCTTAGCTATGGCGATGGTTCTTCCATCATTAGACATTGATCTTATTCTTGGGTTGAATTGGCTTTCAAAGAATCAGGCGGTTATCAACTGTGCTCATAAGTCAATTATCCACACTAACAAAGATGGTGACGAAAATAGTAGACAGCTACTGTATACGATGACCGTATCCATATACGAATACACCACGACTAAGGATTATCCTACTTACCCGGAAAGGATATTACCCCAGAGAAGAACTCTACGTTGATAAGGAAACCACCTGTAGGTATCCAGGACTTCTTAAACTAGGTAGTCAATCTCGACGTTTAAGGAAATTAGAATCCGGCTCAGGGACGAATCCATATCCCTTACGATCTGGTATACTCTCTATATAAGGATCTTGAGGCCCTTTGGAGAAGACAAGTTTGGGAATAATTCTCAAGAGATTGAAGAAGTTTTGAATTACACAAGTCTTAGAAGGTTAATTGACTTCCGAGCAAGTAAAAGAGAAGATCTGCCTCGACAAGCACATCCGACTAGTTGTAGATCCTATCTAGGACTAGACACCCCCTCTTGTACTCTGTCTCGAGATCAATATATACCAACAGGACGTAGAGCTATTATCCTAGCGGAGGCCTAAACCTATATAAACCCTTGTCCTGGTGGCCAGATTTGTGGGTCAGCTTACTTGGAATGGTCCCCTATCTCCTTTATCTCTCCTCCACGTATTACGTAAGATTGGCTATTCACCGATCGTTTACAGATGGTGCCGACCATGGGGACTGCGTCTATCGATCCCAACAAATCACCATCAACAACCTCTCACCTGATGATGAGTCCGACAATGACGTAAATCTGTGCATGGACGAGTACGCTAGGGCTTACGGGATTGATCTGCAATCCCAAGACTATCAGAGTGATCGTGTGAACGGTGCAAGTCCTATGTCGGGATTATCACCCGCATGTTCTGACCACCTAGATGGTCGACGAAACATACCGGAGGTATCCTCTGATGGCAGGTTCATGATGGATCTGGAATATGCCTCCAGTGGGCAATACCGTCGAGACGTATTCACGATGGAAAACAGGTGACACGAGAATAGCCGAGAAGATCCAACTCCTGCTTGGGAGATTCCTCCACAAAACCTGGCGTCATTGAAAGCGTGTAACCTAGGAACTCTAGAGAAGACCCTAATTCTGCGTGATGCCGAACTATTCGGATCGAGGACTGCTAAGTATTTGTCAGATATCCGAGAACACCTCAAGAAATCTCTGTCGGTGGATCTCACAACTCCAGAAGGTAAAACTATGGATGGGCGATATGGAATATCATATCCTCCACGCACAAGAGCAAGCTGAGTCCTCACATAAAGCGGCCAATGCTCGCAGTGCCACGAAAGGCGTAACCCGATCTAAAGCTTCTCGTGGGAGGGTTAGCCATGAAAGACGATCTAACCGGGAGAGATCTCCACGAGGCACAAATCATCCGTGTCGTCTCGTGTACTCACCCATCTCGATGACAGATCTAGGCAGGTATGTAGATGAGCGAAGATACTAGAGAGCCCCAACGCATCGCTCCCCACCGCATTGCTCCCCAAATTGTAATGCTTCTCGGTATCATGGTCAAGATCGAGAGCGATGACCATTACGGAATGACAGATCAGCTCAAGGAGCTATCTACGGCCGCCAAGCTTTTTCCACAGACCTACGACGGGTTCGCTGGCCTTCACAGTTCAAACCGGGATCAATTGAGAAATATAATGGTACAATGGATCCTGCCGAGTTCCTACAGATCTACACAACAACCATCGAGGCTGCGGGAGGAAATGAGAAGGTTATAGCTAACTATCTCCCGACTGCCCTCAAAGGACCAGCGAGAACTTGGCTCACTAATCTTCTACTCGGATCGATCTACTCTTGGGAACAGCTATGTAGCCAATTCCAGGGAAAATTCTAGGGAACATACGTACATCCTGGGAAACCTGACAACCTCTTTCAGCTCTTCTACGGGAAGGGGGAATCCTTGCGAGCCTACACCAAATAATTTAGCAACGTCCAAAACACCATACCCAAGATAAACTGATCACCAGGTGATCCAGCTTTCATACGGAGTTGCCAAAATCAGCGGTGCATAGAGGAGCTCTCCATGAACATCCTGAAAATAGTAAAGGAACTGATGGAGTTCATCGATAAGGCAACCAATGCTGGGAAAACCCTCCAGTTCATCAAAGAGAGGGACGAAGGCATTGAGCGGCCTCAACCGGGATATCATGACAACTCTAAGAAGAGCAAATGCAAGAAGAAACCCTCCAGAGAAGATCACGAGAAGAGGCAAAAGACCGGAGAAGTAATGTCCAAGTTCCCAACAAGCGCTCTGGACCACCGTGGAACAAAGAAAGGCTCCAGGAAAATGCAGGGTCCTTAGGGAAGAACTGGTGTGACTTCCACTAGACCGACAAGCATGACCTCCACTAATGCCGGCTCTTCAAGAAGTCGTCTAGGCAGAAGTCAAGAAGTTCAAAGGGAAAGGACCACAAGTCGTGAACCAGAGTCAAGAAACCAATCCCGACAACGGCTCTTCTGACCAGACTTCCTTTCAGAGCGAACAATGAAGAATAGACCATATGTTCGGGGGCTCGGCGTCTTATGAGTCCAAAAGACAATTCAAGACAGTGGCACGAGAAGTCCTTGCCACAATTGTCCGAGTAGGACAATTCCCCATTGTGGTTGAACCTACAATCAACAACTGCAAGGTCTCCCGAGTACTACTGGATGGTGGAAGCTCACTTAATGTCCTCTTTACCAATGCGCTCGACTCAACGCAGATCTCTCGCTCATCCCTCCAAGTGGTCATGCAAGCCTTTCACGGCATCGTGCCCAAATCATCATCTACGCTGATCGGGAAGATCACGCCTCTGGTCACCTGCGGCAAGCCCAACGACTTCGAAACATAAAAGGTTCTATTCAACATAGTCAATTTCAAGACGGCGTACAATGCTATCCTAGGACGACCAACCCTTGCAAAGTTCATGGCAGCCGTGCGCTATGCCTACCAGTGCGTGAAGATCCCAGGCTCCAAGGGTATTATCACGATCTGCGGCTGTCCGAGATAGGCCTTCATTGTGATAAGCTTAGTCTAGACCTGGCCAATGAGCATCACGCTGACAAGGACCATAAACACTCACGACCTAGGGTGGCCATCCCAGCACACGGCCACAACAACTCTTCTCGCGTGCGCGCGCGTGCGGGACTGACCCAATCTGAACCGGTTAGCCACAGAGGGTGGTTGACCTCTCAACCCTTGGAGCATCAACCGTCACCAATAGATCTATTTGTAAGTACTTTACCTAGCATATAGAGGACATCCGAGTTGCCCGTGATAACCACCAACCCAGAACAGAGCCTCCCTTCCTCCAAGTACAACAGCACCTGTCCGACGGAATCACCAAAAGGAGCCTCATCGGGTACCTCTACCTAGCACGAGAACCTAGATAAGCTAACACGGAGTCAGCAAGGAGTCAAGGCACCCTGGGAAAATTCAGAACAAACGAGAAACTTGGATGATAACTTAGTTTATTTTTCTTTCAAGCTATACACAAATACCCAGTTAAATAAAGTTTCTATTTCTAACTGTCCATCAGAAACATTCCTTGTTTTATAAACAGTTGGGGTTGGATAGGTACAATGGGACTAAAAGGTTTTCGACAACTCGTTTAATGGAACGCCTGAAAGTTTAGTAATCGAAAAGAGAAGGAAGTCCGAACTCTAGCTTCGCAGGAAGGAGGAAGATTCCTTATTGTGTCGACAAGTGACAGAGGGTCCCTGCACCTTCCACTCGACTTCGACCTAAGGCCTGACTGAAATCCCCAACTAGTGGTAAAGTCTTCCAACTTGGGATTGGTGAGGAGTCAGAGGGTGCGAAGTATGACGTGTTTGATGAGATCGATCAGTACTTAGTAAAACCGATAAGACTCTCGAACTAGCTATCGTGAAGAATAGCCAGATCAATGTGACACTAAGGCAGTTTATCGATTACAAAGGACACATGGTCATACACCCTTCCGTCTACAAGGAGAAGGATGTTTGAGCTACGGTCTCGAATAGGACAAAAGAAGGTCCCTTACCATGTCTACAGGTGAGAGAGGGTCCCTGAACCCTCCACTCGACCTAGACCTAAGGCTCGACTAATCGAAGTCCCCGATTAGTGGCGAATCCTCCAACCTGGACTTGAGGAAAGAGGACATAAAACGTTAAGTGTCCTGAGTTCCCGATGAGCCCTTAATTGCCAGGTTCCTGATAAAGTTCTAGCTATAAATTAAGGAAAATTACACATAGGCATAGCACAAGTACTAACCAAAATTTTGCCAGGTCTTTATTTAGAGGTTTTTTACACATTAAGCCTATCAGCAAAGACAACCGCAGCCTCGTACATGGCCTCGACCAGCTTCTCGGCCTCCCCTGTCTCCACTCCTGTCAAGTCATCGTAGACGGCGCCGACATCCAACTCAGGATGCCCGAGCCTTCAACAGAGCCAAGGCCATGGATAGGGAGTCTCGAACCCCTTGGCGGAGCTGGGTGCTGATGTGGGCTTGTACGGTTGGCTTTAGATGGGAGATCGCTGCCATCACTTCGAGCGTCCGCATGACGTAGTTCTCCATCGGAGGGATGATGATCCCAACCTCGGTCAACACCACCTCGAGCAATCCTTTGGCGTACTCGTGTTCTTCCTTTAGAGTACCCACCTTAGACTCGCTCTAAGACAGCGTTGACCAGACTTTGCCAAGGTCTTTGGCCAATTGGGCCCTATCTTGGTCCAGCTGGGCCATCTTGACCTCCAGCTTGGCTGCCTTGGACTTCTCCGCCTACAGGCATTTCTTTAGCTCCTGACCCTCTGACCGAAGTGGAGTCGCCCGGGACAGAGCAAACTAAAATCGACAAGGTTAGTCTCCATATGAGCAAATTAAAGAGATAGTACCTTTTCTTTTGTTGCCTCAAGCAGGGGACAAACGTATTTGGACAAGTCGAGGCTGCCCTCGACAAGCCTCACCAGCTCCGCCAGGAGCGACGACAAGGAAGATCCCCCAGTCGGTGAGATAGAGGGAACTGCTGCCGCTGTAGCAGTAGGAGCGATCTCCTAGGTCAGAGGCGGGTTCGAAGCTAAGGGCTTTTGGACCACTGCCGGTGTGGTAGCAGCCAGAGACTAAACACTGTGAAAAACCCTGGGTCCCCCAGCGAACTTATAAAGGTGAAAATTGGAACAATCTCGACTACCCGTGCAAGAGCTCCCATGGTAGTCGAGGCCACGTTCCCTGGTTCACGTCCCATCGCGGTTAATGCACGTAGTAACTTTATGCGCACGATCAGCTGTTTTCATGAGAAATAAGGAATTGCAGGTGCACGACCTATAAGATGTGCCTCAAGTTTCTCATGTTATCACAGCAGTTGCAAAAAAAGAGGGAAAGATTCTCACCACCATGCAAAATCTCCTCCACGACGGTTCAAATTTTGGAAAACCTGCCGGTCCAGATAGCACGATTGCAAAGTCATGAGCATGACCCAAACCTCCATTGAACTTCCCAGAGTTCCTACTTGGAGGTGGGACTACTCGAGAGTACAAAATTCCCGACTAGGAAACTTGGATGATCAAGAGCCTGAGTGGACGACTTATCCTACTCAAGAGTTCCTATGATAGCTAAGGAAAGCATTTGGTAGGATGATATCCCCAACTAGTTTAATTCCTTTGATCCGTCTCAGTGTTATTTCACGTACTGATGGGGGGCTTGATGATGAATAGTAGACAACTACTGTATACGATGACCGTATTTGTATACGAATGCACCATGACTAAGAAGTATCCTACTTACCCGGGAAGGATATACCCTGGAGAAGGACTCTGCATTGATAAGGAAACCACCTGTAGGTATCCGAGACTTCTTAAACTAGGTAGTCAATCCCGACGTCTAAGGAAAGTGGAATCTGGCTTAGAGATGAATCCATATCCCTTACGATATGGTATACCCTCTGTATTAGGATCCCGAAGGCCTTTGGAGAAGACAAGTTCGGGAATAAGTCTCAAGAGATTGAAGAAGTTTTGGATTACACAAGTCTTAGAAGGTCAATCGACTTCTGAGCAAGTAGAAGAGAAGATCTGCCTCGACAAGCACATCCGGCTAGTTGTAGATCCTATTTAGGACTAGACACCCCCTTGTACTCTGTCTCGAGATCAATATATACCAACAGGACGTTGGGCTATTATCCTAGGAGAGGCCTAAACCTGTATAAACCCTTGTCGCTGGTGGCCAGATTTGTGGGTCAGCTTACTCGGAACAATCCGTCTATCTCCTTTCTCTCTCCTCCATGTATTATGTAAGATCGACGGTTCACTGATCATCGACAGATGGAGGCCAAGTGGAAGTTATTCCATCTATCTTAGAAGCGCCGGTGATGTCCGAGTTCCTGGACGTGTATCCTGAATAATTGCTTGGCATGCCACCAGATCGGGCAGTGGAGTTCGTCATCGTTCTCCCACTAGGAACCGCTCCAATTTCCAAGTGATCGTATAGAATCCCTCCCAATGAGCTGGTGGAGATGAAGAGACAGCTCCAAGACCTAGCTCTTCACCCTGGGGATGACCAGCAATGTTTGTGAAGAAGAAAGACTCTAGCTTGTGAATGGTGGTCGATTATTGGTATTCATGGAGTACCTCAACAAGTTCGTTGTCATCTTCATTGATGACATTCTTATCTATTCCAAGACCTCTGAAGTTCATGCCAACCATCTGAGGCTTGTGCTCAAGAAGTTTTGAGAGCACCGCTGATTCATTGAAAGCTTCTCCGCTATCGCGAAAGCAATGACCGAACTATTGAAGAAGGACAAGAAGTTTGTGTGGTCGGCCAAGTGCGAAGAGAGCTTCCAAGAGCTGAAGAAGAGGCTAACCACCACTCTAGTCCTTATCCTTCTAGATGTCCAAAAGAGCTTCGAGATCTATGTCATGCTTCGTGTCATGGTCTTGGCTATGTTCTTATGCAAGAGGGCCGTGTGGTGGCCTATGCCTCTCGCCAGTTGCAACCACACGAAGTTAACTATCCAACCTATGATCTAGAGCTCACAGCTGTGGTCCATGCCTTGAAGATATGGCGCCACTACCTCCATTGCGAGATCTATTCTGACCACAAGAGTCTGAAGTATCTTTTTACCCAGCCAGATCTAATCTTTGACAACGAAGATGGCTAGAACTCATCAAAGACTATGATGTTGCTCTTAAATACTCCCCTAGCAAGGGCAACGTTGTCGCTGATGTGCTAAGCTAGAAGGAGTATTGTAACACTTCCTCGGTTATGGAGCAACAACCCTCTCAATGATCAATTCCAATGGCTTAATCTGGAGATTGTCCACCGGGTATCTGGTTAGCCTGGAAGTTAAACCTACCTTGGAAGACCAAATCAAAGCTGCTCAAGCAACAAGTGCAGGTATCTAGAAGATCAAGGAGAAGGTGAAAAAATGGAACCGCCACTATTTTAGATAAGATGAGCATGGTGTCTTATGGTTTAGCGATCGGCCTGTTGTCTGTCCCCAAGGATGAGGAGTTGTGGGCCCTCATCCTCATGAAGCCCACAACACCCCTCTTGCCATCCACCCTGGAAGCACCAAAATGTATCAGGATCTCTTATCAATGATTCTGGTGGACTCGTATGAAGAGGGTAATCGCTCAGCATGTTGCTGAGTGTGACATCTGCCGTCGAGTCAAGGCCAAGTACCAACGACCATCAGGCCTCTTACAACCCCTTCCCGTCCCTGAGTGGAAATGGGAAGAGGTAAGCATGGACTTCGTAGTCGGCTTGCCTCGGTCACAAAAGGGGAATGATGCCATCTGGATGATTGTGGACCATCTCTCCAAAGTGGCCCATTTCCTTCCTATCAGGACAACTCACAAAGTGAGTCAGCTAGCAGAACTATACATCTCCAAGATCGTCTATCTTCATGGTATCCCAAAGTGGATCATCTCAGACCGAGGTCCTCAATTCACCAACCGCTTCTGGCAGAGCTTGCATGAAGCAATGGGAACCTAGCTATCTTTCAGCACCGCTTACCAACCCCAGACCAGTGGTCAAACTGAAAGAACTAATCAAATCCTGGAGGACATGCTCAGGGCTTGTGTCCTCTCTTTTAGTCCAATTGGGAGAAGTCTCTACCTTTCACTGAATTCTCCTACAACAACAGTTTCCAATCCAGCCTGGGCATGGCACCATTTGAAGCCTTATATGGATGCAGGTGCCGTACTCCTCTTAATTGGTCTAGAGCCGGTGAACAACAATTCTTTCGCACAGACTCAATCAAAGAAGCTGAATCTCAAATCTATGTGATTCACGAACGGCTCCGCATGGCTCAATCCAGGTAGAAGAGCTACCCCGACCCGAAGCGCAAAGAGGTACAATATACAGTTGGGGATTTTGCCTATCTCAGGGTCACACCATTTAAGGGCACACGACGATTCAGAGTTAAGGGCAAGTTGGCCCCTCACTTCATTGGACCCTTCCGTATCCTTGCCAAGCGAGATGCTGGGGCATATCAACTGGAATTGCCCCCCATCCCTCACGGATGTGCATGATGTCTTCCACATCTCCCACTTAAAGAAGTATCTTCTCCCTCCGCTCAAGGAAGTACCTCTTGAAGACCTTGAGCTTCAACCTGACCTGTCCTATCAAAAGTATCTTGTGCATGTCCTTGAAGAATCTGAACGCAAAACTCAGAACCGCACCTACAAATTCCTCAAGGTTGAGTGGCGCAATCATTCAAAAGATGAAGCCACATCAGAACATGAAGACTGGGTCCAATCCACCTATCCCTCCTTTTCTAACCGCTAGAATCTCGGGGTCGAGATATTTTTAAAAGGGGTAGATTTTGTAACATCCCACTTTTATAACAAAATATTGTAAGCATCTAAAGCATATGATCATACCATCATTTTGAAACCATACATGATGTATATGTTAAACACTATCATCCTCCAACTTCTTCTCTAATTAAAAAATTTAACACCATCTCCACCATAAAATGTTGCCATTAGGGTCTCACTAACCTCCCAAGTCCAAAACCTAGGAAGAACTACAACGCAAAAATGCTAGAGATCAATTGAATCGCTCAAAGCTCATCCGGAATAGCAAAATGGCAGAACTGTAATTATATTATTTTATGGGGTTTTCTTCCATAGAATGTAATGAAATTTGATATCTGGGTTCTATGTTAGGTGTTATACCTCTAATTGAAATTTTTGAATTTTTGGACTCCTAAAAACCCCGACTATAGTTCAAACCCTAATTGGGTAAAAATTTGAATTTTGGATGAAAGATATTTTAAAATATTTTTTCATCTCAAAATTTGACAGTAGATGGAGAACGCCTTGAAAAGTCCATAAGAATTTTTACAAATTTTTCTAACTCAATCTCAACATAAATAAGAGAAAGAAAGAAAATAAAAGTAAAAAATGAAACTCTTCCCATGTCGAGCGGGCCAATTCATCCCGCTAACCACCTCCTTTTTCCCTGGCCCACTTGGCCTAACCACCTGAGCCCGCCTCCCGTTCCCTCTTTCCGTTTCCTCCTGCACGAAAGCCCATTTTTTGCACTCCGCCTCCCTTCCCCTCGGTCCTGGTAGGTGGGACCTACCTGTCAGGGGCCGCCTGCCACGTCTCCTGTGCCGGCTCGAACAACCTGGCCTTGACCATGCTGGTTCCTTGTTCCGACCGCCGCCGCCCACATTTAAGGCCCGACCAGCCACCTTTCTTCCTCTTTTCTCCCCTGCCATCCTTCCCCTTTAGGAAATACCGCCCCCTCTCCTCCCTAGGACCTCCTCCCGGGCTAACCCTGATTTCTCTTCTTCCACAAATTGGTATTAGCCTCGACATTGCTTCACTGCCGCCTACCCACCCACCGTTGTCGCCGTCACCACTGGGAGCAAGCTCCAGTACGTCAGTCACTCACCCGAGGAAGCCGACGACTTCACCCGCACCCCGTGGAGCTCCACCGACGGTCGTCTCCCCTTGTTGCTTCTCCTGAGCTGACATGCGCCTCCCTCTTCCCTAGCTCCAGCATCGAGCTCCCCCAACCGACCTCCCCTCTCTAGCCACCCTCCACCGTCCTCATCCTCCCCTACCTCGCCGGCCACCGAGGTGAATTCCTTACCTCCCCCTCCTCCTTTTCCCCCACCACCAAGTGCCCTAGAGCCAGTCTCAACCACTCCAATCACATGCACATTGGCAAAGTCGCTGACGAGCTCAGCACCAAAGCCCAAAGCCCGGTCTGATCATCCACAAACCCGAGCCCCATGACACCTGGGCCCCGCAGTCCAAAAATAAACCAAATGAAAATAAAATGAAATGAAACCCTGCCCTTAGGGCCGCACCTGTCATTGCTTAGTGTTAGGCTAGCCCAGGTATGAAAAGTATTTTATTTTCTTTCCATGATGAGAAACAGATAGAAAAATTGTTTAAATGGCTGAAACTTTGTAAAAATGATAGAAAATTCATCTGTACTCCAGATTTTTTAAATTTTATATTGAAATGACCAGAGCAACATATACTACCCACTAAATATAGTTTCACTCATGTGCTGTTGCTAATTTTTTTTAATCATTTAAAATTCCTAAGATCTTGTATGAATTACCATAAATTAATTTTTTGTCTAAAAACTATGAATAATTATGGAGATGAGCAATAAGACATGCCCTATGAAACAAAAATAATCCCTTGGATGTTACTATCCAGAAATACTATAAATCAAAATGAATTTCTTATACAATCGCTTAAGTAACTATTGCATTCAAATATTCCTATGTCAGGGTTATCACCCGCATGTTCCGGCCATCTAGATAGCTGAAAAAATTTATCAAAGGGTACCTTCAATGACAGATCTATGATGGATCTAAATTCTATTTCCAGCGGATGATATCCCCGTGAAGTATTCGCAATCGGGAATGGATCTCAATGTCACTCTTCGCAGGAGAACGGTGGAGATCTACCCTTGAACCCAAGGAGTTCTCCTCAATACCCTAGGGCCTCTCAAGCAAATGACCCCGATAACAAAGAGGGTACTCTTATCCTGTGAGATGCTGATCTCTTCAGATCAAGGGCTGCTCAACACCTCTTTGTGATTCGAAGTACAGATAACGTGTTATTAAAATTTTGATTCGTTCATAGGTACGTACAATGAATGATTTGTTAGTTGCATATATTATCGTACTACCTTGTTTAAGGATATTAAAATGATTTACATAATGTTTAAATTCCAGAAATGGGCAAATAAACCAACAATTATATAGGTGGAGTTAAAATATCTAGATAATTTTTACCGACATAGCCAGATAATACGTACCAAGTAATTATTATTCAAGATTTAGTTAAATCAAAATTAACAGAAGTATATAAGTATTATGTTTAAATTCTAGAAATTATAAAATGCATCAAAAAGTATACAAGCATAGTGAAAATATGAGATAATATGTACCAATTTTTTATTTTAAAAAAATTGTTAAAGAGTTAGGGGAATTAATAATTTAGGGAGAAGTTTTTATTAAAAATCTATGTGGCATCTACATAAGTACGATGAATGATTTATTAGTGTCCTATGGTGGCAAAGAAATACATGGTGGGCCTTTCGGCTTAATCGTTCGCAATGCCAATACAAGGTGGTTCAGATAGAAGGGCTGGAGGAGATTAGCCTATTTGACTTGAGGAGGTGCATACACGATGAGTTCGATCAAGAGACAGCGTGCAAAATGCTTGTAATTGAGGCAGTAACATGCAGGAGTTTGGATGAAGTGTCATCTGACACCTTCTGGGAGCTACATAAGGTGACCGCGAATGTATCATGGGCTGGGTACATGCGGCTTGTAAACACTCTTGGGCCCATGATGTATGGCAGACTGATAGTGTATGTTCAATTTGTTGAAAGGATGCAGTTGTTGACGGGTGATTAAGGTTGTAGTGCAGTTGGAGAGATACAAGTTGCTGCCATAGAAGGAGTAACTGAAGTAGTGGCCATGACAGAGAACAATATCATGCAACTTGAAGATCAATTTGTCACAAATAAAATGTGTTCCCTTTGGTCCACTCGTGTCAACTGCTATAAACTCATACCAAGCATGCCAAACAAGTTGGATTCTGATGAAGATGGTAACAAAGAATCTGATGATACTGAAGAGGGTGGGGGTGAGGCTACAGAGGGTGGTCCATCTCGAACTGCAGTTGCGGAAGTAATGGATGAACTCAGTGTACGGTGCCTAGTCATCTCACAGGACAATAACTCATGCTAGGGCTTTGATGACAACACTCTCATGGTCGGACAAGATTATCCAAGCAAGCATTCCACACAGATGGCTATATGAAGCATGTCGTCGCCATCAGTTGTCAGTATACGGCAAAATGCTCTAAACCAACATGTTTGATGGTTGTATGCATACATCTGGATTGTCTAGAAAGATTGCGTGCAACCGAATGTCAGGGGATTTGTAAAGATTTTGAGATAACAGTGTTGATAGACCACACATGTGAGCTCTCAGAGCTGTTGGCACGCACCGCAACGTGAGTGCTGCATATGTGGCGGAGAAAGTACATGACCTACTATCAGTGAATATGTCTGTGGGGACAATGGCACTAGTGTCGGGCGTGGCTGATGTAGTTGGCTTCCCTGTCAGCTATAGCAAGGTCAGAGAAGCAAAACAGAAGTGATAGAGAGGATGTTCGGGACACACGAGGAGGGATATAACTTTTTTCCAAGAACGCTTCATCAGATAGCAGAATCAAACCCAAGCACTTACAAAAATAAGCTTGACAGGCCACATCCAAATGGAGTACCCTGGTCGTATCATACTTGATCGTTTATTCTGGAGCTTTAGCCAAAACTATCAGGGCACTCAAGTTCTGCCGCACAGTGCTCTCGAAGGATGGTACCTTCCTCACTTGGAGGTATAAGGGGACACTATTGGTAGCGGTGGTAGCGGATGCAAATGATCAACTCTTTCAAGTTTCTTATGCAACCATTGAGAGCAAGAACACTGAATAGCTAGCTATATTTCCTTGTAAATCTGAAGATGTCTGTTCTCGGAAATAGGTCTAGTGTATTCATTATTACTTATCGTAATGCGGGGATGCTGAATACACTTGTCACCTTGAAGAAGACAGCTCATGCTCCGTATGAGTGGAGCGATCTTGAAACCGGGTGGTGCATGAAGCATCTAGCAGCCAATTTCATCACTCAATTCAAAAGTAAGTGAAAGAGCATCTAGGCCCCTCAATGGTTTTGATGGTTAATGGCAACTCAACTGGGATCTAACAATTACCGTGAGTGTTAATAGGAAAGTTAGGTTCCAAGAAGAATGATTCATCCAAGAAGGATGACCACCAAAAATGTACAAGGATGGTTACTCAATGCTCAGAGTGTTGGACAGTGGCACTGATGTCTTGAAGGCAGTAGCCCTGTAACAACTGTTTTGCACAACTGTGAAACTAGGTTGTGCTAGTACACTGCTGTGCTAGCTTCCTAAAACTCTAGAGCCATAGTTACCTGTGTGGCACAGCTATGTCATCGGTGAACAACCGCTCTATGACTCAGATACAACCTCTGTGCCAGGGGAGAGCTTGAAAATACTAAGGGAATTGCATTGCAATGGTTTGTCTGCTGAGTCAGAAAACTGTTGGAGGTTCTCTCCTGTTAAGCATCAGAGTTTGTTGTGTGCGCTGAGGGCATGTAATGTGCCAAGGCCGGACTGAGTAGGGAGTCTACGTCAGTTAGGGTTTCACCTGTGTCAGCCACCGGTGACACAGGTGTCAGTTTGCTTGAAGCCTTGTTATCGTTGTGCATTGAGGTTAGCTGTGTCACCGGTGCCTGTCACTGGTGACTTACTTAATCCTACATGGCATGAGTGTAACGGTCAGGTGCTTGTGGACCCTATATATAGGGGGACCAGGGGAGGTCTTGGACCTCAACCTTTGCTCAACCTTTGCAAACCTTGTTTGTCTTTCATCCTTAGCAAATTTCTCCTCCAGAATAGAACCAAACCTTCATGTGAGCGTGTCCTAGTTTCTGTCCTCGAGAGTTAGAGCTTTGAGGAAGAGCAATTGGTTCCTCCAAGTGATTTTTGCAGCGGATTCTATTACTCTTGGAGTGTCTACTCCTAGACAGGTGTAGGAGTCGCCGGTGATCACCCAAGCTTGTGTGGGTTGGCCCGGATGTTTGTGAAGGTGATCTGAAGTCTACCTGCTACAAGCAAAATGACTTCCACAAGCAAAAGGAAGAGACCTGAAGACTTAGGTACTCGGAGAACAAGCATGTTTCAGTGCTGACTATCTCTTAGGAGTAGCTTCTCCAATGGAGACGTACCTCTCTGAAAAGAGTGGGAACTTCGGTGAAAAATCCCTTGTCTCCTTGTGTGATTGTATTATGCATTTACTTGTCTGCATGCTTGTATAACTCTCTGATATAGATATCTGATCTAGCTATAATCTTTACTCTATGCCTGTGTTACCTAGCTGTGTCACAGTTGCTCTTTAGCTTATCTGCCATCTGTGCTAGCTACCTGTTTCACAGTCATATCTTATATCAGTCTGTTTAGAGTTTTCTTTCACCTGTGTTAGCGACCTGTGTGACAGCTACTTGTTAATTTACATATCACTTACTGCTTGAGTAGTTTGTCTGTTACACAGCTAGCTGAACCTTTTTATCTGTTAAGGTTTATACTTGCTTAAATTGAGTAGTTAATTTTTAATTTGCTAGCCTCCTATTCACCCCCTCTCTAGTCGGCTCCTACGATCCTTTCAATTGGTATCAGAGCAGGCTGCTCTTTAAATTGGCTTAATAGCAGAGTTAAAGGATGTCAGGCTATGAGGGTAGAATTCCTGTTTTTGATGGATCTAACTATGCCTTCTGGAAAAGAAAGATGCAAATGCATCTTATCGCAATTGATCCAGATTTTTGGGAGGTTGTCAATTCAGGTTATAGGTTAGAAGACACCATAATGCCAAGCATCAATGAAAAGAGAAACATCCAGAATAATGCAAGGGCTGCCATAGCTATATTCATGGGTCTCCAAGAACATGATTTCAATAGGGTCAGCACCATGGACTCAGCCAGGAAAATCTGGGACACCTTGGAGCAAATCTATGAGAGCAGCAACACTCTGAAGAAGTCTAAGAGAAGCTTGCTGGAATCAAAGCTTAAGAGATTTGAGTATGAACATGGTGAAGACATAAACTCTTTGTTCTCAAGACTCACCATCATCACCAATCAGCCGAGGGCTCTTGGATCAAACAGAGTAGATGATGAAAATGTCATCAAGAAGTTTTTGTCTGTGCTGCCAAAGTCCTACAGAACTCTTGTCCTAATGATTAAGGAGAATGATGGTTTTGATCAGATGAAGCCCACTAAAGTGTTAGGGAGAATACTAACACATGAGATGGAGATCAAGCAGGAGAGCAAGAACAGCCCATCCTCCTCACTCAAGAAAAATATTGCTTTGAAGACCACTGCCTCAGCTTCACAACCAGAAAGTGATAGTAGTGAAGAACTTGATAAGGAGATCACCAGTGGAGAAGAAAATGAACTGACCGTCCTTACAAGGAAGTTCAGAAAGTTCTACAGAAAGAAGAAACAGTTCGGCTCAAGTGACAAATTTAAAGGAAAGAAGCTGTTCAAGGACAAGTGCTTTGAGTGTGGAAAAGAAGGTCACTTTGCTGCCGACTGTCCAACAAAGAAGAAGGACAACAAGTACAAAAAGAAGAAAGACTTCCATGGCAAGAAGAAAACCTTAAACAACAAGCATCCAACCTATGCCAAGAATAAAGCTACTGCTAGAGCTTATGTTGGTCAAGCTTGGGTGTCTAATGATTTAGGATCAGAGGCAGAATCTGAAGATGAAGGTGAAGTGGCTGGGATTGCCATCAGTATGACTGATGTGTCCAGCTGTGACACAGCCAAGTCACACAGCTCTAAGATCAACACCAAGGCTGATCAGTTGTCATCCATCTCTGCTCCTATGTTTCTTATGGCAAAATGATCAAAGGTACTTACTGAAGATGACTTTCCTAATTATGCTGAACTAATGGGTATTTTGAAAAGAACAGATAAGGCCTACGAGAAGGAGAAGCAGGAGATGTAACATCCTGATTTTCAGAGCTTTTCAAAATCTTTTTATCAAAAGTCAGAGCTAGAAAATTTTCTTGTTTATTCTCAAATTAATAAAGCTTAATTGGAATTTCATAAATTAGACCAGAGTTAATTTAAATTAATCCAACTTGAATTGGATTGGCTTTTCAATTTGGAATATGTCTCGTAGAGTTTTCTCAGAACTTTCGGGGTTTGTTTGGTATTTAATCAAGCTTGGTTGTTTTTATTATTATTTTGGTTTTCTCCTTCTCTCTTTGGCCGCGCCGTCCCGGCCCATCTCTACTCGGTGCCTCGCCGCCTCATCCCTCCCTTGGGTAGCCACCCCGGCCAGTGCTGCATAACGCAGAATGCGTTGCTACCCTTTTCCACTCGGAATTAGAGCCAAATATCTTTCCCTCACCCTCCTATAAATACCCCCACACCCCTCCACCTCTTCCCCACTCCCCCCACACTCTTTTCCCACAAAACCCTAGCCCCCACACCCTCCAAACAGCCGCCACCCCCCTTTGCCTCCCGTGCAGTTTCTAAACAGCACATATCATCTCAGTATTTTCCCAATTCCCATCGCCTCGAACTTCTTTTGGTAAATCCCTTCAGTGAGATTGTGTATAACCTTTCTCTCTACCTCTCTGCAAAATTTGATGAAGATCAAACGGTGCAATCACGGGAAATCTCCAAATACTAACATGATGTTTGCACCCAGTTATTCTGCACGTGCATCTAGATTGGAACGACGCCCTCGTCGGCTCGGACCTCCTTTCCAAGATCCATTTGGTGGGATCATGGATGATGTTGTCAAGATCGGCTCCACAAAATTTGAAGGTAATCCAATGGTCCAATCTTCAGAAAATCAATTTTTTTCGTGCTGCTGTTCGTGTGTAGATTTGATTGCGCGAACGGTACAGCGGCATTATCACCTCTTTCCCTGTTGATCCGGTGAGCCTTTGAAGAATACCTTTGGTGAAGTTGTGACTTAGATATCTATGAATATCTCTATAAATTTTCACCTTCATCCATGTAGCCGTTTGTCGGGAATTGATCCATCTCCAACGTGCTATCCGCGGACGTCCAGATTCAATCTGCAGAACGTCTAACTTGTCTGATCTTTTCTCGTTGACTCGGTAAGAATTTGTTGGGAACCAAAATCCATAACAGAGAGATTTAGGTGGAATCACCCGCTAAGTCGAAACGTCAACCCCGACCTCAACCCTTGGGTACCAATTCCAAGAGGAGTAGTGTGATATGCCTTTGAATAGCCCGAGACGTCAACCCCGAACTTGCTCTGGCAAATGAATGCACAGGTTAAGTAGGGTGATATGGTCTCCTCACTCTTTCCTTACTGAGCCGGAACATCAATCCCAAACTCTCCCCGGCAAATTAATGCTCGGCTGGAGTAGGATGATATTGTTCCCAAGCTCTCAGTAAAAGAGTCACTTCACAGGGTTGATCAAACCTAACAACTCTATGATATAGACTCTGAAACCCTACTCGCATCATGTGCTTCAATAACATACACCAAGAGCACATGAGGCAGATGAGAACAAACCGGTATCATAACAGCAACTCTACGACTGAAGATGTGATATTATAAGTTCTTGAAACTTAACAACATAATATACACATAAGATTTACTTACACAGCGGAAGAGTAAAGATGGCTGAGAAGCCAAAAAGGTCAGGCCAAAAGTGGCAGCA
Source organism: Stipa capillata (assembly GCA_019208055.1). Taxonomy (NCBI): domain Eukaryota; kingdom Viridiplantae; phylum Streptophyta; class Magnoliopsida; order Poales; family Poaceae; genus Stipa; species Stipa capillata. The sequence continues at coordinate 85,772 of JAGXJF010005465.1, read as the reverse complement.
GAACAAAACGAGCTACCAAACCCTGGGCAGGATCACTGTCTAGGATTTCCAGCAACTAGTCGTCGTTGGCGTCGATCTCTACGTAGAAACCACCCTCAGAGGGGATGGTTTCCTCTGCAAGAAAAATGTCAACAATTGTAGAGTGAGTACAAAAATTATACTCAGCAAGACTTACAAGGGGAAACTAGTAATAGATGCAATAGGTATCAACAACAGGGTAATTGTGGACTATTTTGCGGAAAGTCAATTTAACTTTGTCAATATTCTTTATATAGATAAAAGCCGACTACTAGAGTACTTTTGAAAGGGGAGTAGTCGAACTCTTCACGATAAGATTCTATTGCAGACCATCGAACACTTAAACCCTCGATTCTTCCTCAACCACCCGGGGAGGAAGCAATCGGTACATCTCAATCTTAGAGTGGGCAAGTTTTAGATTTATTGTTGTAGTTGTCTAATTCGATGCAGGTAATCACCAAGTTGTCCATAATCGCGGATACGGCTATTCGAATAGTTCAAACCCTGTAGGGGTGTACATCTTTACCTACACGTATCGATCATCTCTTAGCGCTCGACTAAGGACACACTTTCACGAGGTGTGCTAGCAGAGGGTGATCGAACATGACCGTTATAATGCTTTCGACCTAGGTATGAGCCACCCTTACAGGCCATTCCATGTACATCAATCCGGCCGCAACTGCGACACGGTCCCATAAGTTGTGAATCAAGGTACATCCCCGGTCTCCCAGACCGTGTGTCCGTCCCACCCTTATATTGAGATACCATGCCACATCCCCTTTTTTCACGCACACGACAAATGAAAACGGCAAACTAATGCAGCTCATACTCTAAGTCTAGGCAAATTATTTAGTCGTGGGTGGTCCATTATCCCACCCGTGTAGAAGTACGCAAATCTTGGGTCAATATAAATCGGGAACCGGTGCTTGTGGAAAAACGAGACAACCCACCATGCTCCCAGCCATGGCCTCTCGTTTAACCCGATAATTATTAGTCAAGTTCATTAGATAGTTCTCGGTGAACACCCACCTACCACCTAACCCATCCAGAGTATTGTGTTATGTCTGGCATCCAAGGAATTATGACTTTTACATGTCTAAGCATGTCTAAGCAAATTCAACATACTAAGCAGTATAAAGGTATGCACTACACTACTCTAGTTAGGTTGGGTGGGTAGTGGCATTGATTGAGCAACAAAGTAAGTTCATGCAAATGAATAGGGTTCTGCTTAACGAAAATTAGGATTTGAATGCATGCGATAACGAATTTAAAAACAACTAATACTTTGTAAATAGTAGGTGTTCACAGTATGTTCAAAGGGTTGCTTGCCTTGTTGCTCTGCAACTAAACTCTGCTCGTGATCGAGATTATCGTCCTCTGGACCTCCCGGCTCTATCGAGGAAGAACGAAAACACCGAAAACAGGGACATAAACGTAAATATCAAAATGCTGAACATCGGCATGGGATAACATGCATGCCATGACATAGAGGATACAAAATAAATACTAATGCAAGTGGAATCAATTTAATCGGAGTCCGGACGCTCGAAATATCGCGATCCAAATTTCTCCGGCTAATCGGGAAACCCTAATTTGAGTTTTTAGCAATTTATGCTTTTCCTAGCATGCAAACATGTATGGAAATGATATATTTGAATAGCTCTCATTTTTCTGAACATTTTGATATATTATTTGCATTTTCCTGATTTAAAATGAATTTTCTATGAATTTTCTAAGATTTAATCAATTTTTAAATCATTTTTATATTTTTCTCAGTAAATAAAAATAATTATTAAATATAATTACTTTTATTACTTAATTCATAATTAGCCGCAGGGGCTGACAGGTGGGCCCCATGGTCAAAGTTTGACCAAGGTTGACTGAGTCAATGGCATGTGGGGCCCACTTGTCATATATATTTTCTTTTCTTTTATTATTTTTATTAACTCTATCGGGTGGGTCCCACATGTCATGCGGACATATTTAATGAACTCGTTAATTGCACTGTTAGTCATTAATTATGGTCATTAAGGTATCGGTTAGCATTAATTGCTAATGATTAGTGTTAATTACTGTAATTAATCGATCAGAATAGTAATCTCTGTCATTAGCATTAATTAACAATGACCAGTATTAATTGTGTCAAAATAATCTTAATTACCGAACTAAACACGGTTCAGTCATTAATGTGCAATGATTAGTATTTAATATACCTAATTAAACCCTAGTTATTAATTAGGGCAATTAATATGCCCTAGCAACCAGATTAATGGGCCATTAGTGCCCCTTAACCGTGCCCAGTCGGGACCCGGCAGCTTGGCTCAGTCCAACCGCGAGCTCGCCCGGCGCACCATGGCTGGCGGCGAGGCTGGGAAAGGGAAGGCGGCGGCGGCGCTTGGGCTTACCGACGGCGAGGTAGAGCGGCGGTGCGGGGAGGTGGAGCGGCGCTCGGTTGGGTGGTGGGGCGGTTCGGGACGGCATCGAACAGCGAGGAAGGAGGCGGCGGCGAGCTCGGACGGGCTTCGGCGGCGATGGTGGAGGCGAAGCAGCGGCGGGGGCAGCTCGGCCGAGGTGGCGACGGGGCTAAGCGGCGGAGGCTAGGCCGAGGCGGGCGGTGACGGTGGGGAGCTCGGTGGCGAGCTAGCGAGCGCGAAAGAGAGAGGGAGAGTAGCGCGGGGAGAAAAGGGGGAGAGAGAGCGGCGATTGAGGCTTTATACGGGAAGGAGGGACGGTGGCGACACTGGCCCCGAAGCAGGAGGTGGCCGAAGAGGCCCTGGGCGCTTGCCACGCAAGCTAATCGGTGGCAAGGCCACGGCGGCGGCGGCGGACGGATAGGGCAGAGGAGGAAGGGGATAAGGGAGAAGAGGGGATGGTGGGCTGGGCCGGGAGTCGGGTGAGGGAGGTGGGCCGGGAGAAGGGGGCCCAGGTGGGGAGAAGATGGGCTGGGGAGTTGGCCCATCCGGGGGGTTAGTTTAGGTTATTATTTTTTTCTTTTGTATTTCTTTTCAGATTTGCTTCAATTCAAACAAGTTCAAACCAAAATCTTCCCAAAATTTTTAATTCAAAAATTTTAAAGCATGCTCGTATGCTAATGATGCACAATTAGAAGGGGTTAACTTTGGGGATGTTATAGAATTCTCCAAAATCCTTTGGTAGGATTGTACTTCTATGTGTCTAGTTTCTAACCCAATTGGCGGATTGCGATTTCGTTGAGCGAGCATCGCGTAGCATCAAAAATCCTCCGGTCTGTCCAGAACCAATCTATGTCCAATTCCGACCGTTTCGTGTTGCGAATGTCGCCACCACCCATATAGTTAATATCCGATCATCTTGTGGCACATTATGTCATTCTTTTCCACCATGAATCTAATCACCTGCGTCACCATATGTTCATCTCTAATGTTTTCATTATTGTTTGATTACTAAATTAAGTAACATGTTATGTTAGCCTTTAGTTTCATATAGTTATATGTATGATTGTTTTATATTTCTTTCTTTCCCTTTATATGATGTTCATGCTTAAGAGTTTCTATCGTGTTGATTAATTATGTTTAGTTAATTAATAGGTGTATCCATGTCCATATAGCAACATGTTGCATGTTTACATAATTGAATATAATATGCATATATGTAAATAGTTCTATTTTAATAGCCATTAGACATGAGTTGGTTCGACATGTTAGTTTAACCTTGTTTGTATCATGAGTAAAGTTGTTTATGTTTAACCAGGTTCATGTTGCATGATCAGGTGTGTGTACACATATAGTGTGTGATGTATATGTATAACAAAACTTAATATTTGCAAATGACCTATAATACTATAAGCATAATCTTTGCTAAACTTATATTAATATGACCTGCTCCATGTTAGTTAATCCTTGTATAATGTTTGCCTATTAGCACACACCGGATTGTTATTGCACGTGGCACATGATTGCTCATTAGCATGTTAATGTCCTTAACCACACGTGATGAATGTTTACTAAGCATGTTAGAATTGCCACGTCACCGTGTTTATAAAGTTGTGCATATATATATATAGCCCATTCTATGTTTTGGATAATAGTATGCTGTGAATTGGTTTAGCACATTATTGTACTCTTGTTTATATTTTAATTATTTATTTAAACACAGTTAAGTTGTACATGTTCATCATGATTTGATGTTGCATAATCATGTAGTTACATATAGTTATATGTACGTATATATATAATTGGACTTAGTATTGTTGACAATCTACATGTTGGAATAATAATCCCTTACTGAATTATTATTATTTAATCATATCGTATGATAGTTGATGGACATATAATATGTAGGTACTAGTATGCATAACTTGATATCTTATGTTACACTTCCATAAGGTGGTGTATACTCACACATACATGGTTAACCTTTAGGTATCGATTATAATATATGCATATATGTTGCTAATAATCATTCTTTACTTAAATATTGTTATTGTTATGTGTAGTATGTGTAGATTGATTGCTGCATTGTATACACCCAATGGCATGAGTAGAGTTAATGTTATGTCATAGATTACATATATGTATGATGCACGTGATGTAGATGCTAGTTGTTAATTGGTCATATAGTTTAATCACAGTTTACATTATTAATGATTGTTATTAAATTGTAACTGCACGATTATATGTTTGGTGCTATGCTATGCCTTGCCTAATTTCTATTTCATGCCTAGTCTATCTAGTTTGTTACATGATGTCTAATTATATGTTGCATGGTAGTTCATATAGATTGTCATGTCGTCTATTATCATTTCTAACCGACTAGCATGCCAGGACCTTGCTTGTCTACTAGTACGATAGGTTATGCTTATTTTACTAGTATGTCGGGTTTCCATGTTTAATCATATGGTTGTGCTATTGTTGTCATCAACCATATCCTGTTCCCAATTGCACATCTATCCCTATCTCGCATGTGGATTAACTTGAGTCATTTGACATGCAAATCCAATCCTCCATAAATCTATCCTTTTTCTAGAATGATCCAATCCGGAAGACCATCTTTTGAGTACATGTACTCTATCTGGTTGAGATATATAATCTCACACCTTCCTAGTTGTCTTTTGACAATCCTATCTCTTCACCCTTATCCTCTGACACCTATCCGACCTTACTAGCCCTATTCTTCTAGTATTTCCATTTGATATTTAATTTGGAGTTATATTCATTTGCTTTGCACTTTATTGCCGTTGTGACGAATAGGAAGTAACGACGTTGGATAAGAACAAGTTCCTGCAGAAGAAGACCAACTCGTCAACGAAGGCATGCCCCCTCTTCTTGATCATGTTGATCCTATATTTTCAAAGTCATTATATTTTATTGTTTATAAACATGCATGCTGTTTTATTGCAGTAGCTAGCGTGTCGATTGAAACACCATTACCTTTCCGCTTGTCGCCGTTTACTTGATACCCTGAGTAGATTAATATGTTATTATTTCTGAATAGAGTAGAGAAATGCTTAGCCATGCTTAAATATATCCTTAGGATGTTTTGATTTGCCTCTTCGGAGGAATGATCTTTGGATCGATGATCCTTGATATTGAAACTTGTTGTTGAGCTCGCTGAGCTAGGGCCGGATGCCCGTTGTTTTCTCTCTCTCTATTCTTCCAAATTCTACTCTGGGTGAAACTTACCATTTAAAATGGTACGGGCGACAGCTGAATCAATGTTGAAGGAGCATATGGTTGTACTACCTGTAGAAGGCTGGTTTAAAGGAACCATTGGTCATCCGTACCGCTTAAGGCCGAAGTCTTGAAGTTGGAGAATTGTGACAACAGTACAACTACATGCTATATGGGCACTGGCTTGGTCAAGTAGGTTAGTCAGGCTTTGGTGCCGATGTTGTCATACCGCAGAAGGGGTGGACGTAGCTACGAAGACCCTCGGCACAGATGGGGGGACCGGAGTGTGGGGATGTACTCTCAACTCCGGGCCAGACCCGGTGGGCATGTCACACCTTAGGGGGATCTGGCAAAAAGACCTCGTCACGGTCACCTTGCCAACAAACTGATGGGCGTGTGTACAAGCCTATGCAGCTTGGCATAAGGGGATGATCATGTCATGTGGGTAAAGTGTACAAACTCTGCAGAGTAATAAACTAATCGATTAGCCGTGTCCACGGTCATGGACAGCACATGCCTCATTCTTGATGAAGAGGACCTGTCCCTCTCCCCCTTGCTATTTCCCTCTACCCATTTGCTGATGAATCCTATGGTCGAGCTAAGGCGGGAGTCCTTGCTCGAGTGTGTTGGTCGTGGACCACACCTGTTGAAAAACACCCCTGATAATAAAATTTGGTTTTCATCAAAATGATGCCTTTGAATCTACCGTAATATTTCAACTAAAACTGCTTTTCTGCAAATGAACCATACAGCCTTCCGTTGAAGCCTTGCATGTAGTTTAATAGGACCATCTGCCGCCAGGTGGCTTGCTGAGTACGTAAAGTACTCATCGTGTATGTTGTTTGTTGGACGTGTTCAGATATCTATGAGGACGATGAAGACTATGTGGAATCTTCTACGTCAATGCTGAGGGTTAGGTCACGTGGCCTCCGTCGACTGCCTGTGGTTGAGATGGAGACATCTACGCTTTATTTTTCCGCTGTGTTTCTGAATGGTAAGGGACATAAGTCCTAGTTACTTCATTTAGTCTTATCGCTGCTATAAGTTTATGTTTCTAAAATGTTTCGTGATGTGTGCAGTGATATCAATTCGCCTGTGTTCATCAGCTTGATCCTGGACTGATGAGGAGATACACAGGGAGGGTCTGGAAGTTAAGTCCGGATCCTCACATGCATGCTCGTGGTGAGGTGCTTCGAGACCCCTTACATGCCGCTTATGGCATGGTGCACCGATCCATGCTAGGGGCATTGGTGCACCACATGACCTTAGCACCGAGCCTAGCCAGGTGTTAGGTCGACCAGGTTGTTGATACGTTCAGGATGCTGAAGCTCCCCCTGCCACCTGAAGAAGATATCACAACACTTGGTGATGCAATTGGCTCGTTCATCTAATGGCTGAGGATGGATATCATCATGGATAACCCTCCTCCTACTTTGTAGGTGTGTGCTTCACCACCAGAGATGATGGCACCACAACCAACATAGCTTCCCCTGATTCCCCGAGGATATACTACACCGGAGGCACTCGTTAAGAACAACAGAAAATAGAACCAAGTCCAAGAGGAAGCTTAGTGCTCAAGATCCAGAGCTAGCATCTCTGGCTGCACAGACATATTTCCTGCCAGTAGAGGTGCACAGGACTTACACGTGGGGATAGTCATTGCTCCTCGACGAAGATTTGGAAAAGTCGGGATTGCTATACGAGATTGCATGAATTTTACCTGGAACAATGCAATCTGCTAGGTCCAAGAATTAAAACATTCAATACCAAATCCAAGTTTGAGAATTTTTCCATGATAGCTTGGACGACCAAATCATTGTTGCATTCGAGGACTTGTCGGACCTCTTCAACCTCAAGGAGCTCGACCAGTCACTCCTGCACCTCTTGACGTTGTAAGTATGCTCATCATTCGTGGTCTACATATTACTGATATATACCAATTACGAATATAATCTACCTTTCATATAAATATATAGATACATCATGACTGAAGCAAGGACAAAGAAATTGTCCGTAGGTTTCTTAGACCCAGTCCAGGTCACTGTTAGAGCCATCAGGGATGACCCTGACCACATCTGCCGGTATGTCATGGATGCAAGGATGGCTCAGAAGGATTCTGAATACATCATGTTTCCCTACAATTCAGGGTAAGTGTTGAACTTCCGTTGATTAACGGTTTTAGTTTATGAAACAAACTTTGGTGTAATTCATGACCTTGATTACCTACATTGCTATCACTGGGTTTTTGGTCACAATCGTTCCTGCTTGGAACACGGTTTATTACTTTGATTCTTACATGTGTGCAAAGTCAAGTCGCGACTGGTCTATCTATGACGTGACAAATGAGTAAGCAAATACCTAACTCCAAGTTAGCTCTAATTCTCCCATAATATGCTGAGGATAACCTATATTTGTCATGTAGCGCGTGGCTGGAGTACACAACATGTGGAGGAAAATACAAGAGCAAGGCGTCGAAGCAATATCACCATTTTGACTTTTTGGTATATATCTAGCTACTTGATAATTAAAACATTATTTTTGGCACACTTTGTGTTAATAATGTCGACTAATAAACCAACTTTCGTTTCCTTCAGTGCAAACAACAGCCTCTAGAAACGAATTTGCGTGGATTGTACGTCGCCGCCACATAGAGTTGGTTTAGGATGATTTCATCGCATACATAAAAAAAAGATAAGATATGTCATGTAAAAAATTTCATTCATTCTTTATTTCTATGCATGCATGAATTTAATCTTCTAACCGATAGGAGTAGACTATTATGACTATCAAGATATCACAAAGGGAATCGCTCGCATTCGAGAGGTTTTCTGCTACTTCTTGAACTGTCAAGTCCTAAAACAGGATGGTGAGTTCTATTAGCCAGAAGTTTAAAAATTGTAACGAGATTTTTGTTTGACATGTGATGTGAACAATGTGCATACATGTGATGTTAATTTTCAAATTTTGTGATGTGAACTATGTGTATGTCATGTGAATTTTTGAATTTTGAGATATAACGTGATGTGAACTATGTGAGCTTTGATACTAGTATTTGTGTGTATGTGTGTTCTATTTCAGGTGGGGGAGAGGGTAGAGATTGTCGAGGAAATTCTTTCCCGTGCATCCCTGTCCAGGGGGTATACTCATCACAGACATGCCTGTCATATGACCCGTTTGTCATGACCTAGCTCCTGGATCACCTAGCCGTCTATGCTACAGGTCATCACGGACCGGCGGTTGTAATGTTGGTCCATCTATGATGTATTGTCTTATGGATAGACGTGTTCTGTTTTTATGACTGCCGTCATCATAGACTACTGATCACGGACGACAGTCGTGCCCGTTCGACTTGTTTTGTAATATTGCCCGTGGACGCTATGGCATGGAAACCGTATCATGTCATGTTGAGATTTGATCTTCCATTCAACAAATTGTAGACGATATGATAGGTCGTAATACAGCGTTGTATTTCCCGTTGAAAAGAATATGCAGCTGGCTGCTGCAGGTTCAAAACAAATATTGATATCGCTTTTGTTCTTGGGTTTAACTTATTTTTGAGGAAAATATTAATATTCCCTACTTTATGCTTGTGTGTGACCCAGGAGTTTTAACTTATTTGCCGAACACATTCGGAGATAATATAAAATGTTTCTCAGATTCCAAGCTTAGTGATTTTGATTGCAGTAGGAAATTCCTCGTAAATATTAGCACGAATATATTACAGATAATCTAGATCGACATGACAGGCCGATCATCGTCCCTCTGCGGATTTAAGAAAGAAGCTTGCTCGAACAATATATAATTATTGTCTCACTCATTGACCAAGTTTATGCACAAACCAAGTCATAAGATGAATGTAACTGACCTGCTGGCCGCCAGCACGTGGATCAAATTTACTGGTACTGAGATCAATTCGAAATGAAAGTTGGTTGTTTTTGACGAATATGTATAGTTCGATTAGTGTCATATTTGTTGTAGAACAATTAATTTTGGACACTTCTTTATACAAAGTACTATTTGCATAGTGGAGTACTTATTACTCGTTTTTTGGTGTACGAACTATTTTTCTCTTTCTTTCTATCAAGCAAGTGATTGAATTTTATCCTGAAATTTTGAATGGATTTATAAAATATCCTTCAGTACTGCACTACAAATTATTCGAGAATTTTATGAAACTCTTACAACCATTTTCACAGACTTTGCATTGTTAGGGGCATTTTCACCTTATATTTCTTGAATATACCTGGTCTATATAAATATTGGTATACTGACGTGCAATTTTGTATACCATAACCGTATCACTAAATAGAGACGGCTCCGGGACTTGATCTTATTCACAAAATTTGTATTTTCTTTGTCGGTAATGCTTGAACTTAGATGTTTGATACATCGGCTTCTATTGGAGGGCTAATCCACTGCTCATCATGACTTGTATATCCCAGTGAATGACCCACACACGCACATAAAAAAAATTCATTTATTTGTAGCCCGCCCAGCTCGTTTCAGCAAGACTAGCGCGCAAACTGTAGCTGCCGTCCGGTTTACCTCTAATAAACTGGGTAATTTTTTTCAACTTTAATTAATAAATTGAGGTAATTTATATCCAGTTAAAAAATACCTAGCTATCGAGAATATCTAGACTTTTGCAGCTCGTCGTCGCCTCCCGATGCTCTCAGCAGAGTTTTGTAGAAACAACAATGGCCGTGGTGGCCATGATCCCCATTGGCGCCCACCAATGGAGGCCCCGACAAAGAAAGAGGCCTTGGTGGAGAACGGCAAAGCATGCTGTACTGAGCGAGCGAATAGGTGGAGGAGTGCACATCGATGTCGAGAATACGCCTCGGTAGATGACACTGCACAGAGAGGTCTCTGCAGTAGCATTTGATGGAGAAAATGCAAGTTGCCGCTGGGCAAAGATGTGAGATGTTACAATAGGTTATTCAAAGTTGTTGCAATATGTGATTCAAGATGTTGCATGCACTCAATGGTTGATCTTTTTGCGAACTATTTATTTTGAATGTTGACAATAGTTTGTCTGAAATACCATATTTTGTTTTCGAGATGTTGCACTTTCTCATACATGTTTTATGTAGTTTATGGTTTTTTGTGTGTGCCATTCACTCCAATTTTGTTACAAGTCCTTGATTGCTTCAAATTGTTTGGCTTTGTGCATCTTACAATCTAGATATCTATTTTAGAGATCTTTTACGGTGCCCACCGAGAAATATGGGTCGTCCATATTGAGATATCTATTAGTGGAGATTAATCTATACTACTGATTCTACGAGTAGTATATATAATTTAATTTCAGTAGTACCAGCTAGTATAAGAAGCTCAAGGACAAAATTAAAAAAATTAACTAGTTATAAAACCGATCAAATGGCGTGTTGGCATGCTCAGCCGGCGTTCATCACTATCCGCCGCAGAGCCTACTTCAGTTGCACGCACCGGCGCAACGCTGCTCTTCAACGCCGTGTACCACGGCGCACACACCTGCACGCAGGCCAGGCAGCACGACGGCAGCGGATAGGGGCCACAGTCGCTTGTCGGTGCAGAGAAGCAGCTGCTGCAGCCTAGTGCTGGCCAGGAGCAGAGCTCGCCGCTTGTGGCTCAAACCGAAGGGATTCAGTGGCTAGAGCCCATGACGCCGTTTTCGTTCCTCTCCTCGTCGGCCGGCACCAGTAGCGGCAGCGGTGCAATCAATGGCTGCTTCCCATACGCGGCGGGCGGCGTCCTCAGGGTTGACATGGACTTGGAGATTCAACTGGATGAGGTGTTCTTGAATCCATCCGAGTTATTCCAACAGGAGATTCAGAACATGTGGGCGGCCACTAGCTGGCTAACTGCATCGTACTGAACGTTCGCAGTAGTATTAGTTGCAGACTTGTGTAATCACGCTAGTACAATTAGAATGTGAGAACAGTTATCACAATGGAAACTATAGTACCATCACACAATATACGCTGGGCACTAGAACAACTCCAAATTGATCCAAATCGATCAAATGGCGTGTTGATGTGCTCAGCCGGCGGTCGAGCATCTCCCTAAACTCGTCATCGGTGGCCTTGAGCATGTCCGGCAGCGGCAGCGCAGCGCCCGCCTCGGCGGCGGCACAACTTGGGCTTGTAATTGCGCTCGATGTTGAAGGTGAAGAGGGCCGAGCACCCGAGCACCATGGCCACGGCGTCGTCCCTCGACATGCTCAGCCCGGCCAGGAACTCCAGCTTGGGCGCCATGGTTCGCTTGACGTTGGAGACGAGGAGGATGGGGCCCTGGAACGCGAGCGCCCGATTGTCACGGAAGCCCAGGCGGCAGAGGTAGATGAGCGCGGGGCGGAGCTGGTCGCGGACGCTACAAGCGAGGACACGCGGGCACTTGACGATGACGCGGCGGTAGGCGGTGTCCGGGACGCCGAGGTCGTCGGTGAGGAAGGCGAAGACGGGGCGGAGGGATGGACGGGCAGCGGGGCTGTAACAAAACCGAATTTTGCAAAAGTTTTAAAAATCCCCAAACTCATCTGGGCCAAATTCTTTTCCCTCAACCCATTTTCTTTCTTAGCCCGCTCCGATTCCCCGGCACTCCCATCCTCCGTCCCGTCCTGTCGCCATCACCGTCCCATCGCGCCGCCCGAGGAACCACCGATATCGCTGCGCCGTTCGTCCTTGGCATCGATGCCTGGCGGGACCCGCTCTGCCCGTTGCCGCGCCCGAGGCCCTTTCCACGCGTCGCCGATCTTCCTCCCTCTCTGCGCCTCCTCGCTGCCGCTCGCGCCACCTCGCTCGCGCAAGCTGCTCCCGAGCTCCTCGCGCGCCACCTCACGCACCACATGCCTCGCCGAGCTCCTCCGCTTGCCACGCTGCCCCTCCCTCGCCACCGTTGCGGCCATTTCCCGAGCATCGAGCTCAGCGCCCCGGCCTCGCCGCTCAGCTATAAAAGCCGGCGATCCCGAGCCGCTCCTCTTCCTTCTTCCCATTTCTCCCTCGCTCCCGAGCTCCCCAACCTCCCTCCACTCCTCGCTTCCTCTCGCGCCAGTGCGTCTCCCGAGCATCCCTTCATCCTTCCTTAAGCCCGTGGCTCACCTCCGCCTCTGTCTGCTCCGGCAAGGTAAATACTGACTCCCCTCTCCGTCGCCGAGCTTCTTTCTCTCGGCAAATCCCCTCCCTCTCCTCGGAAACGAGTTCCCCGATCTCCGTAGAACCTTGCCGAGCCGCTCCTCTTCTCTCCCGAGCCTGTCAGCCCTGCCGTCGTCGCCCTCCGCTCCGGCAAGATACCCGAGCCGCCTCCCCTCATCACTAGCCCTAACCCCCGTAGCACTACCTCCCATTTTCTACAAAAATGGAACCCCCACCTTCTGTAATCCCTCCCCGAGCCACCAATTTTTACCCTGGCGAGCTTCCGGCAGCCAATTCCTCTCCTCACCACCGGCGACCACCTCCGCTGTTCCCCTCCTCTGTTCACCCGATGCCCCAACCCCCTCCTCTCCAGGCCTCGGCCTTTCCTCCCCCTCTGGGCCGCCACCCGCTCCTCCCACAGGCCGGCCCGTTTGAACTGTCAGGCCAACCGAGAGAAGTAGGCCAGTTCGGCCGGCCCAACCCCTCTTTTTATTTCTTTTTCCTTTTTCTTTTATTTTTATTTCCTTATCAGGCCAAGCCCAATAACAATCCAGCAACAGCCCATCGACCTCAGCAGATTGAGCCCATTAGCTAGATTTTCTTTTCTTTTTATTTTTATTTTTATTTTTCTTTTCTGTTGAGCCCTAGGCCCTAACCCAGAACCAAACCCAACACATGGCCCAAATCCAACCCGACCCTAGACCAGGTCCAGCCCAACCCGAGGGCCCTAGTGGGCCCAATACTTTTGCGGGCCCAGGGTTCGACCCGTCAGGCCTGAAACCCTAAAAAACACTATTATATACCGTTTCGATCGTCTCGACGACGCGGTTCCATTTCTGCTATCCATTGATTCAAATTCCTACTTTTTGATGCCCAAAACCCACAAAAACCCTCCACCCCTAACTCCAACCCTACCACTTTCTTCAACTTCTCGTCATCCCGGTTCCAACCCCGCACACCCCCACACCATATTTACAATATTATTTTCTATTAATTTACATTTTGCTCCTAGCTCGCATTCGACGAGCCCGGACTCATATGTGTATGTTTGTTTGTTTGGATTTTCTTGCAACTAGGGAACGGTAGCAACGAACCGACGCTAGGGCAGGATCCCGACGGTGAAGATCTTCGCGAAGACATCGACTCGAACGACTTCGGTGTAGTAGGCAAGTCACATTTCTTGTCCATCTCGATCCCACATGCCATGTTATTTATTGTATTACTAGTTTAGTTATTATTTTTTCGCATGATTAATTTCTTATGTATATTTTTGAATGACATGACGACGTAGTTATGCCTACCACCCCACAGCCCAGTCAATCTTTGTAGGCCATATTCACCTCCAAAACCTTAGGATGAACTATGAATCTATCGGTATCCTTCACCGGCATTTGAGGTTAGACTAGATAAAGATTAGGGATATTGTTAATCCTAGCTAAACTCGGAGGATGTGGTTTCTTAAAAAGGAAATTACCGACAGTAGGGGAAAGAGTGTTGGAAATATGCCCTAGAGGCAATAATAAAGTTGTTATTATTCTATTTTCATGTTCATGATTAAATTTATGTTCTATGCTAGAATTGCATTGGTTCTTGAATATGAGATTCAGAGGAAAACCTAATTGCATGTGTGGAATAATAAACACCATTCAGATCCCTAGTCAGGCCTCTAGACTAGCTCATGTATTGTTGATGGTCTTGTTTTCCTGATCATGGGCATTGTTAATGTAACAAGGATGCCGGCAATAATGGGAACACATTGTTAGGGTAACAATGGTGTTGGATAGACCCCCTTATGAGATACTGCGAGATCACTTCGTCAATATGTTGTCAGTATCTTCTCATTATGTATTAACGTTTACTTGCGTCCTTAGACCATGAGAATATCGTAGATCCGGATACCGGATGGTTGCTTTGGGGTCATTAAACGTTACTCCGTAACTGGGTAATTATAAAGGTGAATTCAGGTACACCAGAAAGTATATCGTGGTTCTAGATATCTCAAGACTGGGATTTGCCCATCCGACGATGGAGAGATACACTCTGGGCCCACTCGGTATTACGGTGTCCAGCATCGCCTGGCCAGGTATTATGACTAAAAGGTTAGTCACGGGGATACCGGAATACGGAAATGAAAAAAGAGTACAAACCGGTAACGAGGATAACTAGGTATGGTGATCAAGGAGTTGATCACAGGGATACCGTCAAAGTCTCGCCTCGGGTTGTGTAACGTATCATGAGGCAAAAGGATGATATGCGGTAATACGAGGTTCACTCGATAAAGATCTTCGATGATATGTGGGAGTCGTTATGGGTGTCCAGATCCCGCTGACGATTATTGACCGGAAGGTGTTCCGGACATGTCCACATATATTCGAACCTATAGGGTCACACGCTTAACGTTTTAGCGACATTTAGGAACGCTACTATTTATGGAGAACGAGAGAGAAGGGTTCCGAAAGTGTTTTCGGATGATCTCGAAAGTGTTCCGGGAGGTCCTTGATGGTTCCGGTGATGTCCGGAAGTGTTCCAGAAAGTATCGGAAGGTTCTAGAAGGTTCTGGAAGGTACTAGAAGGTTCTAGACGTTCTAGAAGGTTCCAGAAGTTCTAAAAGGTTCTAGAAAGTTCTGGTGGAGTTGGACTCCAACTCCAACAGGGTGTCCCTACTGGAGTAGGACTCCACCTGCCTAGGGAGAGCTGCCCTAACCCCTATAAATAGAGGGGCAGGGCACCTCAAAGGGCGTCCCGAGCAGCCCCAGAGGCAGCCCTAGAAGCAGCCCTAAACCCTAGGCCGGCCATCTCTAGATTGGCCACAGCCTTCTTTTTCTCTCTCTTCTAGATTGGATCTAGTACAGCTGCCGGCGCGCTGCTACTTCTCCTTCTCGTAGATCCCCGCTGTTCTTGTGTGCTGGTCCACACATTATCGCGGTGTCGCTGATCCGGTACGCGTGGATACCTCGGAGACGTCGTATACTTCGACGTTCGATCGGGCGAACTATTGGCGAGGAGATCGCTCTCGCGGCTGGGAGGTATAACCTAGCTGCGGGAGTCTGCGGACTTCATCGACATCGGTCAACTTCTCCGCTGCATTGACGTGATCGTCGAAGGTATGATCTCGTTGCCTGCACCTCGATAGTGATCTTGGGTGGATTGTGCGCGGTAAATTTTTGTTTTGCGTAGCACGTTCCCCAACAAAGAGAAGATGGGGCCCTTCACGTGTTGATCGTGCCGCCATACCCCTAGCCTGGAGTAAGGGTGATCAGGAGGATTACCTTACTTAGGGCAGTTAAGGACACAATCCTTGTGCTTAGTGATGAACATAAGAACCGCTCAACCACATGTTCGACTCGTCGAACCTGGCCTAGTAAGTCTGCTTTACCCGCTGAACGACTACGGACTGGCTTGCCGTCCCACTTCTCTGGGAGGCCTGCAGAAGCAAAGATGGTGATAGGCTACTCGGTTGGAAATCACAACTGGAATTCACCCGACTCCCGAATCGCGTAGTTGACATTGGCCCGTCGGCTCTCGGGAGTTCGAGTGATGAAAGTTCCTAGGTAGAAACTTCAAAAGATAGAGCAGATAAAAAGCCTTGATAGTCTACCTCTGTCAACACACCGAAGGGCGTGTGTATGACTGCAGTGACGTTAGGAGGTACGGCGATCATGTGGGTAAAGCTGAGCAACTCTGCAGAGTCAAATCAAATGGTATTCGAATACGCCGTGTTCCCGATCAATGGAGCTGTGTTTAGAGGTGATTCTCGGTACGAGGCACAAGTAGATTTTGGTGATGGTTATTTGAAATTTTCGTTAACCCGGTAGGGTTACTTAAACTCAACGATTTGTCTTACAACTGTTTTAACGAAGAAGATTTAAGATTGCTAAGGCGGAGACTAGGGACTATGCATCCACCGAATATAAAACCCTACACCCCTCCTTTAAAATCCAGAGCATGTAGTTAAATAGAATGATTTCCCAACTGTGGCTTGCTGAGTACGCCGTGTACTCATTACTGCACCAATCCTCTCAGATGCACAGGACTGTGATGATGCACCATATGAAGAACAATGCTTTGATGGAGATGAGTACAAATTTTAGGTCTTATCCGCGCTCGAGGCGCCTGTGGAGTAGGTCCATTTTTTTAATGTAAACTTTGAGCTCAGACGCCCCAGTCCGCTGTGTAAATTAAACAGTTGCTAAGCATATTTTGTTGCTCTGTAATGTAATCCGAATGTTTTATCGCTGTGCTAGTAATGTAACTGCTCTACCCCTGCAACTGAGGAACTCCTGGCAGTTGCGGGCAATACGTCGTGGCTCCGAGAAATGGGGTCGTGACAGGGGCCGGACAGGGGTGGCGACGACGGCTCGCGCGAGGAGGGGCGACGGCAGCGGCTCGCGCAAGGAGGGGTGGCGGCGGCTCGTGCGGAGACGCGCCGGCAGCTTGCTCGCGATAGAAATTTTTTAGCGATTCAATTCCGGGTAAATGTCTAAATTACCCCTATTAATCAATGGTGATCTGATTTAATACTGCTCGTTTCCATCGGATGTTCAGGTGCTAGTCCTGCCGTTTCTCTGTACTATTTGGCATATATATGAAAGAAATTCGAGGTTAGCATCAAATTTGTCCGAAACGTGTGAAAGAAAACAAGAACTCTTATTTCTCTACGTTCTCGACACAAACCTAGAAAAACATCGGTAGTGATGCTATGAAACATGGATATATTGTATGAGCGCACCACAAAATGAGATTGCATACACTACTGCAGAAAAAGCCACCAGTGACGGGCCTAAAATGTCCATTAGTGACGAGCGGGCAGGCCCGTCACTGGTGATCCGCCACTGGTAAGTGGTTATCAGTGACGGGCTACCCGCTCGTCACTAGTGATATATTTATCAGTGACGGGCGTGTATGAGAGCCCGTCACTGGTAAGATAATTATCAGTGACGTGCTATAGTTTATGCCCGTCACTGCTAAGATGTACAGCAGTGACGAGCTCTCTAGTCCGCATGTCACTGCTGTTATGAGCAGGCCCTATCACGGTGCTGCCGCGGCAGCAAAAACAGCCATTTTCGCTGCCGCAGCAGCCATTTTCGCTGACGTGGCAGCAAAAACAGCCATTTTCGCTGCCGCGGCAGGATCGCGTCAACTGTGGCGCTCTCCAGCCCCTATGTACTCCAGGGGTCCTGGAGGGGGTGTACCCCTTGGGTGTAGTGTGGGGAAGGAGGTGCGAAGGTGCTGCCGCGGCAATAGAAACGGCCCTTTTTGCTACCGCGGCAGCATGTTGGCTCTAGGAAATTTTGCACGGACGATCGTAGTGTAACTCCCGCGCGCTGTGGACCTTCGGTCGCCGTTCTCCTAGGGCGTGCCACTGTGGCCTAATAGCGCTTGCGGCGTTGCCTCGTTGCGTCGGCATCCTACGTGCCCGGTGCTTCCAAGGCCACCTCGCTCGCGCTCTCGGATGTCGCATACGATAAGTAGATCTGTCAAACTGACTACGAAAATAACAAGTGCCAATACGTAAATATGTCCACAAGCGTACAAAGTAGACCAGTTCGGGAATACACGACCACAAACACAATACATATGCAATGTTTTTCCGTTTCGAAGGGCCTATCTTCACGCTTTTTTCCCTCCTCTAAGGCCTAGCTGCATGTGGGCGAATGCGTCGTCTTGGGTCGGGATTTGGCGAACTCGCTGCTCTGAGCGAGCCGCGTGTTCCTCCCTTGGGTCATTGCCGGCGTAGAAAAGCCCCGTATCCGAGACGACGTCCTTGTTGATGATATTCGTAAACGCATTCTGGAGGCGTGCAAACTCTTGCTTCCAGTCATATGGCTTGTGCTCGAGGTTATTACTCCACTTGCGTAAGTCGTCATGTTTGCGAAATGTGTTTCCGCGCCCGTACAAAGTCGTCCATGTGGCAGCAAACGTAGTAGCCACACGTCACACTATTCTCCGGCTGCTGTCTGCAACAGAAATCGGTCACGTGTTTGAAGCGTGGACCACCACTTCTTTTTACTATAGTTCCTCCTCCTCCCTTGTGTGCAAAATCGAAGAGAGCATCATCCAGAACTTTCTTGAGCAGGGTGTAGTCTTTCTTCACCCTCTTCATGGAATCATAGTAATAAGCCTTGCTTTCCTTCAGCGTTAGCACTAAGAGGATCCAGTGGTCGCTGCGCAGACATGTGAACAAACCAATATTAACCCACGAAGTTGGCTAGGTGCACAAGCAAAAGAGAAATTTACGAAAGCACAAAGTAGAGAAGGACTTACAAGGGATTGTAGGGCACGAGTAGGTATTCCTTGCCCTTATGCGCTATCATCGCACTCACGAGGTATTCTTTCATAATCTCTCTACCTTGTTGGGAGCGAACGTTGTTCTCGTGCATGTGATACGGATCTGCTATTGCAACATCGAGAATCTTCAGGCGTCTGATCTCTCTGATTAGGTGAAGCGCCCATAGCCTGACGAAGGATGCTTCGAGTCGATAAAGGTTGAACATGCCGAAGATCTCCGCAAAGTCCAGATAGAAACTTGTCCGCGGGATACTGCTCGACGAAATGGAAACCCTCTGGCACCTTCGCCGTGTAATACGAGACATTAGTTTCATCGGGTCCTAATTCCAGCTCTCGAATGTTCTCATGCAGAATCTTCATTTCGTTCGGGAAGACGTCGAACTCATCCTTTGGTACCATGGGGTGACCCGGGACGTGATAGGCCCACTATTGACGACCCGTTGCTCACTGTCCTGATTGGGAAGATGCTGCGTAGGTTAAGGATTTCTTCATCCTCGCCTCACCCTGTCTATCGTACGTACCGGTGCTAGCATGTGTCTTCTTCGCCCCTTTTTTGCTCGTACGCTGCGTATCGAGAGATACGGCCCTCTGATCGGCCATCGCTTCTTTGGCTGCGCCATGAGTGTTTTAAGAGTCAACTTCGTCTGGGCTTGCTCGTCATGCTTGGGTGGCGGCGTATCTACAAATTCTCGTGCCTCTTCGTCACGAGGCATGCCATGCTCCGCGCCCTCCTCGGCATCCTCCATCTCCAGATCCCTATAGGATAGAGGTGCGCAAATACCCAAAGGAGATGGTCTTGCTGATGGACTGTGGGTGTGGCTCGGCGAAGGTGCTGGACGATTGGAGGTCTCAATCAACTTTATCGCGTCCTTCGGCCACCTAAGAAAAATCCCTTGCAGGCTCCTAGCTTTTCGTATCCCTCTTCAGGGGGGTCATTCAAAACCAAGTCCTCAAAGGTGCGACCACCTTAGTCAACTCCACCCTCGCCATGTTTGGTGGTAAATCCACACAGTGCATCCTGTTTTCCGGCGTTATTGGGTGGACTCGACTGTACGCGACCATCACCATCGAGCCGAGCACTTGGGTCTGGAGATGGCACGGAGTTATCACCTGCGGAACATATATACGGGTCATTGATGTTAGCGTCCAAACAACGAAATCTGTACGACACCGTTACGATTTGTTGAGCCGACGACGCTTACCGTTAGGCCGTCGATTGAATTTGGCGACCCGGGGCCAATGCCCGAGACAGAGGGGCTACTACTCCTTGCAGCAGTGAAGGGCGGCGGCTGCGTATCCAGATTAAAGGGCGGCGGCTGCGTACAAGGATGCATGGGTGGACGTTGTAGCTGCTCATATATAGGCCCTAATATACGTTTCACCGCCGCCTCCACTCGCGCATCGAATTCTTTATCTTGCTTCACTTTCCTCCTCTCGCGGGCAGCCTCGCGGGTTTGGGGACAGTAATCAGCCCATCGAGCCCCATACCCGACGTCCATCACGCGGCCACGAGTCTCCGGCTTCCCGAGAGCCTTGTTGATAGGGTCTTGCCACCTGTCGCTATCGACAGAGTCCTGTGAGCTCTGAGGTTGCTGGCTTAGCTTTTTCTGCAAGCAACATGAACCATTTAGAAACGTACCTTTTCAGAAAATAATATACGTGGGACAAATAAAGTAAAATGAGTTCAGAGGTTACCAGTTCTTCGTGCACGTCCTTCATTTTCTCGTGCGTGAAGATCGGTTCCCCCGTCGCAGGGTCAAATTTTGCGCGGGCCCTCACAAAATCCTTTTCGCGCCCTTCCTGGATGTCCGAGAAAGGGGGTTCTTTCCCAGCCGCAATGAACCTTGCATCCTCCTTGTCCCATTTTGGCCTCTTCCCTTGGTAACCACGGCTGCCGAGTCTGTGGTCACCCACGATCTTCCCCTGCATGTCCTTCCCCCAATCACTCAACTTCTTGAATTCATCACCGGAGCGAGTTTGAATGAACTCGGTCCAGTCCGCCTCATCTATCGTAGGCCATTTCGGCTTTATCACGGTCTCAAAATCTTGATCCTTCATTTTATTGGCATGGTATCGCCAGGTATTCAAGGATTTGAACATCATGCTCAGGGCTTTCGTTGCGACTCTATTTTTGTCGGCCTCCGGGATGGAATACCTGCTGAATAGCCTGTCCAGGAGGAGAGTTCGAAGATGCTCGATTTCTCTCGTCCTTATGTCGGGGGTTGTGATCTTCACGGTTTCACGCAGGATG
Source organism: Stipa capillata (assembly GCA_019208055.1). Taxonomy (NCBI): domain Eukaryota; kingdom Viridiplantae; phylum Streptophyta; class Magnoliopsida; order Poales; family Poaceae; genus Stipa; species Stipa capillata. The sequence continues at coordinate 64,455 of JAGXJF010005465.1, read as the reverse complement.
CAGCCTACGGCGTTTGAGTACCCCTGTGCAGCTTTTACAGGACTGGCAGGTTTACCCAGATCGTCCACTCGAGTGATTACGAACGTGTCGGTACTCAACTTGTTAGGTCTCCTAGGCGCGAGCCGCCTTTTTCGCTTGGCTGGTGGAGCCCCGTCCGCCTGTTCTTCTTCAATACCGGTCTCGTATTCACGGCCGGTCCCTTCGTCACGATCGGTCACGTCTTCAACACCGCCGTACTCTTTTGCACGTCCAGACTCTTCGTCCGACTCATCGTGGGACGAATCGTACTCGTTGTTATCCCCGGCAGCAGGGTCGTCGACGATGGCGGCCCCCTGAGATATTTGTTCGAGGGCCAGGTCCCGGGGAGCTTCCGCACGCCCCTCGATATCTCGGGACGATGCCGGGACATCCGTTGGTGTCCGCGATGAAGAGGGGGTACTTCCGGCCATTTTCGAACGTACTGAAAATTTATTAAACACAAAAAATGGAAACTAGACTTATGAAAGCTTTCATGAGAGTAAAAACAATATGAAAAGGTTTGCTTATGTAATTCTACTTCCAATTACTTTAGTATTTCTAATATCCATTCATTATAGCAAACAAGGGTGCGAATTAAAATTTTCTTTGCAATTGAGATTATGAAATATTAGATAAAACCTATGTGCGTGCAAATTGATGGATGCTTTGGCAGGTTATTGAAATAAATTAATAAAAATTCAAATTTCGACATGACCTTTGCTAAATTATACAAAATAGAGTATCGAACGTTGACAAAACGTTGACGAAGCAACATTTCGCTAAAACGTTGAACTCAGTTTCCCTGAAAAATAAACAAAGCAACGAATGTTGCCTCGGCTCGACGGCCGGTACCACAAGCATATATGAAATACATTTCATGCACATCTCACATTCATTTTTTTTGCGGGAAACATCTCACATTCATTGACTCCATGTCCTTCAAAATTGAACATCCATGCACGAATTACCTGCTCAAGCAATCCCTTTAGGTCTCCACCAACGCAATATTCCAATACTAGCCAAAATGTGCTGAGGTTTGCTGCACATCATTAGCAGAAAGGAAAGAACCATAAATAAACAACTTAATGTGCTGATGTTTACTATTTGCGTTGGGTTAGTTGTAAGAAGCCCCTTCCATCTGCTCATGTGAGCCCTAACCTAACAGGCTAATCTACCAAGATTAACAAGACATCATGCATTGTTTCCTCACAAAGAAAGACCTTCAGTTTTGTGCAATCTGGGAACTATTAACATCCAAAGATAGCATGCATTGTTTCCTCACAAAGAAAGAAAAAGAAAAAGAAGATGACATACATTTTTGTTTGGACGAAAAGATGGCATACATTAATCTGTAGAGACATCAAGAACAAGCCATACCAACTAATTCAGTCCGGCGAGGGAGGCAAGGCGGCCGACGAGGGAGGCGAGGCAGCCGGCGAGGGAGGCGAGGCCGGCGAGGGGAGGCAGCCGGAGAGGGAGGCGAGGCGGCCGGCGAGGGAGGCAAGGCAGCCGGCGAGGGAGGCGAGGCCGGCGAGGGAGGCGTCCGGCGGGGAGGCGACGGAGGCGAGGAAATGCAGTGGCGGGGAGGCGAGCAGCGGCGGCGGCAGCGAGATTTGTGAATTCTAGGGCTAGGCGGGCACGCGCGCGGGATTAATTTGGGGAATTTTTGCCCAAGTCCCGCGCGGGCGGTTTATATGGGGTAAGTTATCAGTGACGGGCGGCATTAGGTGCTCGTCACTGATAATATTTATCGGTGACGGGCGCTACATGTGAGCGTCACTGATAAATGATTTATCAGTGACGGGCTGTAATCTGCGCACGTCACTGATAAATGGTTTAGCAGTGACGGGTTTTAGTACTGGCTCGTCACTAGTAAGTTATCAGTGACGCACTCAATATCTTGCTCGTCACTGGTAAGCTAGCTAGGGTTATGAGTCTTGTGGTTTGGTGGTTGCTTGTTTGAAAGGTTTAGTATAAGTTCATTTGGATGGATGAAATGAAAGGTTCGATGAAGTGGTAGCGTATATAATGTGCTATAGAAGTACTACTCGTATGATGTAGTATGACATGCTAATCGTCTTCACAAGCATTTTGTTCAGCGGGGAGTTTTGGTTACTACCCTAATCAATGCTAGAAGTACTGCAGAGCCTATCAATTCATTTCCAATCGGAACATGTGTTCCATACAAATTAAGTCTTTTGCGATACTTTGGTTACTTGTGTATTTTCATTTGAATAGCTCCATTACTACAACAATTGGTGCATAGCATAAGAAGCTAAGGATCTCGTATACCGATAGAAATTTCTTTGTGAGTATAGATAGAATTAACATAAAAGCACGATTGTTATATACATAAATTTGGTATGGTGTCATTATATTACAACAATTGGAGCACATACTGAAGGTACGACATTCTTCGACAATCTTCTCACTCTTCGACACTCTTCTCAACGGTAGTCTTGCTCTTCTTCCTGATATAGGTTAGCCCCTCGGAGTGACTTCGTCTTTTGAAGGGAAGCACGGCGGGACATGTAGTTCTGCTCCTTCTGCTGGGCCGTGGCTGAATGTTACCACCGTCATTGTCTTCCTCCATATCCGGGTCGTCAAATTGGTCATAATCCTCTTTGTCAATGACACCATCGATTCCAACGATACTCCTTTTGCCCCTCCTCATGACATGACGGCTTGGCCTCGTCGGGTCGGTTATGTAGAAGCATTGGGCCACTTGTTTAGCTAATACCCACGGCTCATTTTTGGCACTGATCGCTTTCACATTTACTGTCTCAATAGGAACTGCTTTCGGTATGACCATGGTAGTGAAATAGTCTTCCGTTTCGACATTCTTCGCCCATCTTACCCGGAACATGGGGATCTTGGTTACGGTGTAGTCAAGTTCTCAAATCTCTTCGAGCCTACCGTAGTATCTGTCCTTTGTCTTACCGGTTAGGGCCTCCATCGTCACCCCAGAGTTCTGGTACACACTCTTCTGGTCTTGTGTCTCTGTATAGAATATGTATCCGTTGATATCGTATGCTTGGTATGTCCCGACATTCATCAGGGGTCCCTGTGCCACGTGGAACACCGTCCGTGCTACGTCATCATCTTTTGAGAAGCTATGTTCGTCAAAGTAGTTTTTTAGCCACCTGGCGAATGTAGCGTTGTGCTCTTTCATGAGAGCCGCTTTGGTCTTTCTTGTGCCGTGCTTTGTTTTTAACATTGCCATGTGCTGAATAACATAAGGCCGGACCACTGACAGGTGCTGTAGCACTACTGTGTGCGCTCTGATGTAATCGTCTGATCGGTTCGGTACGTCACTGTGCACATGTAAATCCTTCTTTCCGCATCGGTGACCTACGTCATCGAGCCTGCCAATGTGCCGATTAACAGGCACGCCTATAGGTTTATCGACTTTCATGTAATCCGTGCAGAACTCGACGCTCTCCTCCGTGAGAAAGCCCTGGACGATGCTCCCATCCGGATGAGACCTGTTACGAACGTATCGCTTGACGACCTGATGAGGACATCCCTAACATCGATACAACCTTAGTAAAGGGTCCTGTAACACGAGCTCGAGCACGCCAACTTAATTGTCAGGTAAATTCGTTTTTTGGAGCTCCGTCATTTACTATGAACTCCATGATGCTGCCTAAAGGAGATGATGTTATGTTACTCAGGAACATGGGTTCAAGTGAGGAGAAGGATGGTGGCGCTGCAAGGCTGGAGTCACCGTGATGGGACGACATATACTTAATAGATGGTGCTGCGTCACCTTTTTCTTGGGCCCAAGGGCCTTGTAAGCCATAGTGGGGCCCATGCCAACTCCTTTAGGGTTTGGTACGCGCGTGAACAGTACCCCTTTCCCTTTCTTCTCTCTTTAAGTAGTAGCTGCCACCCCTAGGGTTAATTGGGTTTCATTGAGTTGTTTAGCTACTGCTACAATATTGCATCTACAAGTCGTGTAGGACTACCGCCTTGTTTAGATCTCCAATGGAATCCCACACTTTGTTCTTTTAGCTCTTGTGCCAATTTTATACTCGCAATTTCAGATTGCAATCTTAGTTCTTGCTGGTTCTTCAGTTGCTTGCAGGAACTCGAACTTCGTTGTTCAGGTTGATCGCGCCTACGGCAAGGTCAATAACCATCGGAGGTTGGTTTAGCGATTGCTAAGGCGTATCGTCGCGTATGGTATAGTCAGATCGTCAAGGTCAAACTCCACCAAATCGATAGTTACCTTCGTCTCATCGAAAGATCGGGCCCTCGTCTCATCACGACCCCATTGAACCTTTCCAACGGGTACATGTTGTGTAGGAATACGGGACCTAGGTCGATGATCTCCGGGACGATATGGATCATGAGATGAACCATGACGTCGAAAAATGCGGGCGGAAAGTACATCTCAAGCTCGCATAGTATGACAATGATCTCCGCCTGCAGTCGCCGGCAACGCTTCTTAGTGATGGACTTCTGAGGGATAATGTCGAAAAAGTTACAGAGGTCAAGCAGTGTCTTGCGGATCCATGGCTCCATTAGCCCTCTAATTGCAACCGGAAGTATCTGCGTGATCATCACGTGACAGTCATGAGACTTCATACCGATTAGTTTGTGGTTCTGCATGTCTAGAAATCTCTGTATGTTTGCCGAGTAGCCGGAAGTTACTTTGACACCTTTGAGGCATTTGAAGATTTTATCAAGCTCGTCTGTACTTAGAGTGTAGCAAGCGGTGGGACAGTCCGTCTTGATTTTTGTAACATTCCTGCCCAACTTGGTCTTCTCCTCCTTGGCCCACAGCTCTCGTCTTATCCCCAGTTCCTCGTAGTCAGCTCGTGCCTTCGGCCCATCCTTTGTCTTGTCTGCCATGTGGAGCAAGAGACCAAGCACACTCTCACAGACATTTTTCTCAATATGCATGACATCTATGCAGTGACGCGTCTTGAGAAAAGGCCAGTAAGGCAAGTCCCAGAATACAGATTTCGTTTTCCATACGCCTCCCAGCGGTTTTACCTTCTTCTGCTTCTTTCCCGCCCTAGGGCACTCACCCCAAGAGTTCAACATCTCATATATTTCTTCCCCACTCCTCTTACGTGGTGGTCCTCGGGTCTCAATCGTATTGTCGAACTTTTCTTTTTCTTGTCTCCACAGGTCGTCCTGTTGAAGCCATCTTCGGTGGCCCATGTACACGATTTTGTGAGAGCCCGGTAGGTGACGACTTGTTGTATCTTCCATGCACTTAACACATCATTGGTATCCGTGGTAAACCTGGCCGGATTGATATCCATAAGCGGGATAGTCTTGCACCGTTGTGATCATCATAGCTCTCATATTGAAGTAGTCTCCTTTGTGAGCGTCCTAGACCCGGACCCCTGGTTCAGCCCAGAGTGTATCTAGCTCCTCCTTCAGTAGTCGGTGATACACGTTCAGATCATTTCCTGGTTGCTGTGGCCCTTGAATTAGCATAGACAGGTGTAGGTACTTCCGCTTCATGCAGAGCCACGGAGGGAGGTTGTACATCCATACGACCAGGGGCCAAGTGCTGTGCCTGCTGCTCATTTTTCCAAAAGGATTGAGTCCGTCCGTACTCATTCCAATTCTGATATTCCTCGGCTCTCCTCCGAATTCGGGGTATTGGTCGTCGATTGCTTTCCACTGGCAACCATCCGCAGGGTGTCTCAGCACGGCGTCATCTTTCATTGGTCTCTCGTCGTGCCAACGCATGAGCTTTGTCTCCTTCTTGTTTGCGAATAGATGCTTTAAACGGGGAATGAGTGCAAGGTACCATACAACCTTTGCAGGAGCACCGCTCTTCACTCCGTTCTCACCATCTGGTTGGTAGTTCTTTCCCCGCTTGAATCGGGATGCTTTGCACTCGGGACACTTGGTTAGCTCCGCGTACTCGTTGCGATAAATGATGCAGTCATTCGGACACGCGTGGTATCTCGTCACCTCTAATTCAAGAGGGCACACGACCTTCTTGGCCTTATCGCAACCGCGAGGCAACACATTCCCCTCCGGCAGAACTTTTGCGAGATACTCCAATATCTCATCGAGGCTTGTGTCCGTGCTGTTGTGGAGTACCTTAAGTCTTAGAAGTTCGAGCGTGACTGAGAGGCGGGTGTGCTCGGAATTGCAACCAGGATACAAGGGAGTTTTCGAGTCTTTCACCAGTGTCTCCAACTTGGCAGCCTCTCTACGAGCCGCACTATCGTTATTCGTCTCTTTCACAACCTGCTCTTGCACATGACGGTCCTGGACCATTCCGGCCAAATTGTCCCCCGTGCTTCGCATATCCGCTTCGGCCTCTTCATGTCCTCCGGCATCTTTATAATCCAACCGTTCTGCTTCCGGCTCCCCATGTCCTGCTTCTTCATCTAACCCTTCATCGTCGGCAACAATCTCATCCTCCTCACCGTGACTTGTCCACCGTGTATAACCTGCCATGAAACCCCATCGCACCAGGTGCATGTGCAAAAAACCAGATTTCCTTTCGTACATCTTCAAGTTTTTGCAATCACGACACGGACAGCATATCTTCGTGCCACCCTTTCGCACCATATCTCGCTCGGCGAAATCAAAGAACTCATTCAAAGATGTATAGAAACTTTGTGTGTTCCGATCGCCGTCATACATCCAACTTCGATCCATCGGTCGTTCGATCCCTAAGATATACGAAAATTAATTAGTACCAACCCGTAGAAAATTTTGGCATGACCTTTGCTAAAATAACTAAAATCGAGTTTGTCGAACGTTGACAAAAGGTTGACAAAGCAACATTTTGACAAAACGTTGACAACTCAAGTGTTCACAAAGAGCAACACAAACGTTGCCTCGGCTCGATGGTCGGTACCACAAGCAATATATGAACAAATTTGTCAAAACGATCGCTCGATGGCGGATCACAAACCCTTCCGCAAATATTCATCTCATACGATCGATGTCGTAGCATTACACATTTCATTTCTCATTTCATATGATCGACGGAGGCAGTACGTGACAGTTTAACACAAACATTTATATATGTATACATAAGCAACAGTCATAAATAATTACACATATATATATGATTCTGCCTCAGTGTATAAAAAACATAATTACACATATATGAACCAATGTATACATAATTACACATATGTGATTCTGCCTCAGTGCATAAGAAATATAATTACTCATATATCAATTAAAGCAATGTATAGATCGAATTCATCTCACTGATCATAATAAATTAACTAATTAAGGTGAGATCTTGCATATATGGTTCATTAAAACATTGATTCTTCCTGAAAACTAGAGAGCTAAGCTATGGAGGGAGAGGTTTGGGGGGCTGCAATTGAAGCAAATTTGGGGGAGAGCAAGCTAGAGGTGATGATCAGGATGATCTAGCTAGATTAGGAGGGAGAGAGAGATGGCAAGGGAGCTAGGGGAGGTGGGGGAAGATTTTGGAGGGCAGGAATTTACCAGGGGCGTGTACAGCGGCGGCGGACGTGCAGGCGATCGGCGAGCTCGCTGCTGGCCAGCGGAGCTACGACTGGCCAGCAGCGAGCTCGCTGACGCTTTTTATAGGGCAGGTTACCAGTGACGAGCCGAACGTGAGCCCGCCACTGGTATGCAGGCCAGGAACAAGTTTGGCGGGAAATATTATCGGTGACGGGCTCTTTGGTGCGCACGTCACTGAAGTATAATATATCAGTGACGAGCTCCTCTGTGCGCGCGCCACTAGTAATTGCTACGTTACCAGTGACGGGCAGTATTAGGTGCTCGTCACTGGTAATTATTTACCAGTGACACGTGACAATTGACGCCCGCCACTGGTAAATTTTCGGTTTACCAGTGACGTGTTTTTTTGGTGCTCGTCACTGCTAAGATGGCTTCTATAGCTGTTTCTGCAGTAGTGATAGCCTATATTGTATATCTATACACAACCATTGTACCAAACCTCACAAAACAAAAGGTAGTAAACTGGGAAAAAATGCCGTACTACGTGTAGCCTATGATTTCGGTATGCTAGAAAACACGAGCACAACTTGTCTGTCTGCGCCCAAGCAGCGATATGTCCATCTGTGCTCCTCTCGCTGGCACAAAATAATCTCTCAAAAGTTGAAATTCATAATTAGCCAGCATATGCATGGAGCAATGGAGGCCAACAACACTCAGCACACACCGGGAAATAGTTAACCCACACGGACATTGGAGGTACACTCCGAGGTGCTCTCCTTCCTGAGCGGGTAGGTGCTGACGCGGCACGTCACCACCGAGCTCGCGCGGATCTTGAACGTGCCCAGCACCACGGCCTTCCCGGCCACCTTCGTCGTCGTCGCGAACGGCAGCATCCCGGCTATCCCATCCAAAATGAAATCGGGGGTGAACACCACCTTGACCGGGTCCACATCCACCATCGCCCCGACCGTCTCCGTCGTCCTCGCCCCGAGCTCCCCCGCCGGCACCACCGACTGCCCCACGGCCGCGCCGTGGTAAGTCACGTCCGTCACCACGTCGTCGTACCGGAACGACGCGTAGTTCGGGTTCTTCACGGTCACGTCCACGTCGAAGCTGATGTTGAGCCTGGGCGGCCACTCGAAACGGGTGTCGGATATCCTCGAGCTCACGATAGTCGCCACCACGTGCGGCGATCGCGGCCGGAACACGGTGAAGTAGAGCGTGATGAAGACGACGGCGAGGACGACGATGAGGGCGAGCAGCACGCAGCAGCAGATCACAACGGGCTTCCTCTTCATCCTGTCAGTTGCTAGCCAGGGAGAACAGCCAGCAGCTTGGTGCTTCTTGAATCTTTGGTGTGTCCTTCTTGGTTGTGGAGGTCAATGGGACAAGGGGAGGAGAGCAATATGTAAGACGGGAAGTTTCATTGGGATTTCAGACGAATTTTGCATTTGGTTGGCTCGGTGTGCGCTTGCATTGTTATCAGTGTTATCTTGTTTGGACTGTTTGGAGATTTGGGAGGGTTTGAAAATTCTCAGGTCCTCTCCCCAGCTCAGCCGCTCAGGACTCAGGAGGATGGTAAACTGCTATGGAAGACGTATGGCAGTACGTTTCACATATTATGATATTTGCTTTGCTAGTTAATTACCTTGAAATATACCTCAAACTAAGCGGCCGGTTTGCTTAGCGTACAAGTTACACATCTATATGTGACTTTTGCAACTTTGAGGTATTTCCATTACCTTGAATTAACTTACGATTTATTTGTATAGGAAAGGTGGATTGGCCAGACATATTTTGCATTTTAGAACATATGAGATGAAATTAAGATGGCAACCCATTTGATGACAAAATTCCCTACATTTCATTTGATTTACATAGCAAAGTAACACGCTTCTTTTATAAGTTCTCCAAGACAGTTTCTTCGTTGTGGTTTCGTTTCGCTTTTCTTTTCACTAGTGGAATCCGGTCATTCTTGGTTGTACGGAAAAATAGACTTCTCCATGACAGTAAGCCCAAGCTATGACATCTTGTCGACTGTCATGGTGAACGCATTTTCTACGGTCGTGTGCATATATATACTTGTACACACACCTATAAAAGAGATATTTTTACTTAAATTTGTGATGCATCAAGATTCAAGAAGATAATATTATCTGAGTAAAACTTTGAGTTTGGCTAAAATATTTTATATAGGTCAGTTTTGACCAAATTTGTGACATGAAGTATGGTGTACGGAATAATTTTAGCTTAGAGGAATGCCTACTTGTAAAATAAACATGCACTGAAGAGGGCCCAGAAACGTTCCTGCGCATGTGCCGCGTTGAAAAATTGAAGCATGTGTCATATCCATAAACATATGTAGATGACACAAGCTTTAGTTTAATTTGACGTCTACCTCAGCTGGGTACATGAAGCATTAGAACTGTTTCTGAAAGCAAAATGCTTTGTGTTCTTTCGTTCTTTTCATTTTGCTCCCGCTCGTTAGGATTTACAGATATGGTCATCTTTCTCCCCTTGTCTTTGCCAAAGTTGGGGCAAGCTAGAATTGGGGCTTGCCAAAATTTCACAAGGTCATTTGTTGGTCATTGCCAATAAGAAATAATTCTCGCTAATTGCTTCTGGGCATAACTAAATATTGATGCCAAACCAATTGAATGCTAAACTTTCTTAGCTTGCCCCACTTCCGACAAGACAACAGTTGGCTCTAAAGTAAGCACAAAGGAAGTGTATATGCGAATGGCTGGTGTTCTAGAAGCTAGATCATATCTAGTCACAAAATTATTGCATTTTTCGGGTAAGGATAGAAGTCCCAAGATGCCCATGCATTACCATGAGATCAACTGAGTGAAACAATCAAACAAACACTCTAGGATGTACAGAAGTACCTTCAACCAAAAGAAAATCTACATGTTTGTCATTGAGGACATCTGTTGAACACTTTTGGCATGAGCTAGAGACGTGCCTCTTGACTTACTCTCTCCTAACAAGGTGATGCTTCTGAGGAACATCTACGGGTGGAGGCGTTGTGACACGTGTGCACTGCTACACATTAATAAAAACAGTATTAGCGTCATGCGTTGTGCACAGCCCAGCCTAACCAATCTCAGTTAAGAGAAGAGAGCCTCACCCCACAAACCGATGCCGGACAGGCACATTTTATTGTTCGAATCAAAACTCACTGTTTATGTTCTTTGCCTTGGTAGCGCGTATACATGGGATGTAGGTATATATAATATTATGATCACGCTGTTGTTTGTCGTTGCTATTATGTTAGTGTATGTGTTGCTCATGTGGCAATTATCTTAGGCCCAATGGTGGAAGTGAGATTGTTCATTCTCATCCACGTAAATTTGTGCTCTAGGTTTGACACAGTGTACGGTATTTAATTAGATTACATGTACAATAGGAAGTGAAATTTCCACTGGTCAGTCACGGTGATAGCTCTAGAACGATTTGCTTCCGCCAAAAAGACAGCTTCTCTCCGATCACACTCCTCTTCTTTTAGAGATAGGGGCTACCTCTTTCTAGGACAATCAACCATTTGTTAAGTTCAAGTTATGATGCGTTAGAAGGACGATTTCGTTGACATGGTCACGAAGGTTTGGCAAAGATAGGCGTGGGGCGCGTCTGCTGTACAGAGGTGGTAGAAAAAACTTATGACCCTTCACCAATTTCTTCGAGGATGGGCGAGCCACACCAGTGCTATTAATAGGAGGAAAAAGGAGAGGCTCCTAGCTTTGACAATCATAAGCGTCTATTGAAACTCAAACTCCCACTTAAAATCAAAATTTTCCTGCGGTATTTGAGCAGGGGAGTCATTCTCACAAAAGATAATCTAACTAAGTGGAATTGGCGTGGTGCGAAGACCTATTGTTTTTGCGTGCCATGTTGCCCGTTTTGTGTGTGTGAGTGTGGGGGCAGGGATGGTGCATATTGCTTTCAATATTTCATTTCCTACTAGTGTTGCTCGTGTGATGGGGCAGTGGTTGCACGGGCTAGGTAAGGGATTGCAATATCAAATTCTTGTGGGAGTAGCAGCTATATGTTGGTCTATATGGCTATGTCATAATGATGTGATTTTTGACAAAAAAAAATTCTATCGTTCAAACAAGGTAATTTTTAGGTGCGGTAATTTGTTGCAATCTTGGACACGCTTGTAGAAGCTGGAGTTCAGAGAAAGCTTGGTGGAGGAGAATAGGTAGTTGGAGGCTGGGGTGATGGAGCTTTTCTCCTCTAGTGGATGATGCACCTGTGAACGATTTGGCGATGGCTCAGTGACTTGAAGTGGTCTTTTATATTTCATTTTATTTACTTCAGATGTAAGCCTGTGGGTTATTTGTTTTTCATACTCTAAACATGCTATTATGTAAATTGGTTGGGTTACGTGCATCGTCTTAATGAAGAGACCGAAAGTTGAACAAAGTCTTCGTTTAAAAAGTTTCACGTTTAGTAGGACATGTGCCCATGTTAAATATAATCTGTTAAGCCTTTAAAATGTTCCTAACGTGTACAGAAGACGCGCACGTGGTATGCGTGTGACAATATGAGTAGTGTGACAATATGAGTATTGTACCTGAGTTATGTACGTCTATCTTTTACTCTTGAAAAACAAATTAACTGATAAATTATATATCTTCCAAAAGTCGGTCCTGGCAAATGTTGAAGATGCCCACTGCCATGAACCTGGAGGTCCATGAGCATGGGTAAAAAGGGATAAATAGCAAATTCCACATCAGACAACATGACATTGGCAGCCTACTTGTTTTTATTTTTTCTTAAAAACAAAAATCAACCAGATGATACAAAACTCAGAGAAATTCAGAGGAACAATGAACTGCAGAGAGCAACATACAAAATGTAACATAAGGAGCAGAAAAGACAACTAAGAGTTGCGGAAGATGCCGGCGGCACCCAACAACTTAGTTGATGAAGAACTCCGACATGAAGCAGTTGTCAAGATCTTTCAAAACCTCCTTAATCATGCTGACCATTTGATGTCTCAGACGGGCCTTCTCGTGGGTGCACAGGAGGTGTATGAACTCAGCAGCCGGGGAAAAACGAGAGAGGCGTCAAAGCTATACGTGGTCTCAGTAGTCCTCCACGAGAGGAAATAGACAAAAACATTATACTGATGGTATACAAAGTGTGGGACCCTCGGTATACTCAAATGTCAGCGATAGGGAATTCTTTTCTTTTGAGAACAGCGATAGGGGATTTTGGTAGACGGAGAAGGCCCTACTAGGAAGATTGGATTTATATGCTACAGCGGAGGATGAGAGGAGGTGGATCCATCCAAACTACTTCACTATCATCACAAAAACAAAACAGCTAGTACAACAAATGAATACCGTTCCACTTTATTAAAAACCACGTCTTGTCACCATCACTACTTGTTTACTTGTTCTCTTCACTCGTTTCACTTCGTTACAACTTACAGCAATTGGAATTCTTGTTGATCGATGTGGATGGGACGGTAGTCGGTAAACCAAGTCCACAGGAAACAACAGATTCGCATATAGATGCGACATGTGGTTAAACATTGTTTGCATAGCTCACTAAACTATAACGTTGGCTGTTTCGACGATTACATTACTCTGCCTTTTAAATTCCAACTCAGGTTGTGTACCTTTTCACTATAAGGACATTAGGGGACAAAAGAGAACATTCTCTCTGTTTTTGTTCTGATTTTGAGATCGCTAACTACGTTTGCCACATGTGTTCAACAAAAGAGAACCTGTACCAGTGTGTGTTGGTCCTCGCCGAGAGCTAGACCTGCTCCCTTGGACTTTGTTTGTTTTCTTGGATGATTGGCTTTATTTATTAAGTAAAGATAGAACAATACATTCAAAAAATTAAATAACAAATAACAAAGATCCATGATAAAGCCTGAATTTACATCAAGGTCTTTTAACATCATCCTTTCCGGTTCTGTTCTTTACATCTTGATGTTCCTCTAGGTTTTCAGTGAAAAGAAGCAGAAGACAAAACATATATAAACTAGACTACTCTCAAAAATTTTGAAAAGTCACTCAGCCTAATAAACGAAAACCTAGGAGCGCTTAACACATTGTGGCTAAGAATAAACCCCTTACAGAGCAGTTTATTAAACCGTTGCTTTGTCACCAAACAGCTGAGGAAGAAAATCAAGAAAACGAAAAAATGAAGTTGAAAAATGAGAAACCAAAATTAATTCGACGTTAACAATGCTACCACCACCGCCAGAGGATAATCCAGCGAATCATTGATTGGTGGGAGCGAAACACGGTTCGCTCTTAGGTGTCGGTCGTGGTAGTCATGCCGGGACGGGGATGGGGACGGAGCTTCGATGACTTCGCTGGAGCGGCTGTTGCAGTGACACGCCTGGTCAGCCTAATCAACCAGGTAAGCTCATAGGTTGCCGAGTGGGCGCGTGCACCTCCCACGCAAGAGGCCCCGACGAGATTCTTTCGGCCTTGGGCGTTCGTGCTGCTCGGCATCCATATCCAACAGAGCCAATGCGCGGGTCACCCAACTCACTCTACCTGGGCCACGCGTGCTGCACGCTGAGGAGGCCGTGCAAATCGGGTTGGCCGGGCCATTGCCTTCATCTTTTCGGCTGTGCCTACTAGCCCAAATCGAACGCATGCTCAAACACGGCCGCACGTATGCGATCAACCTTCGTGATGCATGAATGCAAACGGTTTTTATTTAGAAAATTTGATAAAATGACTCATCTTAATTTAATTAAATATTGTATTAAAGAGTAAACTAAGACGGACATTTCATCAAATCTCCTTATTTAAGTAAGAAATCAGCATGACCTTCTGCTACACTACCTGCCTTAGGCCCCCCTTCTAGACGGCTTCGGCTTGTGCATAAGCCGGCTTAAGCTATGGTGTGGGAAAGCTGCAGTGTGGGGAAACCTGATAAGCTTCACCATCCCCTTCTAAACAGCTTATGAGATTTGAGCTTATAGGCAGAGATGGATTATGGAAAGTCTGTAATACCCTTTGTCTTGTTTGTTTTCATTCACAACTTCTGCAATGTTTATTGAATTTGCGAACCTAAAATTTGCAATGAATCACACTATTTACATTTCACTCAAATGTTACAACCAATACATAGACCAATTATTCCATACACACACACCAATAATCTCACACTTATCACCATCCATCCATCTTATTAAGGACACAACACATCAATAGCTACATAGGTTCCCACTGATCACGCAACATACAAAAGTAACAAATTCATATTTAGCATCACTGAAAGCTATATCAACTGCAAACACCTCAGTCCCGCATAATGCACACCACTGGTAAAAATCTGAGAAATCTAATGTGCACAATCATTAACGATCATCGGTTGCTTCATTTGACAATGAAAAATAGTTTGATAAAGGAAGCACTAAAGCATGACAAAAGTTTTCATCTTCAGCAATAGTAAGAACAATGAGCATATCGCATTAATTCTCAAGTGCATCTGCAAGCATCTAGATAGAAAACTACTTCAGCAGCCAAACATAACAATCTCCTCAATGCCAAACCTGTATGGTCAAAACACGAATGATCATACATGCATACAACGTCATATCATAATTTCAAAAAATTATACATCACAACATACATAGCAAAAATTGCATACATCACAGCATACATAGCAAGAATTCTCGTTCATTTCAATGACGAATTTGTTGCTGTTCTTCCCTTTTTCAGTCTATTCATCTGTTCTCCCTACGTCACCCTGCGTCGACATGGAGCTCGGCAACACGGGGCAGGTCGGGTGCCACCGGAGCCATGGGTCGACGCACTCCCGGCACATCGAGCAGCACATGCCGACGCCGGTTGGGGCGGAGGAGGAGGGCACCGGCGGGGGGAGGAGGAGGGCGGCGCCGACCGGGGGGCGGAGGAGGGCGGCACCGGCGGGGGGAGGAGGAGGGTGCCACCGGCGGGGAGAGGAGGGCGACGTCGGCTGGGGCGGAAGAGGGCGGTACCGACGGGGGGATAAGGAGGGCAGCACCGGCGGGGAGAGGAGGAGGGCGGTGTCGGCTGAGGCGAAAGAGGGGGGCACCAGTCGGGAGGAGGGCGGCATCGGTTGGCATGGAGAAAGGCGGCGCTAGCGTGGGGAGGAGGAGGACGGGGCCGGCCGGGGGGAGGAGGAGGGCGAGGCCGGCCAGGGGGAGGAGGGCGGCACCGGCGTAGAGAGGAGGAGGGAGGAACAGATCCGGTTACCTCGGGCCGGCGGGGAGGCGGGGCTTCGAGTCAGCGAGGAGAGGGACTTTGGGGTCGGCGGGGAAAGCGGCGGGACGAGGTCGCCGACGGCGCTCCGCCGCCAGGCAAACCGGGAACCCCCAACACCGCTCTCAGGTGGGGAAGGGGAATCGGGTGGGAGGGCGGGGGCGGGGGCAGGATTTTTTTTTCTTATATATTGAATGGTAGGAGCGGGTAAATTTCTCAAACTGATAGGGACAGAACAGTAATTGTTAGGGTTGCAGCCTAGAATAAGCTCGGAAAGCCTCATTTTCGAGGCTTCCTCCCACCAACAGGAATAAGGAGTGCTTAAAATTTAAGCTCAAACTAAGTTTTGCCTTCTAGACAGCTTATGCCTTCTTGGGGTCATAAACCACCCCATAATCGCATAAGCTGTCTAGAAGAGGGTCTTAATCCAGCCCGGCTCGGATTCTATTTCCCTATGCCTGACGCAGTTATGTAACCGAACCACCTTCGAAGTTCAAAATTCAACTCACTATTTCGCCATACCGTCCATACATACCCCGTTCGATTTTACAGTAAACGAAAAACAGCACCACAAACAAAGGAGGAAAATAAAATCTTATCAGTCCCATGTCATTAGGTGGCGCAGCAGCATGCATGCATGCACACCTAATTACGTGCAGGGCCAGGGAATCAAGCACCGCCCGATGACGACCCCCTCCCGGTGCGGACCGATGCGACGCAATGCGAGCTGCTCTCCCCATGGAAGACGTACACCGTGACGTAGCACACCACCTCGACGGTCACGCTCACCTCGAACGCGCGCAGCACCAGCGCCTTGCCGTCCAGCTTCGCCACCGCCACGAACGGCAGCGCCCCGGCCACCGCGTCGTCGGCGAAGTGCGGGTTCTCTGCCACCTTGATCCCGTCCACCTCTGTCAGCGGCTCGACCCGCGCCGTCGCCTGCCCGCCGATCTCCCCGGCCGGCACCACCGTCACCCCCACGGGCTCCCCGTGGTATGTCACCGCCGTCACCTTCTCCCCGTACCGGAACGGCGCGCGGCTCGGGTTGCTCACGACAACGTTAACCCCCACGGACAGCTTGAGCGACGGCGGGAGGAGGTCGAACTCGTCGACGCCGATGTCCACGGGCGTCGCCACCACGCGCGGCGGGAGCGGGCGGTACAGGAAGTAGAACGCCAGCGCGAGGGCGCCGAGGATGACGAGGATCGTCAGCAGCACGCAGCACGACATGGCGTGGTGCTTCTTCCTCGCCTTCATGGTGCGCAAAGCTTTTCTTGATGTGTTTGTATTTTTTGGTGTGGTGTGTGTACGTGCATGTGTTTTGGGTTCGTTATGGTCTGGGTTATATTGGCTCTGTTTCTTGTTCGTGTGCTTGGCGCCTGGTTCGAGATTGCTTGCCAATGGGTTTTCAATTTGGTTGTTTAGAAATTCCTGTGCAATTTGAGAACGTCTTGCTGGTGAAGGCGCTTGGGACAAATGAACCGCCATGCAGGGTATTGCAGTATGGTACAACTACTCTGTTTTGACATGGTTGCCCCGGAGTGTGCCTAGAACTGAAGGAGGGTTCGGTAGGTAAAGGTAACTGGTGGATTATGCACGCTTCATGTACCGGTAGATTAAGAGTAAATGACACATTCCATTGCCTAATTTTATCACGTTTGCGCAAAATATCGGGCTTTTGTTTTCTTTACACACGACACCAAGTACATCACAAGTTTTTTCTGTAATCAACCAGATCAGACCTGCACCCCGGCTCACCGGATCGGCCGCATCACCCGCTTGTGTTGCCCTGCTGGGGCGCGGGCAGGATTGAGTCGGATTCAATGCACATAGTCGCATTGTTGCGAGCAAACGAGTTATGTGCAAGAAAACAAAACTTTGATGTTTTGCACAAATAGAAGTATACTAAGTGGTGGAAAGTGCACTTTAGTTGTAGATTAAATGTAAGTTGTTCCATATTTGTATTCAAATTACATTTTATGGTGGCGCATGAATATAAGCTAGCATGCATTTGCTGTACAAAGCCTGCTGTATGACTAAAATATTCACCTCGTCAAATATGGATAAAAGAACACCATTACGTGACTTGCTCGGTTGTGCATGGAAGATAATTTATCCACCATCACGTACAAGCAAGAGTCTTCGAAAAAACAAATAGCCATTGGTTAAGGCCGATGATTATCTCGAAAAAGAGGCCGATGATGTACGATATTGCTGACCTGACATGAAAACGAGAGGAGGAAACACTTTTTTCATTTCTTTTTTAGATGACAGGAAAACACTTTAGAGCATCTCCATCTCTCGGTGGTAAGTAGAGATGAGAGAAATTATATAACATCAATGCTAGCAGGTATGAACATAAGTGCTAGGTTTCTCTTTTGCTGTGCTCCGTTTCAGTCTCCCTGTTATGTACGATGATGCCCATCCCAATCCCCGGTGGAGACTCCAGTGCATGTAAGTTTTGAGATGATGGTGCGGTGTTCCTGGACGGAGGTCGTAGGTGGCAACGACTACTATATAGTAGGCTTTGGAGTCGTCCTGGATGGCTTTCTCAGGCGTGGAAATGACGGGTTTTGCTTGTCTTTAAAGCCTTGATTTATGCTCTGACGTGTTTCGTCGATGTTTCTTTTTAGAAACATCTAGTATATATAACTCGTAGAGATATACACATTAATACAAGTGTACGCTCATATTACGTCTATTACAGACTAGAGTTACAAAGTTAATATAGACGTCTCGTAATCAATAGGTATGTCACCTACCACTAAAAGAGAATTTCATCTTGATAAGACACAGATGAAGGAGCCAGCCTGGGGTTTGTTCTCTTGTGGGCAGCTCATTCAATCATCTCTAGTGATCATTCAAGCGACGCTTAGTTCTCATATTGATTTTTTTTTCACTTTTTGTTTGTTGATTTGTTATATTGTTGTAGCCCGTTGTATCCTAATGTATCTTGTTGTTTTTTTCATTTAATTGAAATGGTTTAGGTTAGCAAATGGCTGCAGTAGTTTGCCTAAAAAAAAGCTTACCAACAAATGTTAAGCTTTCTCTCTCTCTCGCTCTCTCTTCCAATATGCATAATTTTATTCTGCCTCCCTTAAACGTACGGATTGACTTCCTAGTTTAAAGGGTGTCTTTCCTCATTACGTGAGGACTCCTTATCTTTTGGATACCCTGGCCACTACATCAACTGCTCCAGATATCCAGCGTACTCGTGCATGGATACTACTCTGTATATCGTATCTGTGTATTACTCATCATCAAAAAATAATAAACAAGTTAAAATAGAAAGAGAAAGCTGATATATCTACCTTAGCACATGTGTAATTGTACATACCCTAGGTTGTCTAGAGCCATCCATGTCATTTATAGATTCAACAACAGACAACACATACAATAGCATGTTGTAAGTAGTCGATATATAGCTTCATAATTTATGAATGTGTGTTACAAATAGCAATCATACAACAATAAAATATCATCTATAGGTTGTCTATCAAGGTCTTATACACTATGATTAGAATACAGACAACCTCATTCTCCCTCTTCCTTCTCTCTCCACCTCATAAAACATCATCAATCTTAAGACAACTGACATCACACTGTACAGGGCATGCCATGGTATATATAGCTAGTTATTGGTATTACGTACTATCTATGTTATCTATAAACTCCAATGAAGACAAACACCGTCCTCTGCCTCTTCAAGCATGTACCTTCCATATCTACATATCTCACCGTTTTATAAAATTTAAAAATATGAAGTAGGGGCCTTTCTTACTGTTTTTGCCTAAAAGGTAAAATAAAGATACTACATACAATAATCTATATGTAAATAGTTTAGATAGAACCCCCATTATTTGTGAGAGTGGTATATAGACGGTGTCTATACAATAATAAGAATACAATCTATAAGATAGGGGTCTTCTAGATTGTAGTAGACATCGTTATTCTCTCTCTCTTTTTTTTCTCCATTTCATAAAAAAATATAAGTAGCATCTCTTAGACATATCTGATATCACAATATGAATATGTCCTTATATGTGCTAAGGGATTCGGATGCTCGTGAGGTTTTCCTTTTGAGAAACTGTATTGAATCAAGTGACACGACAATAGTACACGTCACTGGTTAAGACCACATACGACCCAAGATGCTGGTTTAGTTGGGCCGTTCGTTGTCGTGATCAACCCTGAGCACCTTGGGCCTAGGTCAGTAGGTCGGGAGCCTCAGTTTCGGGAGTTCAGGTTTTTGGTTGAAGGCCAAGTTTATCGTAATTTATTAGTATTTGGTTCTATAATTTGTAGTCCATGTGTTATGTAATCAAAATTTTTTAGCTAAGAATTTTTTTGGTTAAAGCCTAATAAATTCTGAACATGTCAAATATTTTTGCCTAGCTTAGCTAACTTGTGGCAAAATAAAATTAAAAAAAGCCACAAGTATATCAAACTTAGCTAAAAAATTAAATCTATGGCACATGAATCAAGAGATTAAGAAAGTATGACTAGCCATAGTTGTAGCATAAATGAAACACTAAGCTATGTTTCTTAGCCAACTTGTGGCAACTCGTGGCAAACTTTAGCATTCAACCAAACACCCTCTAGACTTGTAAAACTTGTGGCTCTTTTTTTTACGACAAGTTAGCCAAGTAAGGCAAAATGTTTGACATGCTTTCTTTTTTTGCTACAAGTTAGCTAAGTAAGGGCAAAATATTTGACATGCTTAGACTTTCTTAGGCTTTGACCAAATATGCCCTAAAAGGCAATACTTTCAACTAGAAAATTTAAAATTTAACATAGTTTCCAGACTCTCAAACTGATGGTTCAAACTTTCAAGTTGGAAAATAATTTTTTTGACTTGAAATCTTCATTAAGTTGCATGCCCCCATAAGTCCACCTAAAGTCTAACATGATGGAGAAAGACGGATAATATATTTCACACTTCTCCTCATGTCTGGACTCCATTAGGCCTTGTTGAATTACATGCACCAATCAGTTTACCAAAAAACTTAAACTGATGGAGAAAGACGAGAAATATATTGCAACGACCTTCAATTTTGGACCAAACCTTTTCAATTCCCCGGTATTAATACATAAACACTTCATAACAAGTAAAACATTTAACATGAATTATAAATATTTCGAGTCAGCAATACTAGAAAAATTAATTGTTCACTAACTGGGTAGCAAACGTACATTGCAACAAGCCAGCAACTAGATTCATTCACTCTTATGACTTACATCATGACTTGATACCTCACCTGCATCTTGCAGGTGAATCTTTCCTGAAGATACACTAGCAACAACTAGTACGCATAGTAATAATAAACCAATAGTTGACGAACATGTCGCTGAACTCTGAACAACGGTCACTTCTTCTCATGACATGACATGGCCGGCCTCCGATCTTCCCTGCATTCTTTCGCCAATCATCACTGCAAGAAACACCGGTCGCACGGGATGGTGCGGGCCACAAAGTACAGATACAGTCGAGATCTCACTAACAGATCACGCGAACGCATGCATCAGACCTTGGCCGTCGCGTCGGACGCCTCGTCCTTGATCTCTGATCCCTCGATCGCCTGGGGCCGCGTGCCGTCCACTACCAACCCGCGCTCTTCTCTGCCCTTGCCCCAGAGCACGGCATAGAGACCTGCAACGAGCAGCGCGCCACCGATAGTGCTGCACCCAGAGACACGACAACGAGCGAGATTAGACGCACGACGCATCTGGGACAGCGAAGTGATCGGCCTTGTCTGCCCCCACTTCAGCTAGTTGGTTGTGAGTTGCGACCCTTGGCACTTACTTCGTGACGAATCAAAAGAGGAAACTAGCTACACGAAGGCTAGACTGATGTAATTACTGTGATGGTGCATTGGTGCTAGTAGTAATGCTGTGATCCAACAACATGCCGTACCTTCCTAGGCTCACATCTTCTCCGAGCAGGAACGAGGCTATCACCATGGTGAAGACGAGGGTGAGCGGCATGGACATGGACAGGAAGACGGGGCCTTTCTTCTCGATCACCCAGATCTGCAGGTAGTAGGAGATCGCTGCGACGACGATGCCCTGCAAAGGGCAAACACGATCACATCGCACGTACGTAGCGAGTGTTAAGTTGAGTGGCGGGGGACACGGCAAGAAAATCGTTATCAGGATCAGGTGCTTACGGTGAAGAGCACCGAGAAGAGGCTCACCGTGCCGGCGAGCTTCCACCGCGACAAGTCCCTCTCGAGGACGAGCGCGATGAGCAGCGACTGGACGCTCGCGAAGATGCACTGGAGCGTGGTGTTCAGAAGCTTGGATGGGTACTCCAGCAACATGGGACCCTGACAAAGAGAGAACAACACCGTGTCAATCACTTCTGCAGATCCAGACGCGCATCAGACAGACACGACGCTGATCTGATCACCTGCCGCACTGTCCACAGAGACCATATCACCGCTCCTGCGGTCATCAGGAAGATCCCCAACGCCCAGTTCTTCTCGGAATGCGCGTGCGCAACGCCGCTGGCGCTGTGCAGGAGCAGCGGGTGGTGGTTGAAGGACTTGAGTTGGGGTCCTTGGTATAGCGCCAGCGCGATGACGCCGCCGATGCAGAGGAGTATCCCCGAGGCTTTGGCCATACCGTGGACGCTCTTCAACTTCAGAGTCTCCATCCTGTCGGGCCGTCGGGCACCAAGGAAGAATGTTCAGTTCAGTTCAATGATGTGCCTGTTACTGAAAAGTCTAAAACAGAACAGAGTAGAAGAACTTAGTAATGACCTGAACATGACAGCCAAGATGAAGGCAACCACTGGCACGATGTTGAAGATAGCCGATGAAGAGGTGGCTGAAGCATAATTCAGGCCAATGCTGTACAAGTTTATCGTTCCAGCCATCCTGAGCAACATGACACAAACTAAGAGCAATCTAACCAGTAACAACGTGGTGTTTCAGTGATCAAATCAAGAAGAACCATCTACTCTGAACATAAAAACACGCACTTCAGATGTAAAAACGTTGGCATACCCATAGAAGGCATGGACAAAGATCTTGACAGAGAGTCTAAACGTCAGCGGTGGCGCCGGCCGCTTCCTGCAATTAAAGAACACCAGATGAACGTACAATTCTATCAATTTCTTTTCTTTTTGTTAATAGTACAGTTCTATCCATGATAAATGCAGAAAGGCGGACACATGCAAGACTGAATAAACCGTGCCTGTAGAACACGAAGACCGTCGTAACATATGGATACCTGATCTCAAGGAAGAACGCGAAAGGAGCCAAGAAGATGGCGGCGACGGCGTGCCTGTAGAACACGAAGACCGTCGTGCTCGTGCCCTCGTTGAAGGCCGCCTTGGTGAGTATGTGCATGCCTGCGTATATCAGCCTGATGAGCACTATCGTCGCGTACACCTTGCCGTTGCCCATGGTAGCTAGGTTGATCTTTCAGAGCTGTTGTGTCTGTCCCCCAGCTCCTATCCTTATATATATGTGATGGCCGAGCTAGTTTGTGTGAACTCCGAAGACTGAAGACTGCTGAAGTGACATGCAAGTGAAAGGCTGAAAGTTCTCGGCATGTTCATGCATGCTGGATAACAACAATATCAGGTAGTGATCAAGTTAATATGCAATGTTTAAGAACAGATCGAGAGTTTATGTGCAAGGTTCAGGTTACCATGACAAGAGGTAGGCTAGCTTTTGAGACGACAGGAAGAGGTTTTTAAGAGCAAAAGCTGAATTTCAATCGGTGCAATGGTTATGTTAACGGAAAGACAAGTAGTGCGCAGGCCACAGATGAATAAACTGCCACTTGAATCAGCAGCATGGCAATCTGTTGGGTAAAGTATGTGTGAGTTGAACTTGTTTAGGGAAAAGCTGTTCATTAGAGAAGCTACCTTATCTCCTGATCCGGATTTATTTGTTGTGTTGAATGATCATGTGCGTCATTACGAAATATTTGTTAAGCTATCGCGGTTATTGATTAATAGGAGGAAAAGGTCCCGAGATCAAGACTTTATTCTTTGCTTAACTGATTGCTCAGGACCGATATTTCCCAACTTCTTTACTGGCCTGAACATTTAGCTCCACTGTGGACGTGCCATAGCTTCATGGTCCTGTGAAATGATCACTGCTTGGCACGTGTAATGGAATGTGCATTAGTACCATTTCTCGATAAGTGATAGCTCCGTCACAAAGGTCATGAGGATTTCAATCTGTAGCTTTCGGTGTTCGATGCAGAAGATTCTGTTCACAGATGCAGCGTCAGCTTTGTGAGCTTCTCTTTCTCTTTACAGAAAGATGCACGAGCAGCTTTGCCATGTGCAAAGGTGAAAGGCCTTCCTTCCACAAACGTAATTCACAAACCGCACGTCTTCTTTTTTTTTCGAACTTCATCTCACCGCCGGAATTAGTTACAGTGGGCTAAACGCAGAATATGTTTATTTTTTCCTGTGTGATGGTTACTGTATTCAAAAGAGAACAAAAAGAGTGGAACCTAGGATTTAACGTAATAACTAATAATGCATGTTTTTTTTCGAACTTCATCTCACCGCCGGAATTAGTTACAGTGGGCTAAACGCAGAATATGTTTGTTTTTTTTCCCTGTGTGATGGTTACTGTGTTCAAAAGAGAACAAAAAGAGTGGAACCTAGAATTTAACGTAATAACTAATAATGCACGTTTTTTTTTCGAACTTCATCTCACCGCCGGAATTAGTTACAGTGGGCTAAACGCAGAATATGTTTGTTTTTTCCCTGTGTGATGGTTACTGTGTTCAAAAGAGAACAAAAGAGTGAAACCTAGGATTTAACGTAATAACTAATAATGCACTTTTTTTTCGAACTTCATCTCACCGCCGGAATTAGTTACCGTGGGCTAAACGCAAAATATGTTTGTTTTTTTCCTGTGTGATGGTTACTGTGTTCAAAAGAGAACAAAAAGAGTGGAACCTAGGATTTAACGTAATAACTAATAATGCACTTTCTAGAAAGCTTATTTTTCTAGAGCATCTCTGCTGAAATCTAGTGTGAATTACTACATTATATTACAGTCCACTAGACTTGCGTGCAGTTGACTGCAGTCAACTCAAGTATTCAAGTATCTTTCAACCAAGTCACACCATGCTGTCTCTCAAAAAAAAGTCACACCATGCTGTGGCTCCACAAAAAGTTAAATTTCACACTATATTTCCATAAAGAAAAGGAAAGAACCTTAAAGCAATCATGAATATGAGGTAGAAAATGGCATGCACGTTTCGGGACGCATCTGGTACTCAAGGATAAGAGAGATCATATACATAGTGCTACACGATTAGTCCGTCACAGACCGATTAAAAGCATCATTTAGATGGTTTTTTTGACCGTTTGTGCCTAAGGGTCTACGATGACTCTCGTATGTCATCTATCTGAGATGACTTTACATGATAGATGGTTGTAATTGATGATTTATCTATGATGATATCATATCATAGATATTTTATTGCTTGTCATCTGCCTGTGATGACTCTACATCACGGACAGTTTCATGGTTGACCCGTCTGTGATGTTGTTTTCTAGAGGACAAGATTTTTTCTATTTTTAGGCTAGCCTCAAGAAATACTAGCCGCACTCTTTGAAAATTGGTAGATCATTCACACATCATATATATACAATTTAAATTCATTCACACATCATATATATACAATTTAAATTCATTCATACAGCATATTCCATTCACACAACACGGCCAGACATCACAGATGAACTCAAATTATATGCACTTGGAAACAAATGTTTGAATGATATTCATAAGACAAGTTTGAACAAATGGAAATTGAACTAAGCTTCGAACAAATGGAAACTGAAACTTTTTACATCAAGTAGCGTGGTACTCGCCCTCGCGGTTCAGGGCCCCGTCATTGAAGAGGAAAGCAAAAATGTCTCGAATGCGCTTTAGTTCGTCTTCTTCTAGAATAGTCTTCTTGGAGGCCACGCCAAGCCTGTCGCTAACAAAGATTGATCAAAATTCATACATATGTATACACATTGACAAGTATGAAAGAATTATTGAAGAAACCTTTAATCTGCCTTATTGGATATGAAATCCGAGATCATCTCCATATGGTGGCAAACATAGAATCTATATGTGTTGGCTACTGATTGCATTGAAAAATAAAATTGGTTAGTTCGAGAGGTATATCAACATATATATACTAGGGGAGATACCGGATAGCTTGTGTTGTAGCTTGTATCCCTTGGATCTCTCTCCGCGAGCAAGTACTCGATGAACAACTTGTCAAGTACGTCTCGAATCGGCTTGAAGTCGCGACTACTTTTGTTGATGCGAAAATCGTACACACGTGACCTGGGAGATTTGCTTAACTCCAGTGCAGGATCAATATGGCGTGGTGAAAACAACCAAGGCGTGCCAGTCGATTTTCCCTGCAAATCGACAAAGATGATAAACTTAGATCGCTTAGGACATCGGCCCTGAAAGGCCGATGTGTAGCCGATTACCCTTGCACGAAGCAATCGGCCGATACGGGTATAATAGATGACTATCGGCTCGCACCAGAAGGCTCAGACCAGCCTGGCAGAGTCCGATGACAACTCAATGCAAACTAAGATAAACTATCGGCTAAACGCCCCGATAGAACTGTACGCCGATTAAACCAACCAAATTGCTATCGCCTTAAATAATTCAATAAGAGATCGGACTCGACCGATGCAGCCTCACCGAGGATAATCAAGACGATGCCAGATCTAGCCGATTTAATGGACTTACAATGACTCGAATAAACAGATCTAAATCAAACGACCATATGGATCTAAGCTACGATAGATCGGACTTAACCGAGACAGTATGTATCCAAGAGCCGATACGATAGCTGCAAATAGATCTAGATTACCGGATAACTAGCAATCGTGCCGACGCAATCAGTATATCGGACCTAACCGAGGAAGTACCAATCAAGCCGATACGCTTACCAAGGTGACAAATCCTAATCCCTCGCCGAGATCGGAGCCGATGCAGCCCGCTCGAGACGAGAATTCGTCGGAAAATAGGTGGCGATGCGCCGAAAGTTGTATTGGATTGTGTTCGATTTTCTACAAGCGCCTAGGGTTTATATTTATACCCGCAGGGTCGTGGCCTAAGGCCGACTCAATTACAAACTGGGACTTAGAGTCCGACACGATTACAACTAACACTCTGAGTCCGATACGAACTCTAATAGATTTAAACTATCCTTATCTACACTAACTACTCCGACTCTCCAGGGCCGATACGCCCTTGGTGGATCCAATCATCCCATATTTTCCGCCACCGGCCGATCTTATCTTTCTAGCTCCCCGCACTTTCCTCCATATCGTTTACTGCGACAAATTCCTCCTTTGATCGGCCGATTTTACCCTCAGTCACTGATTCCTGGGCCCAGCCAATTTTTGGCGTTAACAACTTTATAAGAAATCAAGGTATAACACCTTGTTCTATTTTGGTATAAGGACTACCAAAATCCAACGCGTACACATGTATGTCATCATGGTCATTAAACATATGTTTGTGCTCGTGTAAGGTACATAATAACCAAGTATAGTAGACAATGCATGACTTACCCCTGGTTGTAGACAAGGAGGTATTCCTTATCCTTTGAGCCACCAACACCTTTGTGACATATTCTAGAATGAATGACTCATTTTCTTGATGGCTCTCTCTGTGACGATGGCTAGGTCAAGGAAACCGACTGGTTCCTTCTTCAGTCTGGCTTCACTGTGCATGTATTTATATGAAAGGAATGATTATATTATATACTGTCATATATAGGTATTACATTAATATAGACCATGATCGATAGAGTAGACTTATAGTGTCCAACATCTCAAAAGTGACGTTTCGAGGGAGGGCGTTGATTGCCTGCAAGTACAAAAGATCGATTATAGTTTTTTGATAAAAAAAAAGAGTGAAATGTACAGAGAAATGGTGATTGATCTCACTTGGTCCCAAATCACAAATCACAATAAGAATAATAAAACGTGAAGATTGAGATGCACAACTAGTTGCGAACCTCTATGATGTAATAGATAATTTAGAGGAGCAACTAGGAAACTAAAACTATTTTTAGAATAAATAAAAAACATGAAATAAATAAATATTAAAAGTGCTAGGAGAAGAGATTTAGTGGTTAAAAATGAGGCACCAGATATCTAAGTTCACTAGTAGCAATTCTCAAACAAGTGATATAAATTATACAACATAAAAATACCAACTACGATCTTACAGGAGATACATGAAAGGCTAGAATTTTTAGCGTTAAGTAGAAATAATATGTCCTTTTGTCTAACCACCAATTTGACGCATAGATTAAGACGTGAGCCAAAATAATACTAATAATTTCACTAAAGAAATATGAGAGAAGACCACATGATTGACTGCTTTACCCATCATCCCAACAAATGCATCGCTAAGTGCCTTGCTGACCATATCAAGACATATAATCATATATAACTATTAACGACATAGCATGCAATAAACTATACCCAAGCAAATAACTGATTACGACAAAGATGGATGATAATCCTGATAACATATTGATGACGTCGCAAATGGATTACCATCACAATAATATTGAGAACGCTAGATAGCTACTACTACACACCTCGTAGCCTCGATAAGACTACTCACACATCGCAAATAACATCAAGAAAAAAATAGATTGATTTTATAACTTAAAGAATACCAAGGTAGAAACCAATCCTGAAGGTCCTAATGTTGAAGATGAAGTACAAGGAGGCCTAATATATGTGTGCAGATGAAAAGTGTGGATGCAGGCGGCGGTCTCCCTTCTTTGTTCTTCATCTTCTATTTTTTGTTGGCCTCTCCTTCTGTTTCTGAAGTCGAGACGGATCTGTAAGCGAAAAGGCAGTGGTGGCCGGGCCTTGGGAGTCCCACACGGCACCTTGCCACGTCAAGTGGGGCAGCAGCAGCCTGCCACGTGGCCATTTGGCGGCTCCACCACCTCCCTTCTTTTGTGCGAAGTAATCTCCTTTAGATCATTCCAGAAAACACTGGATTTTCTATCTTTTACGGTGTTTTTTGGCGTACATAAAATAAGAAGGAAAATCTGACAGACAATTTATTTAATAATACAAAAAATTAATTAAGTACACAATATAAATACGAAAAGACATCATTAAACTCAGAAAACATGATAAGAGTATGTTTTTGACATATCAAGCTCCCCAAGTTTAAACTCTTACTCATCCTTGAGTAAGGTTTCTGTAAAGATTTTAAGTTTGATAATGACTTTCAGTAAAAAAATTCATAGCAAATTGATGTATTGCTCAAGGAAGACATGTCTCAGTGTGTTTGTATTTTCGCATACTCTATCTCGTAGGTTTTGATACTTGCTTATTTACTTGCTCAAGTTGTTAGCTTTACTTATTTGTAAATTTATTATAATACTAGTATATATAGGTTACTTCTAATTTTGTTAGGAGTAAGTTTTTTAAAGATTACTTGCTCTATCCTTTACTTGCCCACGTGCTAGGACCGATGCAAGGGGAATTCATGAGTTCAAGCTTTGTTCTACAGCGCCAGAAAGGGAAAGAATCGTGTCATGTCGTCTGCTACAGAGAAAAACGCGTCTCAGAATGGAAGAGCTGCGTGGCGTGTCTTTAGCTTTCGTAATAAAGATGCTGAAGGGCTTCTCCCCTTTAGCCTTCATTTTTTCCTTTGTTTTCTTTTTGAAAATCAAGGATGGAGATGAAATGTTTCACATGCACATACACGTACTCTGAAAATCTCTCTCTCTTTCTCTCTCTCTCTCTCTCTCTCTCTCTCTGCCCCCGGTCCACTCCGGCCCTCTCATCACGTTTACATATTTGCTTCCTTACTTGGTCAGTCAGCTAATTCGCTACAAAAAAAATATTGAAGGAAGAATTCTCCAATTTATACTCCGTAAAAGAATAGGCTCGCAAACTGCATTGACGGTGTTGCGTTTAATTACGTCGCACAGTAGGAGGCACAGATACTGATCGGTAGGCATGCATGCTTGCAGTACGTAGGTGGCGCGTCGCGTCGCGTTTATGTCGCACAGTACGTACGTAAGCACTAAGCAGGGAAGTTTTGCCCTCAGTCAATCTTAATAGCAAATTTTGGTCCGCTCCAAAAATCAATAATAAATTTGACTCCACGATAAACCTAATCATGTTGTCAGGCTATGACAGACCCAATCGCGGCTCACAAGCATGACAGAGACTTTCCACCATGAATGATCCACAATTCTACATGAGCTTTGCATCGCGCTCTCAGGCCACGACAAGCCCAATCGTGCTGCCGGGCTGTAACATGGACACGCGGCGGTTACAGGGCTTGTCGTGAGGTCAAATTTATCATTGATTTTTAGAGTAGGTCAAATTTGCAATTGGGGTGATCGGAGGCTAAAACATGCAAAACTTAAGCAGGCAACGTGCGACAACACAAGGCAACGATTGTCTATCACAATTAAGAGGTTAAGCTTTGTATAAAAAGCTAGACCCAAGGTCTTTTGTCCAAAAAGCGATCAAGATATAGTATCACCCTGTGACCCTGGCGTGTATTAACTCGATCCCTGCATGGATCATGGATGGAACTCCATTAGTTCAAGTCAAAGGTCGAGTCAAAGGAGGCCAGTTCGACCGTCCGTCTCCATGATTTAACAGGTGAAGATGGCTCCCTTCGCAGAGTTTTTTTTTAAATATTATTTTTTTTTCAGAAATTTCAGAAATAATACCGCTACTGAAAAAATTGCAAAAATAACCTTCAATCGCCATGGGTCATGGCGGTAGGGTCCAATCGCCATGACCCGTGGCGATTTCTGCGTAACCGCCAGCCCATGTGCCGATTCAATATTGAATCGTCAAGCGCCATGGCGGTTGGACGTAATCGCCAGAAGCCATGGCGATTTCCTGTAATCGCCACGAGCCGTGGCGATTTCCCCTAATCGCCACGGCTCGTGGCGATTTCGCGCCGAAAGTGGCCCTGCGCCACCCTGCCCCCCTCCAGCGTCCTTTTGTCGCCCGTGAAGGTCACCTCCTGCCTGTGAAGTGAGAATCCTAAGCCTCCTGCCCGCTCTCCTGCCCGCCTCATGCGCGCTCTCTATTTATTCACCCCTCACCTGTCTCTACCTTCCACCAATTCATGGAAAATTGAAAAATCGATACAGAGAAGAGAGGGAGAGGGATTAGGGTTTGGGAGCGAGGTGAGAAGAAATAAGCTCTCGGAAGTAGGGTTTAGGGTTTAGGGCGGTGTGAGGTAAATAGTTGCGTTATTATTTTGTTTAGTTTCCTAAAAATAGTAACTATGGCGTATTCCAAAATGGCAGGAATGGCCTCATCTGGTGCTGACGAGATGCCGAAGCAGAAGATGGTTGCCGACCTGCCCGCAGGTATCGAAGTTCCCCATTGCTGGTGCCAAGATCCGTGCAGACTGATGAGGTCGGATGAGTTCGGCTACACGTACGGAAGAAGGTTCTTCATGTGTGCTAACTACGACGAAGAGCCACCGAAGTTTGGCATGCGCACACGGCGTGAAAGGGTAAAACTCGCACATACCCGCATTTCTAACACGATGCAATACAATGGTAACAGTCGTTTGCTTGCAGTCTCGACCTACAATATGTGACTACATACAGTGGCTGGACGTGACCCAATCGAAAGAGAATGAGGAAGAACTCAGGTGGATGGTTGTCTGTGCTCGAGGTCGGATTGAGGAACGCATGCACGAGGAAGAGGAGGAGGAGAAGAGAAAGCGTTGGCAGGAGATGCAACGCAAAGAAAAGGAGGAGGCGGAACGTCGAGCTGCGGAGGCACGTGAGGCCGAAAGGGCGAGGAAGCGCGAGATGGCGCGTCGCGCGAAGGAAGAAGGGGAGGAAGCTCACGCTCGTCGTATGAGGAAGGGAAAATATCCGAAAGGCCCTGAGTAGCTATTTCAATATTCTATTAGGTTGTTTGGCTGTATGCAAATGTTATCGTACCGTGTTGTCACGCCATGCGTAGTGCTAACGTTGTATCGAACTCTATATTTCGAAGAAATAAACTGAGTGTTCCATGCAATTCAGTAGAACAAATGGTACTCGAAATACGAAGTGCTGATAGAATAACCGGGTGAGCAGACGCTCCCACCCCGTAGATAATCTTCCCTGGGTTATTCAGAAAAAATATTGGTATCTCGGAGTAGCTTGTTTAGATTTCGGAGTAGAAGAAGTACGTATTCTTCTACTGATTTTGGTTGTGGTTGATCAAATAAGTTGATTGGTGTTTGCTAAAATCAATTAGTAATGATGAAATATGTACGTATTCTATAAAACATAGTTTCTCCACATGTCTGTTCATGCAAGAGTATGTCGTGAGAAGTGGTGTACAATCATTTTGTCTTCAGGTTTGATTTTAAAGATTGACAGATTGCATCTCCATGATTGCATTGCATATCGGTCATCCATGAGACGTAGCACAGGCTGATACTGACAGGAACATGTCTGTTATATTTAATGTTCTTCTGCTGTTTTATTCGGTCGTTCGTTCGGCTTCCTTACCTTCCCTTTCTCTATACCATCCTTCGTATGGGGTTTAGGGTGAACTATGGTGCGAAACATTCTTGATTTGGCTGTTAAGCTAGATTCTCTAGAATCTTTGTTTTATTTTTCTCAGTAAAAACAGGAAGGTGAATACTCGTGTAATCAACTGGGTGGTGAGGATTACGAGATGATAGAGTCCATCGGGGCTAACGAAGCCATGAGTGTCGGGGCTAACGATGTATGGAACTCTATATTTCGAAGAAATAAACAGAGTGTTCCATGCAATTCAGTAGAACTAATGACACTGGAAATACGAAGTGCTCATAGAATATAATGTAATACAGTACTGAAGTCATGGACGCCTAGTCTCGTTGTCGCCTCTTCCTGATCAGCGACGGTGAGTACCTCTGCCTAGGCTGCCCCGCTCCCGCCCTAGGAGCCCTGCCCACCGGAAGTGTCGGGTCAGCCTGTGTATCCTGCGTGGGCGCTGGTGGCTGAGTCTGCTGCGTCGTGCCGAACTGCCCACGTGGAGTCAACTGGGCCGCCTCGTCGTCGTCCTGAAAGCTGAAGCCCTGAGTGTCGGGGCTGTTGAGGATGTAGTCAAACGGACTACCTGGCGCGTCAAGCGGCACGTGACCTGCATATAACCGGAATTAGTGAGCACAGCAACGTAACGAATAATGGTTTGTACGAGACGAGAATTTTTTTACCTTGTGCACTCATGGAGAATGGGGCCGCACTCTGCTGCCACGCAGAACCACCCGCCTCTGTGGGCCCCGGCGGCTGGGAGGTAGGAGGCTGACGGTGCGTCGTCTGTGAAGGACGCGGTGGTCTGTGTGCTCCCCGGCTAGAGCTAGCCCCGGCAACGACGTCATCAGTGCGCGTGCACCTGAACACGTCCATGATCCTCCTAGTAAAATCCGCGACCCTGGACAAGCCTGCGTGGTCATCGGTGCCGGGGTGGGTGACGCTGCAGCAGTCTTGTCACCTCCGCGTTCGCCGATGTCGCCCACTGTCCCTGAAAAGTGAGAATCATAGATGCTCACGTAAGTTGTACACAAATAGACACGGAGAAGTGGAGCACGAAATTCACTAACCGCCAAATCTAGAGTTTCAGCCGCGAGGATCGGGTACATGTCTGTCGTCTGTGCCGCCGGCTCCTCAAGGTCCTCGCTTCCACGAATAAGGTGGACGCGTGTACGTGGCAAGTACCACTGCAAGTAGGCGTCGAAGTCCGCGTACCTGAATGCACGCTCCTCGGGCAGGACGCTGTCCAGAGCAGTGGCCCACGCGGCAACAAAAGGGGCCAGCCGTGATGCCCACTGTGTGTCCCTAGTACCCCCTCCCTTGCGGGTCCAACTGTGTACGTAATAAATTTGTATCTCGTAAAATGAATAGCCATTCGAAATCTATATCAAATTCTAAAACTTGACTTACGTGTGAGCGTTCGGCTGGACGAGTGGTACGTGTGGAGGCGGGTACTGCTGGTACAAGCCAAACTGCCTCATCACACGGTGTGGTGAGTGGTCCTCCACGAAGATGTCGAAGACAATCTTCGAAGTGGTCTTCCAGTAGGTCTCGTCCCGCCGGCACAGTGAAGACATCCCCCGGTGCGGTGCACGTCGCGCCAACGCATCAGGGGAGTACGGCTCCCAAATGACGCTCTGTGCAGGGAGGTGCTGGAACTGCTCCGTGAAAGAGAGGTAACAGCCTCGTACCTGTGCCCTTGCCCACTGAGGCTGCAAGAAGTACATCATACGAGAGTCATACTCAATGAACTTACGAATATTATAAGCAAATACAAGCTGATGAAGACAAAATAACTCACTGTTCTTCTTGTCCACATGGACCTGAAAGTCGGTCCGTCCTCCAGCAACTGGGGCCCTCCTCCACGGTAGAACTCCGCGCCGTAAGCAGAGTCGTCGACCCATGGTCGGCCGACCGGGAAGCGCTCGAACGACCACAGCTGGAGAAGAAGCGGACACCCTGTGAGATTGGCGTTGGCCAACCTCCTCTTGCATGCGCCGCAGAGCGCTCGGTACAAGCCCGCAAGCACCGCAGACCCCCAGCTCGTGGGAGGGAGCTGATCCGCCGACTCAGCATCTGCGATCTGCCGTGCTATGCCGATGTAGCGAGCGTCTACGGTGTCTCCGTGGGCACTCGTGAACATCACGTACCCAAGCAGCCAGAGCACGTACGCCTCAAGTCCCCGGTTCAGCTGGTACACGTCGAGGTCTCCCTGAAATCTGTGCTCCAGTGTGTCCAGCTGCACGAATATGTCAGATAACAGAAATATGATGATTGCTGAACGAAGATATCGAACATCATTAAACTACATACGTACCTCAAACTGACGAAGCCACATCAACCTGGGACCGTGCTTCTGGCCGGCCTTTACCACCTCAACCTCAGGTGGCCCAGGTGGTAGAGCTGCGCCAAACCTGTCCGCCAGTGAGTCAGGCCAGTCAGCAGGAGCCTGCAGCGGACCCACCGCTGCTCCAGCCACTGGTAAGCCAAGTAGGCAGGCCACGTCCTGCAGCGTGACCGTCATCTCCCCCCAGGCAAAGTGGAAGGTGTGGGTCTCGGGCCGCCACCTGTCCACAAGTGCGGTCAGCAAGGAGGCATCGAAAGGAAACCTCCTGGAACGACCCACTCCAGCAGCCGGCTGTCCGGCGTCCTCGTCGCCCACGGCCTCGACCATCCGTGCGAGTGGTAGTAAACCGGACCACGCGAGCCTGTCAGATCACATAAAAGGTCCAGTTAGTACTGAAACAAGATGATATAGATAGAACCAAATAATGTACCTCTCGATCCACGACTCGTGAAGCCTCCACGCGTGATCAGGTGTACGAGTACGGAACACCCCGAGATCACGGTCTCCTGAAGCCAGCAGCCTAGCCCGGTGCTCTCGGTCCTCTCGCTCATCTATGAGCTCGAAGCGAGCCATACCTGTTCATGCGATAAAAGTAAACATTAAAGTAACACGAAGTAAATATAACACGAATACATCAAGATAAGTTCATCAAATACATGCAGCACACGAAGTAAATATAACAAGAATACATCAACATAAGTTCATGAAATACATGCAGCACACGAAGTAAATGTAACACGAATACATCAACATAAGTTCATCAAATACACGAATTACACGAGGTCAACAGTCCACGAAGTACACGAATCACATGGAGTACACGAAGTAAATACGACACGAAGTTCGAATGCACTAGCAAATTACATGATACAAAGAGTGCGACAAATAGTACTAATGGCCTGACCCAGAGGCACCACTAGCCGCCGCCTCCTCCTCCCTTCTTTTTTTGTCATCTTTCATCTTCGGACATGTCTTCATGCGGTGGCCGAATTTCTTGCAATAGCTGCACTGTTTGGTTGGTCCACCAGCTTCCGCCTCGTCCATCGTGTTATGAATACGGTGAGTCCGGCGTCGTCCCACAGAAGCTCGGAGGAGGCTAAAATCGGGGACATAGACCAGTTCGCCTGGATGTACCTGCGTGAAATTATCCACCACACGGAAACCATACAGCTCCCCTGTCCAGGTATCACGGACAGCCTCCTTTGTGAAGTAGTACGACATGAACGGCCCCGTGTCCATCTTCGTCTTGGCAGCCGCAGCAAGGACGTGAGAGCAAGGCTTGTGAAGAAGCATAGGCTTGTTGCACGTACAAGTAGCAGAGATATTCGGTTGCATATGGAAAGTAACCTCCTGAGTAATCTCCTGTGCGCAAACCCCGAATCCGCTCTTCTGCTTCAAACATACCTCGAACCTACGTTGCACATTACCCGTGCGTCTTGCCTTGTACATTTGCGCCTTCTTGGCCTTCTCCTCCATGTACAACATAGTCTTACCACAGTAAGGTGTTCCACCGAATTTTTCCATATGCAGTACAGCCTTTGCACGCCTCTCCTGAAAGTACCTCATTGTGCCGTGAAGCGAACCCTCCACGATGGCGACCAGGGGTAAACCTCGTACCCCCCTGAGAACAAAATTGTAAACCTCAGCAAGATTGCTAGTCATGATCCCATATCTAGCGCCGTCTGTGTCATGGAGGAGCGACCACTGCTCAAGTGGTTCCTTACTTATCCAGTCCGAGAAGCACTTCACCCTGCTTGATGCCTTCCTCCTAGTGTTTGGTTCATCAAATCCCAGAAGATCACAAAGCCTGTGTGTTACCTCCCCAGGGTTACGTTGTCTAACCTCCTTCTTCGTGAACTCGTCCAGTCTCCTCCAGTACTCGTCGAACTTCCGATACTGGTTCTGTTTGCATAACGTTTTGAAAAGGTTCATCAACTGCTTGTTCTTGAACTGGCGATAGAAATTGGCCGCTAAGTGACGGCTGCACCACCTACTCCGGATGTCGTACCAACTGCATTCTAATGGCAAATCTTCCCCCTCCCGAGTCTTCGCCGCTCCTTGCTGCAGATGGCGAATTGCTAGCAGCAGCCCTGCATGCCGATCATGAATAACACACACGTTTGGTCGATCCTTCACAAGACCTTGCTTCAGACACTGAAGGAACCACAACCAGTTGTCGTAGTTCTCGCAATCAGCGAAACCCATTGCAAGTGGCACTAACTGATCATTTCCGTCTGCCCCAATTGCGGTAAAGAGTGTCCCCTTCAGCTGGCCTGTCATGAATGTCCCATCAATACAAATAACCGGCCGAATATGTCTGAACGCTTCTGCGCACGGGCCAAAGCACCAGAAAGCACCATTCAACATAAGTTTTCCAGGTATGTCCGGAGATGGCAGTAAGAGACGGCCAACAAATGTCCCGTCGTTCCTCTGGCCCAATGTGTCCAGAAGATATGGCAAATTGTTGTATGAATCGATGAATGTCCCGAACCGCCGCTCCAGCGCGATCTGCTTAGCCCTCCATGCCATGGAATAACTTATGCTATACTGGTATTTGCTCTCTACAGATGTCTGTATGAACTGTGCTGGAATGCAGACATTCTTCACTATCTCGTGATACATCAACCCAGCCACGAGTTCAGCACTGATATTCCGATGGGTGTCAGGAACTCCGCTTATCACACATGTATGCGGCACGACCCGTCGTATGACCCACTGCACTTCATACTTCCTCATGGACGCATGCACGTAGCCCTCACACCCAGCAGACCTGCACTTCACTGAGTACTGATCCCTGCAACTTTTCTGCACTCGAAATGTCCTCTGTGTCGACATCGCCCAAAGCTTCACCGCCTCTTTCACCTCTTTCTTCGTGTTGTAGAATGCGCCTTGGACAATCTCGTTGGGTTTGTACGGATACCTGTCGTGACTTCCGCCCTCGAGATTCATTCTGCTGGACATGTCAAGATTCCACATACTAGGAATCGGATCGACGCCTCCTTCTTCATCCTCATCTTCGTCCTCTTCGCTGCTACCGTCTTCGACATTCGCCTGTTCCTCTCTAGCAACGGCATCATCATGCTCCATGATCTGCACTAGTTCAGGACGTATCTCCCCCTCGTCCACCGAACCGCTCAGGTATTCAGTACCTCCTGTCACGGAAGGTCCAGCGGAAGTTCCACCGACTTCCACTACAGTGCCTTCTTCGCCAACAACTTCCTCCGCCGCTGGGCTGTTCTGTCCTCCGCCTCCGCCTTCTTCATTACCTCCGTCTCCGCCTTCTTCATTGCCTCCGTCTCCGCCTTCTTCATTGCCCCCGCCTCCGCTGTTCTGTCCAACTTCGTTGCCTCCGCTTCCGCCTTCTTCATATGACACCTGCTTAGGTACCGCCTGAACCAACAGATAATGGGAAACCGTTGCGTTTCTTACTTGCCCTCAACCAAGCCTGCCAGTCTTTTGTCAGATCGAGCGGGAACAAATCCCACCGGACATGCTTGCAAGACTTGCTAAAATACGCCTGCAAGGTTACACTTGCGACCTCCGGATCAAGACCAAAGGCCCGTGTGAACCATTCTTTAATATTACTGATGTGGTATCTGTGGGGATCTCGCATACGTAGTGTCGTTTGTTGGAAGCTACTAAGATCAACGGATCCAGATTCATCTATACGGACGGTACCAATACCGTAGTAGACTACAAATTCTACTACTTCTGACATTCCTGCCATCCAAAACGTAATAATTTAGACTACACAGTCTAAGATTTTTCGTGCGTAAAAATTTAGTCTACACGATTTCTAAGTACAGTACGACTGGATACAATTTGGACTAAATAAATTTAGTCTACTCTATTTCTAAGTACAGTACGACTGGGTACAATTTTTTCTGAACTAATTACCTATGCAATATACCTAACGTTTCTATTTAAAATATCACCATATTTCTACACATTACGAGATCTAAATACTATTAACAGATATACCCTAAATTGCATCTTCCTACAAATCTACACTAAACCCTAGACGATTCTAGATCTACTATTATCTCTAAATACTACGAATACATCTACCCTAACCCTAAGTTCTATTTTCTACAAATATCTAAATCCTAAACCCTAAGTTCTATTTTCTACAAATATCTAAACCCTAAACTCTAAGTTATATCTTCTACAAATATCTAAATACTAACTACCCTAAGTTAGATCTTCTACAAATGTACTCTAAATCTATCTCTATTTCTATATCTAGTAAAACATCTAAAAGATTTAGAAATGTACCTTCAAACTAGGGCAAAAAAACCCTACACTTTCTCTCCCTTTCTCTCCTCTCTATTTTTCTCTCCCTCTCTCCCCGAACTCTCTTCTCTTCTCCTCCCGCGGCGCCCGTTGGAACTCCTCC
The DNA here is from genome assembly GCA_019208055.1 of Stipa capillata. Classification (NCBI taxonomy): domain Eukaryota; kingdom Viridiplantae; phylum Streptophyta; class Magnoliopsida; order Poales; family Poaceae; genus Stipa; species Stipa capillata. Next base: position 25,508 of record JAGXJF010005465.1, on the reverse strand, counting down.
TCCACCCACGTCGCTGTCGGCAGGCGACTGCGAGCGCTTATATAGGCTTGAGGCCTATCGCCACCACTCGTGGCGATTTCCCCGTAATCGCCACGGCTCGTGGCGATTACGCCACGTGGCGTGGCGGTTACCGGTTTCCGCGCGGAATTAACTTCCAGTCGCCACCACCCGTGGCGGTTGGACCGTTATCGCCAGCACGCGTGGCGATTGGATTTAATGCCGTAACGGCCCGCGGCGATAGCCACCAATCGCCATCACCCGTGGCGGTTACGGAGAAATCGCCACGGGTCATGGCGATTGGACCCTACCGCCGTGACCCGTGGCGATTGAAGCTCATTTTTGCAATTTTTTCAGTCGCGGAATTATTTCTGAAATTTCTGAAAAAAAAATAATATTTTAAAAAAAAACTCTCCCTTCGCAACTGGTGATGATTGTGATCCATTGTGTATTATTGTTATTACTGTTACATTGTGTGCCCCTTGTCATGTAGTTTCTCTCGTGTATTCTTCAACTCGTTATCTTTTCTTAAGTATAAAGAATTTGCTTTTAGAGTCCATGCCAAGCACCGGACTTGTCCATTTTTTTCACAGAAATTGCATAACCAGATCCGGTGGCCCAGATCGTTGGTGTGGACGTGTACATGCTGATCAGCACGATCGTGCAGCGGGCGGAGAAGGTCCGGCGAAACAGGTACGAGTGCCAGCAGCTGGCGTAGCACGCGGAGATGAAATCTCTCTGGCCACTCGAAGATCTCTCGCTTGTTTTGAAATCTCTCTGCCACTCGAACATGTATGCATGCAGAACACACCGCGATCCTCGCTCAGTCGTTCGGCTCGTGCAACCCGGTCAGCTACTCCTAACTTTCCCCTTTTACTTTGCACGTTCATTGCTGTATTTACAGTGATTGTGTACACGTGGTCCTGTACAGACGACCCAGATTAAAATTACACGCCCATCCAAACGGCCCAGAGGTCTTTTACCATTTGGAGAAAGTCTGTTTTGCAACCCCCTTAACTTCTTAACTTTAAAACCGGATAAATCATACCTTCAACACTCAAAACCGTCTAAATTACCGCTGAGAATATCCAAAGCAGTTTTGGATGACGTGGCAGTAGTTATCCACAATGTGGCAGCCTAGTCAACATGTTTAGAAGTTCTTTTTCTTTAAGAAAACGAAAAATTTAGAAAAAAGAGAAAAAAAATACTCTACAAACTTACTAAAAACCAGTAAAGTTTTTAAAAAGGAAAGATCATGAAATTTAGATAGAAAGAAAAATGATAAATACTCCAACAAAACAAGGAAGCTTGAGAAAAATCACAAATGTTTCGTGACAACTACAAATCAATCGGGAATTTTGTTCAAACAATACACAAATAATTTAGAAAAAATCATGAAAAATAAGGAAATTTGTCTAAAAATACACAAATATTTATCATTATTACACAAATATTTTTGATTATTTGAATTATTTATGTTAATTTATGTTTTTCAACTTTCTAATCTGAATGTTCTTATTTTCCATAAAATTTATGTTTTTAAAAGTTATTTTATTATTTTACTGAATTTTATCATGTCTTATGATCTTTTCTGAATTTTTTGTTTCTAATTTATATTTTTCCTATTTTCTGCTCTCTCCGTCGGGAAATATAAGATGCACAGATTTATATTTGACCAATAATTAGTCCAATAATGTGTGGGTTATGTGACTAAATCTTGATACCATTGGATTCTTATTCAAAAGCAATTTCCAATGGTATCAATTTTGTCACATAATCTACATATTGTTGGGTGAATAATTGGTCAAAGATAAATCTTAGAAATATGTGCACCTCATATTTCCATAAGGAGGGAGCATTTTTGAAACTTACTACCTGATTATTTTATATTTTTTCGTCTATATACGCTGACTAGGTTGTCACATGTGTGAAAACCATCGCCACATCATCCAAAACTGCTTTGCAATTGTCTTGAGGTGTAATTTAGATGAGTTTGGGAGTTGAGGTGTGGTTTATTCAATTTTAGAGTTAAGATGTGAAATCGGGAGTTTGACATGAGTTGAGGGGTTAAAAATAAACCTTTTTATCTTGCCCTCTTAATCATATATATTGATATGGTGTAGCATGCACCACATGTGTGGGGTTTGATTGACCTTTTACTAGGAAGGGCTCTGTAGGTACCAAAGTCAGAAAGTAACCTAGCTAGTACTCTATTGTTATATTTACTCCGTTTTAAATTATAAGACGTATTTTGACTATAGTTCATATTTTAACTATAAATTTTTTATATAAAATTTTATTAATAGTTATAAAATAATAATAATAATAATAAATACTTTTAAATATGAATCAAATAGTATCAATTTTGTATACCATAACCTATATATTACTTATTATTAGAATAATTATGGTCAAAATATAAAATTAGATAATCAAAATATGCTCTATAATTTGAGATGGAGGGAGTATAAACTCTAAGTGGAAACTCATTTTGGTGCTCGGGCTGTAGCAATCCGGGTGATTTGCAAATTTTCATGAAAATTATGCACTTTGCGAGTTGTGCGAAAAAAATTAAAAAAATTAAAGTAGATGCAGAAGGAATTTCTATTTGAACTTTCTTACTTTGTTTTGTAAAGTCCACAAATACTAATATATTTTCACGATTTGCTCACGTTAGTAACATTTTCCCATATATGCATGGAGAAATTTTAAACTTCTTTTGCAACTCTTATGTGTGCATTTTTGACTGTTTTTAGAAGGACCTCAGGTGTGAACATTCCTCACTTGAGGCCCATTTAAACGGAAATTTTTATTGGATTCTTTTTGAGAGTACAAAGCATGTGCTTATAACCTAGACATCATACTCCATATTGTCACACATGTGCATCTTCTACACATATTAGAAAAAGAGTTAATTGCACTGGTAGTCCTTAAACTTGGGTGGCGGGTGCAAATTAGTACAATTTTCTCAAAAACGCTCGATCGGGCCCTTAAACTTGTTTTGCGGGTGCAAATACGGTCCAAATTAGCCCACGTCAACGTATTTTGCCACCGTGGCGTGCTGATTTGGACACGTCGCTGTATTTCGCCTATGTGGCATGCTGATATGGAAATTAAAAAAAAGAGAAAAATTCAAAAAAAGGAAAATTCAAAAAAAAATCAGAAAAATCAGGAAATTCCAAACAAATTTTAAAAAAAATAATCCAAAATGATCAGAAAAATTCAAAAAAAAAGAAAAATCAAGAAATTCCAAAAAAATTAAAAAAAAATCCAAAATGATCAGGAAAATTCAAAAAAAAAGAAAAATTTAAAAAAAAATCAAAAAAATCAGGAAATTCCAAAAATATTTAAAAAAAAATCCAAAATGATCAGGAAAATTTAAAAAAATCAAAAAAATTCAAACAAAATCAGAAAAATCAGGAAATTCCAAAAAAAATTAAAAAATCAAAAAAAAATCCAAAATGATCAGGAAAGTACAAAAAAAAAGGAAATTTCAGAAAAATAGAAAAAAAATTACATAATATAATAAAAATCAGAAAAGGAGAAAAAAATTCAAAAAATCTGACCCTTTTGGCGGCGCCACGGTCCACGGTCTGCGCCGCCAAAAGGGTCGGATTTCGAAATTTTCTCCAGAGGGGTTAATTTTAAAATAAAGATAAAAAAAGTTAATTTGTGAAAAAAAGTCTAAATATTTCTTGTTTTTACCACATAGAACATCATCAAGTTTTTTTTCTCCTTTTCTGATTTTTATTATATTATGTAATTTTTTTTCTATTTTTCTGAAATTTCCTTTTTTGTACTTTCCTGATCATTTTGGATTTTTTGATTTTTTAAATTTTTTTGGAATTTCCTGATTTTTCTGATTTTTTTTAAATTTTCCTGATCATTTTGGATTTTTTAAAAATAGTTTTGGAATTTCCTGATTTTTCTGATTTTTTTAAATTTTCCTGATCATTTTGGATTTTTTAAATTTTTTGGGATTTCTTGATTTTTCTATTTTTTTGAATTTTTCTGATCATTTTGGATTTTTTTTAAATTTCCTGATTTTTCTGATTTTTTTAGAATTTCCTGATTTTTCAGATTTTTTTCAAATTTTCTTTTTTGAATTTTTCTTTTTTTTTGAATTTCCATATCAGCATGCCACATAGGTGAAATACAGCGACGTGTCCAAATCAGCACGCCACGGTGGCAAAATACGTTGACGTGGGCTAATTTGGACCGTATTTGCACCCGCAAAACAAGTTTAAGGGCCCGATCGAGCGTTTTTGAGAAAATTGTACTAACTTGCACCCGCCACCCAAGTTTAAGGACTACCAGTGCAATTAACTCTTAGAAAAATATTGGAGACTCCACTTAGATCAGGCACGAGCTGTCCCACTTAACGAGTATGTGTGTATATGCTTTAAATATAGTATACCGTGTCAATCCTAGGAACCGAACCAGGCTGGATAGAACGAGGTTGCTCTCACTATTAGGATGTTTTGAACGTAGAACTAGAAAGAAAAAATATGTATGAAATGCTTTTCTATAATGTAATCCCATATGGAAACTAATATTTGGTCATACCCCGGGAAATTTCCTGCTCCAAATAGCTTTTGTTGACTTACCTCGAATTTTTCTTTGCATGACAGTGCCAAGTAGCTTTTGTTTGATTACCTCCAGGTAAATATCCAGGGCGAAATAACTTTTGTTAGATTTCCTATGGTTTTTATTTCTATAGGATTTCTTTTTCTATTTATGTGTTCTGTAGTTCCCTCGTGTGTTCCATATAATATATGTGATTGAAATTCCTTCTACCTATTGCTTCGGACATGCATCCGTCACGATATGTGCTTGCATATGCGTCTACCGTGTAATAGGAAAAGTGCGGCCGAGAAATAGAGTTCTGATTTCTTTGAGATTTCCTAAGAGCTTTTTTGGGTCGTACGATTCTATAAAAATATAAAAAATAGAAAAGTACAGAAATATAATACAAATATGTGCAAAAGACTATTACAAAATATAAAAAAACTATGATATAAGTTATTTGAAACGTAGGAATTGTAAAAACACAAGAATTCAACTAATGTTGTTTTACAGTGTGCTTCATCAATCCGACATGTAGGAATTAAAAAAGAAGTCTTGCTAGATGTCAAATTTTCTATGTATTTTCGTTCTAATGGCATGAAGGGAAATTTTATGCATTTTTCTTTTCTTCATTCCTACGAATAAAAAATGGCTACGGTAACCCCAAATCCATCGGAATTCCAATTCTACATTTTTTCTTTATTTTTTTCCAAATCAAAGAGACCCTAAGTGCTTGGCCTAGGAAATTACCCTCTCTGCAAAAAAGTAAAAAACACTAAAGAATTATTTCCATGCGACCACTCTAAATATGCTCTGCGTATATGTACCTCTATTAGTTATGGTCACTTTTTAAGTAAACTTTATTTTAAACCAAGTAATTGTCACAATGTGACAGCTTGAACGAGGTTAAGAAAATATCACCACTTCTGACCACATTGAACGACAAAAAAACCTTACTCCCTTCGTCTAAAAATGTAAGATACATATGGATTTTAAGATTTATAATTAGATTTATAATATTTTACTTATGTGATAACCAACATATGATAGATCTAATTGTAAATCTTAAAATACTTACGTGCCTTACATTTTTGGATAGAGGAAGTAATTTCTACCAGATTTAGACTCTGGTTTGCATTCCGACAAAACAAGTAGGCCCCAATCCTTCATATCCGGATGGAATGCTAAATGTGGTTAGAATCATGCTGTCGATGGTAAAATCTGATGAAAAGTGTGTTGGAATTGATCTCGGCCCTAGCTGAGGATAAGCACAGGAGGGGGTCGTGCACCAACGTGCACACCCGTTATCCTAACTAACGCGCCCTAATCGGGGGCGCCAAACCAACTGATGGTTTTTGTCCCCCATTGCATAGCGCCATATTAAAGGGGGTTTTGTTTCAGGGTTTCCGATGAGTGAATTCTCGTGAAACAAAACCCTAGCCCCAACATCTTAAGCCCCGATCCGATTAGGGGAAGTGCTGCAGCTCCGGGAAGGCCAACGCCGACGAGACGACGCCGGTAGCTGGACAGAATCGGTGGCGGCCGGAGGGCCACCGCTTCCCTCTTCTTCGACTCCACCGACCTCGACTTCCTCACGCTGCTACGACTACTTCCTCTACGCCCACGGCAATGGCTTCATCATCCAATGGCCGTAAGTGACACTGAAGCTAATCTAGGTGTTCTAGGGTTATGGCTAAGAGCCGATCAAGCTAAAGCCTAAAGATTCAACCCTAACATTGGTATCAGAGCATGCTTAGCCGCTCTAGAACCCGAATGCCCCCCCTTACAAATGCCAATAAGTTTCGGTTCAAGCTAATTTTCATCCTCCAAAGCCCCAATTAAGAAAATAGAAGGAGAGGATTGCATCAAAACGTTTGAAATTAGGTGCATTCCCAATCAAATGTTATTCCCCTAAAGATTTTTCCCCCAAATCCCGAAACCCTAAAATGAGAATTGCTAAAGGTTGAAGCTCCGGGACTTACCTAATGCGCCGCGTTAGCTCCTTTCACCCTTCGGGGACCGCTCGGCCTCGCCGTTGTGCGAGGGAGCTAACGCCGCGACGCCGTCGTCCTCCCCGGAGGCGACGCGCAGAAGGAGCCCCGCCGGGCTTGACGTGGGCGACGTGGCGGCATCGTTTGACGGAGGAGCGCGCGGCCCAGGGCCGGGCGCGCTTCTCCGGCGAGCGGAGCCACCGTGCCGCCGTATTCTCCACCGCCCCTCCATGGCTCCGGCAAAGGCACCGGCGACTCGGCCTCCCGGCCGTCGCCGCTCTCGGGGATGACGAATGCAGGGGAGTCCGGCGAGCGGAGCCACCGCGACTCCATGGCCGCCGTCGAGCCGGGCGCTCGGCGCCGTCGCCTTCTCACGAGAGCGGGTTAATCGGGATGGGGCCGGGCGAAATGGGGGCTAGGGTTTTTCGGCCGCCGGCCTTTTTGTTCCGCGCGGGCGCAATACGGACCGTCCGATCCGATCGGACGGCGGGGATGAATGCGGGGGGCTGCGGGGGAGATGATGGGCTGCGGGGGAGCTAATGGGCCATTTTCACGCGTGGGCTTCGGCCCAGGTTTAAATGGCCCAGCGTTTTTATTTTCTTTTTATGCTGCTGGACTGAATACAAAAGGGCTGCCGTGGGTTATGTGGGCCGAATGCATTTTTTGGGCCCTTTTCGAATTATCAGTGCATTTTCTGAAGTTTAAATTTTCTGTTAAATGTTTTGCACTATTTAAATAATTCTAAAAATGCCCAAATAATGTTCTGTAAATCCATGTTTACTTTTCTGGACAAAATGGAACCAACGAGAAATTTTGTTCAAAAAATTTTAATGTTAAATGCATCTTATGGTATTTTCTTCAATAATGTTCTCATTTTAAATATCAATATATGCTGAAAATTAATAGAATTGATATTTATTCTGAGAATTTTTGGCTCATATTTATAATTCTGACCAACGTTAATTTATAATTTTGAGCCACTCCCTCTTATGTCAATTAATTCTTTTTCGTTTTCTGCCCAACGGTGATGCGAATTAGAGTTAATTTTTATGCAAACTTTGTAATGTACCCTATACTTATGAATTTTTGAGTTTATTTCAGCTTCCGCTACTGTTCATGTGGCCAAGTTTGTTGACCACATTGAACCACTTACGGGGAGTAATTTCCCAACATGGAGAGATCAAATTATGTGCACCTTAGGGCTCAATAAACTCGACCTTGCGTTGAGGGAAGCTAAACCAGTTGAACCACCTGCAAATGTAACTAGGTATGAGGGGCTCAAGAAGGCTTATGATGCTAAGGTAGAAAAGTGGGAGGACTCCAATAGGATGTCTCTCCTAATCATGAGAATGGCTATCTCCGAGGGTATTAGGGGAGCTATCCCTGAAAGTCCCAATGCCTCTGACTATTTAAAAGTCCATTGAGGAGCAATTCAAAAGCTCCTCAAAGGCGTATGCTACAAGTCTCATTCAGAGGCTTACAAATGAGAGGTATCATGGCAATGGCAACATAAGGGATCATATCCTTAGGATGAGTGATGCAGCAGCTAAACTCAAAACTATGGACATGATAATTAATGAGGACTTTTAGTCCATTTTATTATGACTTCGTTGCCTAAAGACTTTGGGCCTTTTATGATCAACTATAATACTCAACAAAACAAATGGACCCTGAATGAGTTGATCGCTCACTGTGCCCAAGAAGAAGAAAGGTTGCGTGCTAAAAAAGAAAAGGACCAAGCACTTCAAATTGGTCAAGCCAAAAGAAAGTTCAAGCACCTGCCGATCATAAGCCCAACAAGAAACCATTTATGAGCCCTAAAGGGAAAGAAAAGGTTCACATAGAAGCAAGTGGATCTGGAGTTGCAAACCATAATCTTTGCAATTTCTGCAAGAAGCCAGACCATTTTAGAAAAGATTGTGCTGAATGGTTAAAGTGGCTCAACAAGAAAGGTACTGATGAAATCACTTTTGTGATGAATCACTTTATGTTGATTATTCCCAAAGTACTTGGTGGATTGACTCAGGTGCAACTATTCATGTTGCAAATTCCTTACAGGGATTCCATATAAGGAGAACTTTAGGAAGGGGAACAAGAAAGCTTAAGGTGGCAAATGATCAAGAAGCTGACGTTGAAGCCGTGGGATCTCTCACTTTGGAGTTGCACTCGGGTTTCTTACTTCAGCTTCATGATGTTCTTTATGTACCTACCTTAAGTAGGAATTTAATTTCCGTATCTTGTTTGGATGATTTAGGTTTTGAATGTTCGTTTCATAATAAATGATGTACGCTTAAGTTAAATAATAATATTATTGGCCTCGGTGTCAGACGAGGCAAACTATATATGTTATCTCCTTGTGAATCTCATAATGACATGAATGCATCTGTGAATGAATGTAGTCATGAGAATGTCGATAAGAAAAAGAGAAGTCAAAATCATTCTTCGAAATTGTGGCATCGTCGTTTGGGCCACATTTCGCGGGGGAGAATGGAACGTTTAATAAAAGAAGAAATTCTTCACCCTTTAGACTTCTCTGATATGGACAATTGTATTGACTGCATAAAAGGAAAATATAATAAGATAATTAAGAAAGGAGCAATAAGAGCCGAAGGGATCCTTGACCTTATACATACTGACATATGCGGATCCTTTAATATAAAGTCTGTGGACGGTTTTGAATATTTCATCACATTCACAGATGACTACTCACGTTATGGATACATATATCCCATTCGCGATCGATCTGAAGCTTTAGACAAATTCAAGATATATAAAGCTGAAGTTGAAAATCAGCTAAACCTAAAGATTAAAGTTGTAAGGTCTGATCGTGGTGGTGAATATTATGGAAGACACGATCCTTATGGGCAAATTCCTGGACCTTTTGTAAAGTTCCTTGCTGAAAATGGAATAATTGCCCAATATTCAATGCCTGGTGAACCTCAGCAAAATGGAGTAGCTGAGCGTCGCAATCTCACACTTATGGACATGGTGCGAAGCATGCTTAGTCACTCGACTTTACCAGTGAATTTATGGATGGAGGCACTAAAGACAGCCGCACATGTACTTAATCTGGCTCCCACTAAGTCAGCACCGAACACGCCTTATGAGATGTGGACGGGAAAGAAACCGAGCTTGAATTACCCTCTTTCTTCTTTTCTTTTGCGAGAAAACGACTTTCGTTGAATAGGAAGAGAATTACAATCCTCCTGGACTAGGCGTAAAACTTCTGGTGGGCACGAACCCACCCAAACACGCAGTCCGGGACTCTCATCGAGCTAGCCCAGCTAAGGCATGACCAATCCTATTCTGGTTGCGACGAATTTTAGACAAAACAAATCTCCCGCTCTCTCGAAAGCAGCCGTTTGATATCCCCAACTAAGTCAGAGTACTGCGACATATTCCAACCCGACTCGGAGCACATCTCAACGCCTCCGCACAATCAGTCTCCTCACCATTGTAACGTCAGCGAAATTACCCTCTTTCAAAGTACCTACTTTTCATAAAAGGAGTACAAAATATTATTTTCACACGCCCACTCCAAATATATTCTTCACATATCTACTAATTTTGTTACAATTTTGATATAAATTGAAATTAACATGATTGCAATGCATGCAAGTACTTAACAACAAACAATAGTACAAATATGTCGAACCAAATATCTCCATATAATATGCATGCAGTTACTCGGAGCAAGGGAGTTGGGTCATCAACAACCAGAGATGATGATGGCCATCTATTGATACCCAGCACTCAGGGGTCTAATTACTGGTAATCCTCTCAGGAAAAAACTTTTCTGGCGACCGAACGAAGCCGTTTTCTCCTACCTGTTTCCGTTCTCCTTTTCTGTTTGATGAAATTGTTAATTTCCCCCTTATATAGCTCCAGGATTTTCGTTGTTCGATTTCTCTTAGTCGGCAAAAGCCACAACAAAATTCTCACGGAACAAGATCGGCGAGGGGGGCTTTGGTCGCGTATTATAGAGTTCTTTGTTATAATAAAGATTAGTTATCTATAACTACATAATCTAATTCAAGAGGCCACGTGCATGTTATACACTCCGTGTGGTTTATTTGTACGGATTTGCTAATTTTCAATCGCTCGAGAAATTATTATTTCTCAGTCAACCAAGTTGTACATCATTCAGTATACAGTTGCACAAAAATATTTGTACAACTTTAGGTCAAGAATGTGCTCTAGAACTAAAGTTGTACACTATTTTAAACATGTACAAATATTCAATTAACTGTGATGAAGAATTAACATACAAGTTTGTCGATTTAGAAATAACAATTTCTCTATTGACTTAAAAATAAACCCTTCCTATTTGTATGTTATATTGCCTACAGTACACTCGCTTTTAAAAACACACTTCTATTTTCCTTTTTGCTGGGGTGGCAATCTGCCTCTCCCCATGGGCCTGTACTGTTAAACACTCCACGTGGTTTCTTTGTTATGCAATGAAGCCAGGGCAGTGCCCTCTTTATCGTAAACTAGCAAATGCGCACGTGCAACGCACGTTTTTAGAATATGTATGGCGTAAAAATATATATGTACTGCATCGCGTCGAAAGAGACAACGGCAGTGGCGCACGGGGCATGGCCAAAGCGTGTCGTGGGCGTGACGGCCACGCGTGGCGCAGATTCGGGAGAAATGGGTGCTGGAGTGTATAGGAGTGGCAATGGTGGGTAATTACTGTCAACTTTAAGTAAGGGCAATGGTGGGTAATTACTATCAACTTTAAGTGAATGGCATGGTGGGTAATTACTATCAACTCAAAGTAATATTAGCCATTGGATGATTACGATCAACCGTTGGATGTTGGCAGACCATCAAATACATAATAGCCGTTGGATAGATAGGATCGGATGGTGCTGAGTAGTTTAGGTACATTTTGTGGGGTGGAGTTAGAAAAGAAAAACTCCCCCTTTTATAAGGTAGTATAGAAAAGGCCACATGCAGCGAGAACATATCTGGTGGTGTTAGGTTTTAGCGTGTTACCAGCACTAAATTAGCGGTGCTAATGTTCATGATTTTTTTTCTTTGAAAAAATCTGGCTACACAGATATAATATAATGATGTATCAGCAAAAATTCAACTAAAAAGAGATGCAAGAGAAAAACAGATGGTTAAATAATGCATTCTCCTTTTTCTTTTATTGCAGATTTTGTTTTCCGTAGTTAATACTAATGCTAATCCAAAATGACGCTACTCTTCTGGCTCAGACGATGTACTATAGTAGCTTTATGTTTTGGTTTTGGTCTTTTGCTTTTGTCTTATTTTTCCTTTCTTTCTCATCCCTTCTCTCTTATGGTTACTCTCTGTAATCCTATTCTTCTTTGGCAATAAATAGTAATCTGCGGCTGTTTCGTCAATTTTTTTTGTTTTCCGCACATTTTAACCGTACTTGTTTGTTGATTTTTGGATAGAATTAAACTTTACGTTGACTTTGGAATACATCAACCTTTTCTAAGATAAATATACATTGACTCGAAATAGTACTTAATGTGAGTTATAGTCGATGCACCGCGATTTGCTTGAAAATCTCTTGGTTGCTACCCTATTAATTCACCAGGGACGACTACACGGACTTCCGGTTGCTATCAACAGATGCTTCGTGGAATCAAGCCCAGAGCGTTTGTCTGGCTTTGAAAATGAAATCAAGTTCATTCCGATGCTTCAGCACAGGAACATCGTGAAGCTTCAGGGATACTGCATTGAAGGAAAAGAAAGGCTCCTGGTTTACGAGTATATGCGAAATAAAGGCCTCGACAAATCCCTTTTTGGCATGTCTTCGAAAGTTCTGCCTCTCTACATGACAATATATATATGTGCCGCTGATTCAACTTACGTTTCGCGTCATGTGCTCATATCTAATAATCTCCATGAATTCCATCTGTTAAACACTAAAATTTCAGGCCAAAGAAACGGGGGTTCTTTGAGCTGGGACAGGTTGTTCGAGATAATTGAAGGGATAGCTCAGGGGGTTGTGCATCTTCACTTGCACTCCGGGCTAAATATTATCCACAGGGATCTTAAATGAATCCCACGATTTCTGATTCGGCACAGCAAGGGCTGGTCCTCCTGATAATAGTCACAAGGCCAACGTTGTGGCAGGAACACAGTAAGATTGAATCTATATATTTATATTTTCTGATCTCGAGGAGTATAGTCCAATTAAGCGGCAATATATCTTTTCAGTGGTTATATGGCCCCGGAATACTCGAATAGAGGTGTTTTCTCGGGCAAGACGGATGTGTTTAGCTTTGGTAGCCTGCTTCTTGAGATGCTAGGTGGAAAAAGGAACGGCACATCGTATTCGATCAGAGACAGGACTTACTTGAGCCTTCACGAATATGTAAATTGAACTTTTGAAAGCATCAGCATGCTTAATCTGTATAAGGGGGACTAGTTTAAGAGCATCCACTGCTGAGATTAAAGGCTCCTTTCTTCCTATTGAGCGAATTGCGCAGGCAATTTAGCTAGTACCTCACGCTAGAATATCAGATCGTTCGATATCTACAGTTGACATGTCATGGAGCAATCCTTATTATACCACGCCAACTTTGAAACTGTAGCCATCACATCAAATTCAGTTTTCAAAACATCGACCGCTGAATCTTAAATGTACTGAAGAAATGCTTTGCTTTTGAAATGGTGGGAGTTTGTGAGATCGACATATTTTAATCTGTATGACACCCTCTCAAAGGTAGTATACTAGTAAATATCATTCAATAAACTCGGAGCCACCCATTAAGTGCCCCTGTACAATTTACATTATTTTCGTCTTCAATTAATCGGTAGAGCTCCTACCTTTTCCGTGAAACAAAAGGCGCGGAAAATGTACTAGTTATCGTTTCAAAAGAGAAGTGTTTGTTGATTAGTAGTATATATAACTAATCAAAGGATTAGTCGTATAAAAAAAATCTTTTGATGTAATGTAGGCATGGGACTTGGTATTCGTGGAGAAGGCACTGGGGAATCTGATCTCACCCGTCGCTGCGCGGCGAGGCGCCTTGCCGGATGGACCAGATCAGGAGGTGCGCGCACGTCGCGCTGCTATGCGTCCAGGAGGACCCAGCGGACCGGCCGTCCGTGTGGGACGTCGTGCTGATGCTCAGCGGCGGCGGCGGCGCTGCGGACGCGGGGATGCAGTGTAACAATGTCAAATTTTGCAAAGTTTTTAAAAATCCCGAATCCTCTTCTGGGCCGCTTCTCTCCCTCAGCCCATATTCCTTTCCAAAACGCGTGGCCCACTCAGCCCACCATCTTCCTCCCTTTCCTTCCGTTCTTTTCCGCCCTATCGCGCCGCCCGAGGAGCAACGGCGTCGTCATGCTGTTCGTCCTCGACGCTGGAGCCAGGTGGGTCCTCCCCTACCCCAACGCCGCGCCCGAGGGCTCAGGCCACGCGTCGCCGGGTTTCCTCCCCTTCTGCGCCTCCGCTCGCTACCGCGCGCGCGCCACCTCGCCATTGCATGCCGCTCCCGAGCTCTCCGCGCGCCACGCCGCCCTCGCCATTGCCACCGGAGCAGCCTCCTCCTCGAGCGACGAGCTCCTGGCCGTGCCACCCCGCCCCTCTATAAAAACCAAGCGCCGAGCACCTTCTTCTCTCCTTTTCTTCAGTCCGCCTCGCTCCCGAGCACCTCCTTCTTTCTCGCACGAGCTCCCGAGTACTCCTCCACCTCGTTCTCTCCATTCTCGAGCCCAAGCGGCCACCGCTACCATCGCCAACTCCAGCAAGGCACCCGAGCTCCTCACCTCCCTTCCAGTGCCTCCCCGATCGCATTTCCCCGTTCCTGAGCCCAAGCGACCTCGCCGCCGCTGCCTTCTCCACTACCGATGAGGTAGCCAAAGCTTCTTTCCCCAAGCACCCGAGCCTCTTCTCCACTCCCGAGCCATCCCGTTCTTCTCCAGAGTATCCCCGAGCTTCCCTCCTTCTTCCCGAAGCATCGGCAACCTCAGCGTCGTTGCCTTCGTCTCCGGCGAAGTAGACCCGAGGCCCTCGCCGTTGCCGAGCATTTCTTCCACGGGAACCCCTCCCACTTTCTTCAAAAATGGAATCCTGACCACCGATAGATGCTCCCCGAGCCTCAAATTTTACTCCGGCGAGCTTCCCGGCGGCCAATCCCTCCTCCCACCGCCGGCGGCCGCCGCTCCTCTGTTTTTCCCCCGTCCGGCCGATGCCCGACCTCCCCTCCCAAGAGGCCGTGGCCTTCTCCCACAAACGGGCTGTCACCTCCCTCCATCGGGCCAGCCCAACTCCTTCTCGAGCCACCACCGAGTGCCGCAGGCCGAAATCGGCCAGCCCACTTCTCCTTTTTCTTTTTATTTTATTTTAGTTTCTTAACAGGCCAAGCCCAGTAGCAGCCCATTAACCAAATCCGATTGAGCCCATTAGAATTAGATTTCCTTTCTTTTCTTTTTATTGTGCTGAGCCCAGAACCCATACCTAGCCCTACCCAACCCAAACCCAGCCCAACCCAAGCCCATTTTGAGCCCAACCCGAGGGCCCTAATGGGCCCAATATTGTTTTGCGGGCTGGGCCTGACCCGTTGGGCCCGAAACCCTAAAAAACACTATTATATATTGTTTCGATCGTCTCGACAACACGGTTCTATTTTTGCAATCCATTGATCCAAATTCTCACTTTTTGATGCCCAAAACCCACAAAAATCTTTCACCCCTCATATTTCGACCCCCTGTCCGAAAAACCCTAACCCCGATCATACCACTCCTTTCAACCTCTCGACGTCCCAGTTCCAACCCACACACCCCGCTTCCTTATTTTTAGCAGTATTTTCTATTATTTTACATTTTGTTCCTAGCTCACATTCGTCGAGCCCGGACTTATATATGTGTGTTTGTTTGGATCTTTTTGTAAACTAGGGAACGATAGCAACGAACCGACGCTAGGAAGGATCCCGACGGCGAAGGATTTCATGAAGACATCGACCCGAA
The DNA here is from genome assembly GCA_019208055.1 of Stipa capillata. Lineage (NCBI taxonomy): Eukaryota > Viridiplantae > Streptophyta > Magnoliopsida > Poales > Poaceae > Stipa > Stipa capillata. The sequence goes on along the minus strand of JAGXJF010005465.1, from coordinate 9,996 downwards.
CGACTTCGGTGCAGTAGCCAAGTCACATTTTTTGTCCATGTCGATCCCACATGCCATGTTATTTACTGTATTACTAGTTTAGTTATTTTTTTCGCATGTTAATTTCTTACATATATTTTTGGAATGACATGAATGCGTCGTTAATACCTACCACCCCACAGCCCAGTTAATTCTTGTAGGCCATATTCACCTTGATAACCTTAGGATGAAATTAAATCATAACAGTATCTTTCACCGATAATAGAAATCAGACTAGACAATATTTAGGGATAATGGTAACTCTAGTATAAACTCGGAGTATGTGTTTTCTCAGAAAAGAAATTGCCGACGGTTGGGGACAAAGAAGGTGGGGCCCTCATATGTTGAGTGTGCAACCATACCCCTTTCGGGGAGTAAGGAAAATCGGGAGGATTACTTTACTCGGGGCAGTTAAGGATACAACCCTTGTGCTTAGTGATGAACATAAGAACCGCTTAACCACATGTTCAACTCGTCGAATCTGGCCTAGTAAGTCTACTCTACCCACTGAACTAATACAAACTAGCTTGCCGTCCCACTTCTCTGGGAGGCCCGCAGAAGCGAAAAAGGTGATAGGCTACTCGGTAGGAAATCACAACTGGAACTCACCCGACTCCCGAATCGTGTAGTTGACATTGGCCCGTCAGCTCTCGGGAGAGCGAGTGATGAAAGTTCCTGAGTAGAAACTTCAAAAGATAGAGCAGATAAAAAGCCTTGATAGCCTACCTCTGTCAACACACCGAAGGGCGTGTGTTAGGAGGTACGGCCATCATGTGGGTAAAGCTGAGCAACTCTGCAGAGTCAAATCAAATGGTATTCGAATACGCCGTGTTCCTGGTCAATGGAGCTGTGTTTAGAGGTGATTCTCGGTACGAGGCACAAGTAGAATTTGGTGATGGTTATTTGAAATTGTCGCTAACCCCGCAAGGTTACATAAACTCAAAGATTTTTCTTAAAAATGTTTTAACGAAGAGGATTTGAGTTGCTAGGGCGAAGATTAAGACTATGCACCCACCGAATATTAGACCCTACACACCTCCTTTGAAATCTAGAGCATGTAGTTAAATAGAACGCTTTCCCAACTGTGGCTTGCTAAGTATGCCGTGTACTCATTACTGCACCAACTCTCTCAGATGCGCAGGACCACGATGATGGACCATATGAGGAAGAATGCTTCTACGGAAATGAGTACGAGTTTTAGGTTTTATCAGCGCTCGAGACGCCTGTGGAATAGGTCCATTTTGTGTAATGTAAACTTTGGGCTCAGATGTCCTAGTCCGCTGTGTAAATTAAACCGCTGTTAAGCTTATTTTGTTATTCTGTAATATAATTCGAATGTTTTATCGCTGTACTGGTGATGTATCTATTCTACTCCTGCAACTAAGGAACTTCTGGATAGTTGCGGGCAATATGTCGCGGCTCCGAGAAATGGGGTCGTGACATGCAGCCCCCAAAGACGCCGGCCCGCCAGTACGGAAGCAGGAGAAGAAACCAAGATTTGGAAACCTGCTGAGGGATACGCGCGACTGGTACAAAAAGACGATCACCGTTGTCTTGAGGTAGATGATACAATTTTTTTGTAAAAGATATTGAGATAGATGATACTTAAGGTGTGCGTGTGTCTGCTTGCACCTGTTAGAAATATTATGTCATTAATGGATTATTAATAATGCATATATGATTGAAGGCTTAAACGTTAAATGGTTTAGTCCTAAATAAAGAAAGCGATATATAAAAGAGCCAGTCTTGCACTTGATTAAAATAAAATTAATTAGAATTAATCTGCCTCCTAACACTCCATTACTTAAAATCAATCTAGAGAGTTTCATTGGCACGAAGATCAATCACACTGCTGTTAGTGTGCTTGGCAGGATCATGATTAACTACATCTCCATCCCCTATGTTTACTACGGAGATGACATCGCCAGACACAGCTCAACCTACTAAATTTCATACTAATTATATTTGTATTTATGAGATTAGATTAAAATCTATTATTAATATAATTAATCAGTACTTACATTTGATATCAGAGCACTTAGGTTGGATCTAGTCTCATGGATCGTATCTAGATTGATCTGTGTATCTCTGTAGATCGGATAAATTTTAGTGTAGCACAGCACGGCATTTAATCAGCATTAGATTACACAGCACGCGTTCCCACAGCGCGCATCAGGGCCATCACGCCACCGTGCGCCAACGCCGGCATCATGGAACAGCCGCTGACGAGCGCCTCAGCCGCCACGCCGGGTGATCAGCGCCGCCACGTGATCAGGCACTGCACATGATTAGATCCCTCCCAATGCTCCAACTTTGACTGGTGCTAAGACATGTCACATAGGCAAGAAGATGATGTGGCGGAGTAATTAAGAAGGAGAGAGATAGTTTTAGTGTCTCCAGGAAGAAACGATGCTAAGCGCGCGGACCTATGCAAAACGCCTATGTGGCATCTATGTATCGGGGAGTTTAGTTGCTAAACAATTAAACGAAGGAAGCTTAGCTATAAAAAGCTAAGCACCTATGCATTGGGGAGTTTAGTTGCTAAACCCTTTCATGCACTTAGCACCTCATCTAAGCACCTATACATTGGGAGGGGTCTTAAGAGCCGCCAAGGAGCATTAACATGCGGCTGATCGGGCACTGAGCATTAATTAGGAACACGTTAGAGGCCGCAGCCGCCGGTTCGCGTGGGCCGCGTGCGTTTTGCTGGGCTGCTGCTGCGCTGCCGCGCTGGGGAGCTTGTGCGCTCTTCGGCCGCGCCGCTGGGATGCGCTGCGCAAGCTGCTCAGCCGCCACTCGCTTAGCCAGGCCGCCCACACTGCGCCACACTTCTGGGCCACAGCTGCGCTGCTGCGCTTGCTGGGCTTATCTAGGCCACTGCCGAGTTGCTGCCAATGATTTTGAGAATAATGTAATTAATTTTAGTGATGTATGGTTATATACTGACCAAATAAATAGTAAGAATTAATTTCCTGTTAATGAAATATATTTTTCCTTTTCATTTCTACCTAATGGTGATGCCAATTAGTATTTAATTTTAGCATATTATTAATCAGACCTACATAAGGTTAATATCATGCAATAATTTAATTTATGGATATGTACGTACTGATATCCATGTTATTTAATTTATTTAAATACAGCCATGAACTCTTCAGCTATTACTGGGTACTTTAATAGAATATAGCAACTTACTGGGATAAACTTCCTACTTGAAAGGAGCAGATTCTCATTGTCATGTGAGTCATGGATCTTGATTATGCACCTAGGGAGAATGCTTCCAGCCCTCCAGCACTGTCCCCTAATGATGTAAGTTTTACTGAGAAAACTAAGACTTATGAGGTTGCTATGGAGAGGTGGCAGTGCTACAATCAGATGTCCCTCATGATCATGAAGAGCACCATATTGATTAGGATTAGAGGAGCAATCCCCGAGTCTAATGATGCTCAAACATACTTGGCTTCAGTTGAGTAGTGTCGACGATCGGTGAATCGGTGATCTTACGATATTCGTGGAACGGTGATACTGGGGGGTAGGGACCTCTAGGGCCCAAGGCTAGGAGCTCTGACAACAGGGGACATCCTTTTTTATACAGGTTCGGGCCTCCCTCACGATAATAACCCTACGTCCTGTTCGTATATATTGATGGAGAAAATGTCTTTACAATGGGGGTGTATGTTAGTGGCTACCCTAGGCCTAGTCGCAGACTAATCTATCTAATCCCGCGGGACTCGACTCCTTCGAGGCGGCGGGTCTTCTAGGGCTTCACCTCCTGGGATCTGGCTCAACTCGTTGTGCGACTAGAAAGACCTGTCCTCCCCTATGGGATTGCTGATCCTTATATAGGGGGTCCCCAGGGTCGTACTGGATATGGACTTACGCCCGAGTAGGACTCTGGCTTCCTTAAACGTCGGGATTGACTTCCTAGTTTAAGGGATATATTTCCTCTTTCGAGGGGTTACCTTATTTTCTGGGGATCCTTACCAAGTACGTAGTACCCTTCTGGAAGCCCGGGGAATCGTACGCGAATACCGTCTGGTATACAGGATATCGTACTATACATCATCAAGTAGCAATGTAGAGGCTCCACTAAAGTTTATGCCAATACGTTCATCATGAGAATGCTCACCACTAAGTATGATGGTGTAAGCGGCATTAGAGAATATATCATGACTATGAACGATATGGCCGGCATAGACTTGGTGATTTCTAAGGGATTTTTGGTCCACTTCATTATGACATCCCTTCCTACGAAGTATGGTCCATTTAAGATCAACTGTAACATACATAAAGAGAAGTGGTCCATGAGTGGGCTCACAGCTATGTGCATGTGCATGTGTAGAAGGACTGCAACGGCTTTAAGGCATGACTTGCTAAGAAGCAGATTCCTTACCGTGAGGAAGCTTCCAAGGGAGGAGCAAAGTCTTAGAGATGCAAATGGATAGGAGGCTGATGTCGAAGTTGTTGGGAATTGTGACATCCTTGCCCATTTGGAAATGGACCCATGGTGGCCCATGTGCGTGTGTGCAAGAGGTTGGGAGTTTAGTCCCACCTTGCTAATTGAAAATGAGCAACACCAACATGTACGGTCCAAGGTTCTAATGGTAGTAACTCCCAGTTAACCATTTTGCATGAAACGAGGAAGCAAATACAAGCAAGTTGCTACACGTGCATGTCCAATCCAATGCTATGTTAGGTACAAGCCAGTTTGGAACCTGGGGCATTACAATTGATATTAGAGCAAACCCTTGGGTTACACAGGCGCGTGTGGGTTAGGTGTGTGGGCATATGGCGCATAGCTTGTGTGAGCCCAGAGTCGACACAAAGCATGGCATATGTGTCGGCATTGGATGCACGGTGATGTGCCAAGAAGGGAAGGTCTTGGTTAGTTGCTAGGTGTGGTGTATTGGTGTTGGACCGATGAGGACGTCGGGTCCTTGTAGGTGGATATATGTGACATCCCTACCCATTTGGAAATGGGCCCATGGTGGCCTATGTTTGTGTGGTGAAGAGGTGGGAGTTAAGTCTCACCTTGCTAGTTGAAAAGGAGGAATACCAACATATAAGGCCAAATGTTCCAATAGTAGTAACTCTCGGTTAACCATTTTGCATGAAGCAAGGACGAAAGTGCAAGTGGGTTGCAACGCATGCGTGTCCAACCTAGTGCAGGGTTAGGTCTAAGCTAGTTTGGAACCTAGGGCATTACACGAATATTCCATTAGTGCTAAAAGACAGCTTTACCCCTCCTTTTTAATAATTCCTATCGTGAGGAGGAATCTTATTTCTGTTTCTCTATTAGATGATGATGGTTTTGAAATTTATTTGGGAAAAAACGATGTGTTATTAAGTTTGGTTACGATGATATTGGTCCTGGTGTTCACCATAAAAAACTCTATAGACTCCTTTTGAATGGTTCCTCTGAATCCTTGAATGTGTGATACAATAAATAAGCATGAGAACTTCTCGAAATTGTGGCACTATCATTTAGGTCATATTTCGAGGGAGAGAATGGAACGTCTCATTAAGAAAGAGATACTTCATCCGCTAGACTTCTCTAATTTAGATCATTGCATTGAATGTACTAAGAGAAACTAGGTAAAACAAATAAAGAAATGAGCCATTCACAACACCGGGGTTTTGGAATTAATTCAAATGAGATTTCTGGTCCTTTTCCTGTTACTACCGTGGATGCATATGACTCCTTTATCACCTTCATCGATGATTATTCTCGTTATGGATATATTTTGCCCATTCGCGATCGATCTAAATCACTTGATAAATTTAAAATCTTTAAGGCTGAAGTATAAAATCAGCATAATTTAAAGATTAAGGTAGCAAAAAATCCTTTGGTTTTTAGCGAATAATAAATTGCTTACTAGAGATAACCTGATGAAACATCGACTAGTTGATGACAAGATATGTTTGTTCTCCTCTGAACATGAAAGTGTACAACTCCTATTCTTTTATTGTGTGATTGCTAAACAAATCTGGAGCTTACTCTCAATTATTGTCCTGTGCATCCGGTTCAAACTTTGCTTCTATTGGTTGTTTGGTGGCTGTCTAATAAGAAATTTGTTGCCTTCAATACCTTTAGTTCTGCTGCCTTATGGTGCCTGTGGAAAATTCGTAATAGTTGTGGGGGCTGCTGTACTACCTGAATCGACGCAACTACTAGTAAGTCCTGTACCCCCTCCACCGTGGTAAACTTATGCTTGTTTTCTTTGCATAGTCATCCTAGGTCAAGCCACGATGGCTGCCTCTGACGGAGCGCATCACATGGTGGGAGTTCGGAGTAAAGGCACCCTCATGATGACTACCTTTGGCGGAGCATGTCGTAGGGTGGGAGTCCAGGCTAAAGACACTCCGAAGATGGCTGCCCCTAGCATGACGTCCTATACGGTATGTCATACAGGATGTGACGTATATGCTAAGGCATATGCTCGTGTACGACATGTCTTACGAGACGTTGTGTAGATGCTGGGGGATATGGCTCCGGGGGTATGTGTGAGTAATCCCCATAGACTATGGGTGGAGGCTTAGTCTTGTGACACCTGTTTGATTGTTTATGATTGCTTCCATGCTATGTAATCTTTGCTATCTCTATGTGCAAATTGTTTGTTTTTCTTGCCTTGACTAGGACTCGATAGGTATTCGATGTTCCAATAACTGATCAAGGTAAAGGTGGACTATAGGAAGATGCCAAGAATAAGCTTTGAAGCTAGTGACAGAAGGGTGAAGGGGAGTGACCGAGGCACATATCTAGGGAAGCACGACATAATCATTGCACACTCATGCGTTGGTCTAGTATATTGTTACCTTAATAAACTTAGGTGACCTTGTAAATCAATGGCACTAGATTGGACAATAGATCCCATGACACATTGGATGTCGACAGAGGTGTATCATGGACATGCCGCCCACTTTATCATACATATCTTTTATCTTGATAGCATAGCAATATTTAGCGTTTTATTATATGATCCAACATAACAAGTTTGCAGCCGTAGATGAACCTCTATCCAAGGCCTACCTCGATCACAATTCCCTCACCAAGCATTTTTAGTTTAATTCTATTTTAAATATTCTTTTTTTAGCAACAACAACTTTTGTTTTTAGATAAATTCGACACTTCGGAAAGAAGACCAAAGTGATAAATGGTTGCTTGAAGGTCTCCATAGATTTGACTGCCTTCTCAGGATTTGATAACCTCAGGAATACTTAAGGGAATACATACTACAATCGATCTAATGCACTTGCTAGGCCGATATCATGTACGTCGCATAGTGTGCGAGTGGTGAGCCTTGGGCCTTGGCCTGCACATCTCTACATGCTGAGGAGCCAAGGAGGTAGCTTTTCATCGGTTTCTCATACTGTAACCAAATAAAACACTGAACATTGAATACTAGCGAAATAAAGACTGAAATAAAACTGTAAACCATAAATTTGAGAAAACCGATGAATTCGGTTCGGTTTTTGGCGCACCCCTATTTATAGTTATGAGCATAGTCTTGAATTAGCACATTTGTGGGCACAAATGTAGAGCTTAATTTGATTAGGAACCTAACTATGCACTCCACCAAATTGCATCGACCATTAAAGAGAGCAAGGTGGAAGAGGTGCATCGTGACCTCTATGGTAATGTCATGTCACAAAATGGGTTCAGTGCCGATGAATTAATTGTGGCCCTCACTTAACTGCTGGATAACAGGGCACAAGGTCCACCTGACTTAAGCTGATTGTGTTTAGTTTTGGTTTTCTCTATGCAACGAGGGTGCAAATGATCTTCTTATATATTTTTTAGGCCAATGTCACTACTCCACAACACCTTATCACAGACAATTTAGAACCGTCTATAAGCTTATGTCTGTGACAAGAAAGTGGACAATTTAGAATTGTCTGTAAGACTCGTATGTGATGATAAATTCTGTAATAAAAAAATCAAGGTGGTCGGCTGCTGATAACCTACAAGTGCACAAGATCAATTTAGCTTTTAGATGAGAAAGAGTTGAACCCATAAGAGAGGCGGTGATAATCCTACTTGGACCTAAATCTGAAATCTTACTAAAATAAATAAAAGTGAAGGGTCAGATGCACAAATACATTTCTCAAATAATTGTGAATCTCTATGATGAAATAAACAATTAAAAAATAGCAATTGCTTGAACTAGAAAATAAAATATATTTTTAGAATAAATAAAAAGAGAAAATAAATAATTACTAAAAGTACCGGGAGAGGTGTTTTAATAACTAAAATTGAGGTATAAGGTATATATGTTCACTAGTAGTACCAACGACAAATTGCAAGAAATAAATGAGAGGCTAGTATTATTAGCAATAGATAGAACTAATTCCACCCTTTGTCTAACCACCAACTCAAGGTGTACATTAAGGTATGAGTTGGGACAATATTAATAAATTCGCTAGCAAAATACAAAATAATACCACATGGTTGGCTGCTCTACCCCATTCTTCATGCTTATCAAAAAATGACATCACTAAGTATCATGCACAGCTACTTCACGACATAGAATGAAATAAAACTATCAAAGACATAGTACGCATAAGATTAATCTCAAGAAAATTATTGATTACGCCGAAGATGGATGGTAATCGTAATAATAATTTGATGGCGCCAAAGATGGATGACCATCACACATAAATAAAGATTGCTACATAACTACTGCTATACACCTCGTAGCCTTGATGAACTACTCATACAACATGCAATTCATCAGAAGCAAATGATAAATTGATTCCATACTTGAACGTACCAATATACCAGCTAATTTCGAAGGTTCTGATGAAGTAGATGAAGTATAAGGCGGATCTAATCTATGTGCGCTTGCTGTGGTTGATGAACTATAGGTGGTGGTGATGGTGAGATGGAAATTATGGTTGCTGGCGGCCTCCGTCTTCTCTGTCCCAAAACATTCTCTCCTCCTTCGACGCGAAGTCTTCTGTATATGTAGGCAAAACTTCATAGGGGTCTATTCAAGGGAAATACGGATCTAGTTGTGAAGGGGTGGCGGTGTCATAACCTTGGTGTTTCCAAGCGGTAGAAAGAGGCGGCAGGGGGTCGCTTGGCCCCACCAGGCCTCGGCTAGATGCCTCATTTCGTATGATGCATTCTTACCAGAATATTCTCAAATACACTAAAATTTCTGATTTAACAATGTTTTTTCTGCATACACGGAATAAAAGGATAATTTGGCTATCGGCCAGTTAATCAAATAAAATAAAAAATTAATTAAAATACATAATAGAAATATAGTGAAAAGACATTATTAAATTTAAAATAATATGATAAGTTTTCGACGTATTAGTCATCGGCATTGCCACCGAACCACTAGCTCTGACACTACCCGGCTGACCACAGGCTCTGGCGCCGCCATGCCACCTCTCAGCTACGGGACGGTCTCCTCCATGCCAGCGGGGTCCCAATCTTCAAGTGTATTGGCAATTCTGCTACCTAGGTTACCAGCTTTGACCACACTTAAACTCAGAGAAGTTGGTTACTTAGGGTGATCATCCTATCTTTGTTGTCTATCAAACCCCATGGAGGTGGTGACAGAAAACCACTTCGTTGATGTAATTAAGACCTTATTGATTCCTTAACCCATATCTATTATCCGTTGTTAAGTCAGTTGTGCTGGTGCATATATATTTTGTTCTCTCTCTATTTTAAAATAGATATCATTTTAGTCTCTCCAACTTTTCTCAAAACACTTGTCTTTCTACACTTCCAATGCAGTTTTAGTCATTTTGTCTTGGGGAGAAATAGAGATGGACATATAAATGATTGAAGGATAATATTAACATTTCACTTACATTTTTTGATGATGAATAGTACGGTTTCCCGCATATTAGGGGTATCCGTATACAGAATCCCGGGACTTTAGAAAGGTACAACGTATCCGATAAGGATCCCCGGACGACAAGGTAACCCCTCTAAGGAAGGGAAGACTCCCCTTAAACTAG